>CM062600.1:34037083-34549009 GCA_031468815.1 Morus bassanus
GCCCACTAAGTCACATCAGCATCAGGCCCTCTGTTTCCTAATCCTTTTCATCCCCAAGAAGTGTGCACTGTTCTTGCTTGACTCGGGTGGGCTGCAAAGTTCCTGTCAAATACAAACATATTCCACCTGCTGGGAGTTTGATGCTTTCATTTTGCCATCAGAAAGGCCATCAGTGGATTGGGTGATGAAAAGGTCAGGACTGACTGCCTGAGAAAAGGGGAGAGAAGAGGAACATGGGGTAGAGGGTTACAAAATAGTGAGTGGCTTAAAGAGGATTCCTGCAGCAATACTGTGTCTGTTGAGTGTAACAAAGTGTTTGAATGGAAAGGTTGGATGTTCCTGGGTGTAATCTTGCATTTGCCGCTAAAATGACAACTTCTGGAAGAGGCAAGATTCTACATGGACCCATGGGTCTGGTTTCTCTGTGCCTGTGCTCTGGAGTCAGCTGGGCACAAGCATGCTGCAGGAGACTCCTTACTAACATGTGCATGCCTTGTTATCTGGTGAGTGGCTGATTCTAGCTGTGCCATTCCTCTTGTGCTGTCTTCTCTCTCCTGATACGACCATTGCTGCAGGATGTCTGTTAGGACCCACATGTGAGAAGAGATTTACTGAGTGGGAGTATCTAGACTGTGGTGACCTTTCCTTTTCACAGTTCCTATAATTGTGCAAAGAGACACATTCCTTCTTGCCAGTCTCCTGTTCACCAAAACAACAAACTTTTCTGAATTGCTTTTCTTATCATTTTGTAATAGCTTCTGGCTGTGGATGTTGGAGTCTGCTCCAGTGCTGTCTCTTTCAGCAGAAGAGAGTGCTCAAAAATAACATCTTGAAGTGATCCCCAAATTGTGTTGTTCCCTCACCTTGAAAAGCTGTGAGATTTTAAATGACCCAGGCACCACTCTCCTGGTCTTATCACCAGACATGATCCCCAGCTGGTGTTAGCTGACTTATTCCTGTCTACCTGTGCCAGTCCCTTGCCATGACTTTGCTCCCTAACTGGGCATCACAGAATGGAAATAAATGGAGATGCATTGATTTTCATGGCTCACCCTCATCTGAGAAGGATGATATGGTCTTACTTTTTACCTATCAGCTGTTTGCATGTCTGCTGGCAGGCAAACAAAGCATATACTTTCTTTCCCATGCACCAGATATGCTTCTTCTGCAGTCATGCTATCCCCAGTCTGAACAGGAAGAGTCACAGCCCTTCCTTCATTGACAATGGCCACTTATGTGAAAAATGCAGAACTGAGCAGACTAGGACTAAATGTGCTGGAAATACGAAGAAGAGAATGATCTTTGGCTGTGCATCAAAGAACATTAAGGCATTCTGAAGCAGATTCCTCTTGCTCTCTGGGTTTAATTCAGACGGGATTTTCTACCCACAGAATCAAGCTCTTTACTGTGTGATTTCCTTCCTGCAGGAGCTGGGAAGTCTCGGGTTCTGTGCAGGCCACGAAGAGCTGTAAATGGGTCCAGGGTGTGTGTGAGTTTCTGTGGAGATGACAGCAGACCTCACTGCTGTTCCAAATGTGCAATGCTGGTGGACCTGAGAGGCATCATTCCCAGTGAATTCCAACAAGGGAGACTTGATCTCCTTTTCTAGATATTCACATTGCCTGTTCTTAATCAACTCATGCTTTTCTAAATATTTTTCCTCTTGATCTCTTAAAATAGTTTCCCAGGCTGTCTCTACTGCTGACATTAACATGCTCCAGTCTGTGTTCCTGTTTTATTATGTCTCTTTGTCTTCTTTTCTTTTACAAAGAACACATAACTGCTGTATGTAATTCGCTTTTGAGTCCATAAGCCATTTCTCCTAAACACAGCCCTCATGTGGAAACATCGAAGGATACTTCTTTGACTTTCAATTTCTATTATTTTTTTTGAAATTCTAAAGGTATTATGTCACCTAAACTTGTGGTCCTAATTCACTGGCAACAATTCAGTGTTGCCTCTGCGTGCTTCCTGACACCTTGCCTCATTTTTCCAGCATTACCAGTTTTGCTGAAATGCAACATGGCTTCTTTAGTATGAGCTAGCTAAACCATACTTGCTCTCAAAATAATCAGCATTTATGAATAATTACATGATCAATTTTATATTGTTCTGTTGTAAAACACTCATTCTGTAGGAATGATCAAAGTATTTAATGTGGTTGTTCCTTTCTTATGCATACTTATTTGTCTTTCATATTTCATTTGCCTGCTAAGACCTGCAATTGTTAGTTTTGATGTTACAAGTTGTTGGATATTTCTTGCTTTCAAGTCTCACAGTGTTTGCCCCATATCATTGAGTGCTTATTATATCTAACTCTTCCTTTTCTAGATCTGTTTGCACCTATAAATATGCCTAGTTTATCATTTGAAATTGTCCCCCATTCCTTTGCCAAAGCATGGCTGGCTTTTATCTTATGTTTTAAACTAGTAAATATGAGTGTTCATGAAAGATGAGGTACATAACAAACTTGTCTCTAGTTGTGCAATCAAGTGTAAGTGTGGCTGCCTTTAAACAGAATGTGTCAATTCTGTGATCTCTGCTATTTCCTTTAATAGGGCTGTTGTAACTTGTCTCCTGCTACACTGAAATACACATTAGGTGTATTCTTAGTAATAAGACCACTGCTCATGAA
Organism: Morus bassanus; assembly: GCA_031468815.1. Lineage (NCBI taxonomy): Eukaryota > Metazoa > Chordata > Aves > Suliformes > Sulidae > Morus > Morus bassanus. Next base: position 34,039,719 of record CM062600.1, read on the forward strand.
TATACACTAGTAGTTCTGTAGCACAGGTGGGAAATGACAGCCCTGGTGCTCTGTAGGCAGGATTAAATTGATAGGCTTTTCCTGGACAAGCTGCTTTAACTGCAGTGGAAAGCATTAACTGATACCAAATATACCATGTTCTGCTTATAATGCAATGGTTGGTGTCAGCCCATACTACTGACCTGATGGGTTGTCTGGCTGAAATATTCATTAGGACAAAGTAGCTTGTGCATTTGAGAAAAAGCCTTTTCTTGCCTTCTGACTCCTGCCCTATTTGCCCTCTAGTGTTCCTCGGTGTTTTTTGCATCCTGACACCCCTTTCTGGTTCAGCTGGCATTGGGCATGCACACGCACACATATGTGATCCCTCGTTGCACATCTCCAAATGGGGGCCTCTGTTTAATTCACCCTTGGCTCGAGTGCCTGTGCTGTAACACCCTTCATGGGGATTGGTGTTTATGGAAATGTCACATGCTGGCTGTCCCGCCACCATGTGACACTTGCAAGGGGTAGTAGTAGTGCTCAGCATGCTGACAGCCTCAGATACACAGCACTGTGTCTTTCTGCAGGTGCAGAAGCAGCACTATCCCTTGATCCATGCTCACTAGGTCCTCCTTTTAGAGCTGGATTGAAAATGTGACATTGCTGCTATTTTCACCTGTTTGACTTTTCCTTTTGAGTATGCAAGTAAACACATCAGGTGATGGGGTTAGAGATAATGTTCACTCACCCACATGGGGTGTGAACTATATTCATGGAAATGAGTGGATGGGGTTCTGCTGGCTTCAACAGGGGGTTAGATCAGGCTAGAGGGTACATGTAACACCAACACTACAAAGCATTTTCAAAGTGTTTGCTAAAGCAGTGGATGTTATCATCTTGTGAAAAGTTTTAATCTCTTTTTCATTTTGCCTCATAATCATTTCTTCTGGGCTAGTTAGTAGAAAAAATAGCAGCATGCAGTCACAGCAGGTATTTCTGATACACACACACACATATTGGAGTGTATTTGTGAATGTTGCTGTTTGTATTTTGTTGACAGAGCCTGCTCACTCAATGCCTCACATTAGTCATATTCTGTCATGTGTCTGAACTGAGGTTCCTCACTCAATGAAATAGATTCAGATAGCATCATCTGGAAATGCCAGGTTACTCCAGTGGGGCCATGCAAGGCAGTGCATATCCCCACTCCATATTTGCATAGCAGTATTGCAGCATGCTGAGAAGATAATGGGTGAATGGGTATGCAGTGAGCACAGAGGGGATCCAGCATGCCCAACCTTCATAAAACAAGGAGAAAAATATTCTTCATCAAGAGATTGGTTTAGGGTCTCTTTGGCTTGCTCCCCCCTCAGGACAAAGGTCTTATGGCCTTTGTCAAAGCTCACGTTAAGCAACTCACTCTAACCCTGAAGATCAGATGAAGTGATTTCTCTCTCTTCTTTCCTGACAGGAGGCAGAATGACCCTTGGGTAAGGGTTGGCTCCACTGAGGCTTTCCAGCAGAGACCACCAGTAGCAATGGCAGGTTATACAGGCAACTGCTGGACAAGCTTCCTTCCTTCTTGCTCACATCAGTTCTGCAAATGTTAGTGTTAGAATCTGGAAAAATGCTCTTACAATAAATAAAAGACAGGGATGGGAATATATAAATTATTTCAGGAGACATAGTCTATCCCTCCATCCCCAACACAACTATTTGAAAGCTGTTTTTCATCTGTTCCTTTGTGATGAAATGAAAGACATTCCTGTTAAGAGCATATCTGGAGAGAGGAAATCCCACCCTAAAATTTACTGGATTAGTGGCAGTTCCAAAGCCCACTGGAAATGATGGGATGGCTCCTGGTCAGTTTAGTGGGCTTTCAGTTCAAGGTCTAAATGTCTGGTGCTCTGGATAATGTCTCTGATTATTTGTGTACCTCTCTTCTCTGACCATAATCTCTGTCTCTTGCTGTTGAGTCAGGAGGAGCAATGCAGCAATTTGAAGGTCTTACCTAGCAAGATAGTAGCCTTGCTGTAAAGCTATATGTCTTGCTGTCTGCAGTGCTTGAATCAGCCTTAAGTGACCATGTGGAGTAAATGTACTGAACAGTCCCATCAGATTTCATTTTTTTTGTTCAGCATTTACTACAGACTTTTAAACAATTTTTGTTCTTCCCTGTAACCCTGTGTTTTTGCTGCAATGTGGAAAGAGTAGAACTGGTGGCCGTTCTCCCTTCTGTCTGCAACTTATTTGCTAATATCTCGCACTTTGTTTTGCAGCAATGGAAAACAGACATAAAGCCACTCTGTTCCAACTGATGGCTGCTTTGGCTTGTTGTTTTTGGTTGTAAATGGCTGAAGCAAACTCCAAGCAAAGGAGAGTCAGACCTCATTGCAAGTTATTGCTAAATTCACCATTTGATGCTCTTTTGGAAAAATCCATTTTACACAGTTTGCATCTAGTTTTGAATGCTTGCATCGTTCCGTATTTAATTTGGAAACTATTTTCTGTGGTCATGAATTTCTCCCTGGAGTGTCTTCCCAGGTAATCAAATGTTAGTGTCTTTCTGCACTTCAGAGATGCTAGTCTTCCTTTTATTAAGTGCTTTGCATTCCTAACATGATGCTCATCCTCACTGATTGGGTGCTTGCCTCCTACTGAGAGACCAGTGACTGAGAACTGGAAAGTCTTTGGTTAAAATAGTAACTGTTGTAATTTTTCCCCTTGCCTTGAGCTAGATTTATTCCTGTCTCTCCTGCTTGGAGCAGTGTATTGACTGTGATAACAGGAAGGTTTATAAAGTCATTGCAATCTAAGGAGCAATTACTGTATGCTGTTTAAAATTTTTCAGCTGAGTCTCATGGATCTGAACCCAGCACCCAGTGAATCCAATAGGAGTCTCTGCATGCTCTGTAAAGACAGTTTGATCAGGTTCACTACAAAGACAGCTTCAGAGATGAACGGTAACATTTCCTAGTATATCCAGAGTGGAGTATAATTGTGTGTATTCATATTAATCCCAACATGTTTAAGGTTTCATGCATTGCATCTCTTTCTCTAAGGACCCTAAATGAATCAGAAAGCATTAACTGGAAAAACACAGAGAAATGCCATTGGTGCCTCGATCCGAATCCATCCTATCCTGAAGTCATCAGTTGTCCCCCTGTGGACACAGAACCAGTACCAAGCATGTTGGAGGACAAACTTGTTTCCTGTAGGCCCTCTTTGAAGAAGGTCCAATAATTTTGGGGTGGTCAGAAACTCGCTTTTAAAAACATTTAACTGTGGTATTTGAATACCTGTAAACCTAAAAGTGCTGGACTCTGCCTCTTTGCTTAAACATCTGGTGACCATAGAGGGCCCCCCACTGCCTGTCCTGCAGTAGTCTCTGTCATGAGTCTAAGGAAGGAACAACAAAAAAAGGGATGATGGCAGTTTGTTTCTTATCAGAGGAAGTCTACTTCATGAATGACTCACAGGAGTAATTATCTGTCAAATTGTCTCTGTGTGTAGGAACACTCCACATTTCCTTTCCTCAGCCTGAATTCATTGTGGTTCATTACCAAGCTGGTCATTACTTCAGGAGGATATCTTTGTTATTTGGTGGGTTCTCAGTGCTTAGGAAGGGAACTGATTCTTGGAGTGGATTTTAAAATCCCAGTACTCTTCAAGGACCAATATCTTACAAAAATTTACAAACTTACAAAAAGTGTAGCCATACTAGATCAGACCACTGTTTATTTTCATGCTAATCTTGATGGAGTTCAACCGCAAATGAGTAAGTGGAGGGCAAAATCTCCAAAATGCAGTTAGGCAGTTGGATCAAACTGTGACACAAGACAGAACATTTTCTTCCTAATCCATGTGAGCTGTCCATATACACAGTAAATACTGAGGTCTGCCTACCAGTTTTCTGCAGCTATTTTGGGAACCGGTTGAAAAAACAGGAGGAAAGAAAATGCTGATTTTTCCCTTTTCCCATCCTTGAAAAGAGTATTCGACAAAATTTTCATTCAAATGTAGAGTTTTGAACAAAATTCGCTCTGCTTAATTGGTTGTTAATGTGACCAAGAGCATTGTTTATAGCCATTAAGTAATTATTGTTGCAGAAAACCTACAAATGATGTGCAGGTGGCCTCCACAAGTGGTGTCCATGGGTGTCATTAAAAACATTACCTTTCTTTCTCTTTGACATCTTGGCTTCAAGATTTGTCTCCATCCTATATCAAACAGCACGGTAGCAAAGAGGACCTTAACATTGTCTGGCTCACTTCCATCTTTTCATCTGATTCTTTAAAACACTCTTGGAGGAGTGATTTGTCATTTGCCATTCACCACTTGTAGCTTGCTTTTTTATTTTCTTCCAAGAGAAGGCATCAAAAGGGGGTGGGAGTTAAGATGTAGTGTGGAATAGCATCACAGATTGCAAGGCCAGCATTGCCTGGCTTCCTTCATGACAGAAGCAAGAGAGTAGCGTACAGGAATCTGTCCTCCAAGCCTGCATTTTTCTTCACCCTGTGGTAGGGAATTGCAGTAACTAGTGATAGCAGTCAAAGGTGGATAGGATCATCTTTTTTCCATTTCTCTGTAGGGTGGAATCCAGAAATGTTTCTCTTTGCCACGGAAGAGCTTTCTACCGGGCACTGTGTGTGTTTAAGTAAATAGAAGGAGGTTTACCTTCTGAAGGTCATGTGAAATCATTCAAACTTGAGATCATTCCAAGGCATGGCATGAAAGGAGGTTACATACGCTGTGCCTTAAGCCACTGAAGGGAATATGGCCAATCAGTCAGCAATAAGCATATCAGGATCCCCAGAGCCATGGAAATTACTATGAGTAGCCAAACACTTGCCTCTTTATTTAGCAACTGTGAAGTGCACTAACTAACTAACCAGACCTGGTTAGAATGGGCTTCTGCCAGAGAGTCAGCAGTAGTGGAAGGGAGCAGCAAGTGAGACTGCCTTCAAGAGAAAACAATACTTTGTGTTAAAATATATTGTATCTGTATGGTTTCTGAAGATGATTCTCAGCTGCTAATCCCATCTTTACAGTGTAGTTCTGAGGTGAATAGGTGCATAGTGAATGTCGTGAAGAAATCACATAAGAAGTCTTCCCTTTTTTCCTTCCAGGGTTAATTTTGCTAGGTGCAAATATGGAGGACTTTACACTTTAACCAAATGTGAATTTGGAGGTCTATCTTTACAAATAAATCACTTTACCCAGAAATTCTCTCAAAGGTGTAAAGGCACTGGGAGGTACTTAAAAAACAAAGGACATACAAGCCAAACCTCATGTTGGCAGTGCTTGAATGATGTGTTGTTGAAGTTACCAGCTTTGCATCAAAGGAAGAGAGACTGTTTAGGGCAGAAAGCTAAGAAAGAAAACCTGTATCCAAGAGAAACTCTGGGGAGGTCATTAGCAAGGCAGGATATAACTACCTGAGTTGGAATCAGAGCAGGACACAGGCATTGTGGTTGGTACACATGTGAAAAATGCAATGGGATCTAAAGGCATCTCTTTCTCTCTCTCTCTCTCCACTTCTGCGTGCACTTACCCTCTCAGTGTGAACAATGTACCTGGCTAAGAAACAAAAGGGGAGCTGAAAGGAAGGGAAAGACATCAAAAATAGGTCTAATTGTTTTCTAATTTTGTTTTGCTTTGCTATTTGTAGTTCATAAAAGGAGTGTTTACATGCCAGCAATACATTTAACGTATATGCAAACACGACATGCCCTTTGCACGTCCTCAAAAGAGCTGAGTGCACAAGTGCAGGCTTGCATTTTGCAGACATAGTTTGGCACTTTCAGCTCTCCTTTGTTTCAAATCATGTCCCATGGTGATTCAGACAGCATTTTTAGAAGTCCCTTCAGTATCTTGTTCATGACGGCATCCCAGGAAAATGGCACTATCCTGACTCCACTGGAGGGAAAAAAGGTTAGTTCGCATGCACAAAATTATAGGCAGGTCAGATCTTCTGCTGATGTTTCTCCAGCAGTCGAGTTACAGTAGTAAGGGCCTGACCAGAAACTCTTTTGTGTTAAAGCCAGTAAAGCAGTGCTGGTATACATCAGCTGGGGATCTGACCACCTGCCTCTAATACCTTGGATGTACCCTTGAAAATAACCCAAACAAGCAACAGTCTGCTTGAGTTCCTGTGGGCTTTTTCAGACAGTTCATAAATTTATTTTGCTGGCTGCCCAACACAGATCACCTGCTATGTTGAAAGAACAAAGAAATGGGCTTGAAGACTGCTAAAAAACATTAAGGAAGAGTGGGAGAAAAGTCTAGCATCTGACTGATATCCTTGGAAAGGGGCAATTTTGCCATATAAACAAAGGAAGTAGCCATTCTTGCTAACTTCTCATTTGATAAAGGCTGCATCACTACCTGGCCTGCCAAGCTTGCATTCCCCTAACCAAAAAAAGATGTGCTCCTTGCCAACATCAGAGGAACTGGAGGGAGGAGTGAGTTTGGTTCTCCACCTAGCCACTAAATTCTTCAGGCCAGTTTCTATGATTTGACTCTCTGGAATAAACTCAGGAGTTTTTCTATTAGTCAAATGATATTTCTATGTGAAATGATGTTCCTGGTCTTCAGTTCTCTCTTACTGAGATAGTCATTCCCTCAGAGGAGGATAGGAAACAAGACCTTTCCTTTGGTCCATACTGCCTCTACCTGTTCATGGGCAGGTTTCCAGACCATGACTAAGGAGCATGTTGAAAAATATACCTCGAAATATACCTTGGAGAAAATTACCCACGTAGAAATAATTTCATTAGGTTGAGGTTGGTCTCCCTGAATAAAATGAAGTTGTCAAGAAAACAAGAAAATCTGCCAGCTCAGAGGTCTCATTGCAGTGGCTGAATGGTGGCTGGTTAGTCAAAATTCTGGTGAATTAGGAGATGAGGTGCATCCTGCATCAGCAGGGGGAAGACCTGTCCAGGCCAGGTTAAAGAGAAGAGTCTTCTTACAGAGTGCCAAGAATATTTGGTCTCATAAGATCTCTCTTGGCTTTCAGCTTGACAGGGAAACTGCAGGGACATATGAACATATGTTAACATGATTAGTATGTTCAACATACTAAGAAACAAGCCCTTGGCTATCACATTCCATCTGAATTTTGTCACCGCAGCCAGTGAAGAGAGGTCTTCATCTCTCCAGTGTGCAGATGTCTGTTCAACATGCCTTTTGGAGGCACCTTTTTGGAGGGAACACCACCATAACAGGAAAACATCAGCCTAACTCGCAAGAGAGGAGTTTGGTTTTAGAGTGTGCCTCTGGCGAACAAACATGAGACTGACACTTCCTTCTCTCTGCCACCTTATTCTACATTGCTGAAGAAGAAGGTGTTGATCAGCATGTGCTGAAGATAACCATTTTTTGGTAGTTGTTGATCAAGGTCAGGAGAGTACAACTTCATCTCTGGCACCAAATCAAAACTTGGCAGCGTGTGGACGTTGGTGGAGCTGGCTCTGCCAATAGCATAGGGCACATCTGCTGCTGGTGTGTATTTTTAGGTTTTCTGCGATCTTTATCTTCACAGAGTACATTAGGAGTTACAGAGAAGAAGGTGAGGTGCAGATGCTTGTAAATAAAGGCCAGAGGTATCTCCTTATGGCCTATAGTCCCATTGCTTCAGAAAACATTGAGCCTGCTCTCGTCACAGAAGGCAGATAGAATGATTTTAAGGGTTGTGAATTATTTGTGCTTTTATTTCAGATGCATGAATGGAAGCCTCTTTTTGCAACTAATGCTAGAAAGCAGGTTGTGGCAGAACATATTTTTGTTGAATTGTGCTTTTTTGTGTGTTGCAATAAGCATGATCTCTCTGCTTCTAAAGTGCATGAATCATTATATTTATCACTAATCTGTGCTGAAGTTGTACATAATTTCTTTATTTTCCGCCATTCCCAGTCCTGCTGGAGCTGTGCTTGGCCTGAACTGCAGCTTGGCTTCCAACCCTTACTCCTCATAAATGGAAAGGAACCTTAGATATGGGTCCAAATATGAATGTGCTCCTCTGCTCTTGCCCATCCCATTTTCCCTCATGAAAAAGCATCTTTGGATCTTACTGTCAGTCTATGTCTGTGATTTTTGGCTGCAATTAACATTTTTGGGGTTTATTTCTTTTTGGAATAGAAGTGTCTTACACCTAAGAAAAATGAGTTCTTTCTCTACAGCACCATTACATCTTAGAGAGCACTCCTCCAGGCTTTCTTATTTGTAAAAGTCAGTCCTAGACTGGATGGATCATTGTGGGAATGAGAGAAGAGTTTAACACCATTAAAGTTGTTTTCTCCCTGCCAAGATTCCTTGCAAAAGCCCTTGTTACTGTCAGTGGCTCTGGTGGTATCATGTCAGGGACTGGCAAGACTCAAGTTCTGGCAGTTTTATGTCACTGCACTCTCTACTAGCTCTTGATGAGTCTCTGTATCATCCATTAGCATTTCCCCTATTATCCTGCCCGTTTTCTGCCTTGTTGTCTACTTTATGGGATATCAGCCCCAGGTCTCTTGTCTAGCATTTCTGTCTCTCTGCGGGATTGTTGTTGGCTGATCCTGGTGCAGAAGTAGTAACTGACCTGTAGTAAGTGACAGCTGAAGAAATGGGCTGATGGGAACCTCAAGAAGTTCAGCAAAGGCAAATGCAAAATCCTGTGCCGGGGTGGGAGAGACCCACATAGAGGGCCAGACTGGCTGTAGAGAAAACCATGTGGGCAAGAAGGAATGGCAGCTGGGCTCTCCCTGGAGGCACACAGTGATGGGGTGCACAGATACAGCTTGCAAAAGGAGATGCTGCGTTGAGACAAAGAGGGCACATTTGATCCCCAGGACGGTGGCCTGACCCGGGAACACATTGCCCAGAGAGGCCATAGGATATCCATCCTGGGTGAGAGTCTGCTCCTGTTAGCCTTTGCTTTGTGTGTGGTGGACTGGAGACTGCCTGAGGTCCAGTCTGACTCACTCTGTGACTACTGGCTGAAGTATAGACAGAACTTATTGGTGGCACCACTGGTTATTTCTGCACTTTTTGACCTCAGAGACTTTTTTTCCCCCTAATTTCTTTCTTGAAATTAAGTATCTTGTAGTGCTTTTCACACAGAAGCCTTTAACTTAGTGATGCTTTCCTTGAGTATAAAAGCAGTGGGAGAATAATATTTTTCAAGGAATCCCCACCTGAATTACAAATTATATGCTTGCATGCTTGTGAAATGTGGTTGCTCAAAGTTCCTTCATTTGCTGCTGCCAGGTGCCAGCCCTGTGGTGATCTTGTGTTCAGGTGGCTTCCCTGAGGCTCCCCCTAGTTCCCACAGCGTTGTCCACCACAAAGCTCACCATGGGATTCCAGCTGGGATAATTTGGTAGCCTATGGATAGTTTGAAAGATGGATGCCTTCTTGTGAGAAAGGCCACTCCAGTGTCCAAGGTGCATTCTTTGTGTTAATCGACAGGTAAGGAAATTGAAAGGTTTCTTCACACCCTCCTTGCTGTGGATTTCTTTCAACTAAGCTATTTTATTTCTGTTTCTGAGCGACAGAGAGAAGATGCTGTATCTTTTGTTTCAAGGCCTTAGGGTTAGAACTTCATCTTCGGCTGTCTTTAGGTTGCTACATCAAAGTAGGCAGTAAGAAATTAAAACCACCAGGATAACATAATAAAAAAGAACAAGCCATTTAGGGAAAAAAAAAAAAAAAGGAAAAAAAAATCAATATTTTGCCTTTTAGGTCCCCAGTGAGAAATACTTGTGTAGAAAAGACAGAGGGGAAAACATGAACAATGGGCATCTCCTGCCCTAATTGCAAGTACAGCAAGTATGTCAAGGGTGCATTTGAGAGACAGAGGTAACGACTGCTTTGTAAACAGGAGCAGAGCTGGTGAAACAGAAGGAGAATAGCTAAGAGTCATTCTGTAGCTATACCTAGTTTGAAGAAACATTATTTGAGGAAAAGAACCAGAATAGCCCTGTAGGTATAATTCTAGATCAATATATTTTTGTTTTATCTCCTGCTGGATGGCCTTGCTGCATTTTATATGAAGTTTGATTGTATAAGTGGGTTGCATGTTTTGGAAATGCTTCCAGATTTGGGAAAAATAGGTGGAGAAATGGCTGATACCTGGATTTCACTCAGACAAAGTAAAAAGCCGCTACTGGAGTTCTGAGCTGCTGCAACTAGACCTGCCCTGGACCTGCCTTAAAGCAAGCTTTGGGGGCATAAGAGGGTGCTGAAGTCCAACTGGGCTTTGTGTGGGCCACTGTCCACAGCATGCTTAGTCTCCAGAGGCAGAATAGCAGGCACTTTTTTAAACATCATATGTTTGGATTTAGGGATGTCTTTCCTCCTGAGCATAAGACATTTACTGGATATAGCCACTCTTCTTTATTGACATTGTGGAGTGAAAGGTAACTGCTTTACCAGTCAAAATAAATTAAAACTACAGTATGAGGAATATTGCCTTTGAGCATAAAAACTGTATAACACACGCTGGGCAGAAAGTTGTTTAATTTATAGGAAAAGGGTGCACAGGTTAAAGAATATTCAGATAAATTAGATATATTCAAGTCAGCAGGGCCTGATGAAATTCACCCTGGAGTACTTCAAGAACTAGCTGAAGTGATCTCTGAACTATTACCAATTATCTCTGAGAGCTCATGGAGGATGGGTGAGGTCCCGGAGGAGGGGAGAAAGGCAAACACAGTACCTATCTTTAAAAAGGGGAAATAGGAAGACCCAGGGAATTATAGGCCAGTCAGCTTGACTTTGATACTGCGAAAAATGCAGGAGCAAATTATTGAACAATCAATTTGTAAACACCTAGAGGAAAATAAGGTGATAAGAAACAGCCAGCATGGGTTTGTCAAGAACAAATCACATCAAAGCAATCTAATTTTCTTCTTTGACAGGGTAACTGGCCCAGTGGATAAGGGAAAGCAGCAGATGTGATAGATCTTGACTTTAGCGAGGCTTTTGACACACATCCACATGACATTTTCATAAGTAAACCGGAGAAATATGGTTTAGATGAAGTTATTATGTGATGGATGCAAAACTGTTTGAAAAATTGGGCTTATCGGTAAAGCAGTTATCAATGGTTTGTTGTCAAACCAGGAAAACATATCAAATAAGGTAGCACAGAGGTCTGTCTTAGGTCCAGTTTATTCAATATTTTCAGCTCTGATGATGGAATGTGTAGAAAACTTTTAAAAATTGCATATGATACTGAAGTAGGAGGGGTTGCAGACACTTTAGAGAACAGGATTTGAATACAAAATGAGCTTGATAAATTGAAGAAAGGGTCTGAAATCAATAGGATTAATTCAATAAAGACAAGTGCAAAGTATCACTTTAGAGGAAGGAAAAATCAAATGCACAAATATTAAATGGGAAACAACTAGTTGGGGAGCAGTTTTCAGGAAAGAGGCTTGGCACAGAGCACATACAAAATGAAACCCAGAAATGTGAAGATGTGCAAAGAGTAAATTCCATGATAGTGTGAATTAATAGTAATATTGTGAATAATTTGGAAGTAACTATTTAGGTCTGCCCTGGGTAGCAGGGCCTGACTTGGGAATACTATGTCTGTGTCCAATGGTGATGGCACATTTTAAAGTACAGAGATTTTGGAAATGATTCTCATTTTGGAATGAGAAAGAACAAAGCTTAGGAAACATCTTCTATGAGGAAAAGCTGAATTAACTTAGTTATTTTTTCTAGGAAAGGAAAAAGGCATAACGCACATAAAGTATGCAAAAAATGTTATTAAAAATGTTATAAAGAAAAGAACACTTACCTGCTCTCCCTGTCTAAAAATGGTGTAAAAAGAAATGGATGGAGTAAGCTGAAGCAAGAGATACTGAGATTAAATAGAATTCAGATAGATGCTCTGGCTATGGGGATGGTACAGCACTGGAACAGGGTTTCTAAGGATATTCTGGAATCCTTGTTTTCAATCCTGAAAATGGGTCAGACAGACATCTGTCAGTGATGTGGAACAGATGTCCTCCTGAGAGCACTTCTACTTTTACATTTCTACAGTACTTCATACACCTCAGTCAAGAGAAAAGCTCACATGAACAAAATAAGCAAGAATTGCATGCATACACAGACATTTCCCACAAAACTCCCACCCTTCCCCTGAAAAATCCTTTTAAAATTTATGTACTTTATCACACAAATTATCTTTCTTCTACTCTCCCTTTTCAGCCGTCTTTGCCTTGAAACAGGGAGAAGAGTCAGTCACTAGTCATTTCATACTTAAATGAAAGATTATGGAGCTAGACAGGGCTGCCTTCTATCCAAATGTGAAACCCAGCATGCTGGGTTTTGTGGGCTGGCCCTACAACTGTGCAAAAGCAAGCCCCCAAAGCCATAAAAAAAGCCTTTTTAAAACTATCTGCTGGAAGCTTCTGTAAGAAGTGCTTTGTTCTTTTTCTCTTTGTGTTTTTGATGAAGCTACAGTCTGAGAATGAAGCTTTACAAATATGCCTGCTCCCTTTTAATGATAAACATGGGACAAACTGGATGGTAATTTTATAAGGTTTTATTGGCATGATTTTGAACTGGTGTGTTATTTATGGGAGTATCCTAGATGGAATGCAGCAAACTCTTGGTATCTTCTTGTTATGCTTTCTGTGAGAGCCACATGCATCTCAAAATGTAGCATTGAAATATAGAGTGAGAAGTGGGAGCTTCTTTTAGGGCTATAAGGCCAGAAATCTTAGTCATCAAGTGTTGATTTATGTGAAGACTATGATAAGAAAAAACAAGGCTTTAAATGACTGATCTAAACTATCAAACTGAGATTTAAGTGCAGGATTTGCACACGGCATTGCAGGGGATGCTATCTCAAAGTGACTCAAAGAGCAGGATGTCTTCTCCTCCTCTATGTGCTTGCCTTTGTGATGATACCCGAGTAAAACAAATTTGGGAAACCCTTTCTTAAAGGCTACGAGACCATGGCTGCAGGTAAAGAATGGCTTGCCTTCCTGTGAAACTGGGATTCTTCCTTTTGCATCTCTGTGAAACTCCTTCTGGTACAGTACCAAAGACATTCAATTTTGCATAGTTGGGGTGGGGTGAATGTATTTGCTTCTAGGTTTGGGACCTGGGCTTCCTTCCAAATCTGGAAACCTAGGAAAAGAAATTTACTTATTTGAGGAAGGAACATTTCACAGGTAAACTGGCTGGTAGTTAACTGCCTTGAAACAGGGTCAGCTTTCAGTTCCTTGCGATCTGGTTAGTCCAAGTTGATAGACCAGGTTGATAATCCAGATGATAAGTGTTTCTGGGCATCCAAAGGTACTAAAGTTAGCTTGAGTCAGGTTCATGTATGGTGCTACGACTGCGCTCGTGTGGTGCTGTGCTTCATGGATGTCTATATGCCAAGGTTAATAGACCTTCCTTTTCTCTATTTTGCTCTGGCTCTGTTCTTATGAACATATGTTTTTAGCAGACATGCTTTAGCTTTACCTGAGTTTTAACAGTCTCCTATTACCCTTTGCAATTGAGAGTTTGTCAAAACTGAGCCCCCCAGGCTCTATTAAAGTGTCAGCAAGATTTTATGTACCAGTTAAGACTCACTTAAAGACTCTTTTGAGACTCTACTGATGCTATGTAGAAAAATAAATTTGCAATTAGTGACCCCTCCATGTGGTATACTTGGCCTGGTAGGAAGATATACCACCACTCACATTTTTAATGAGGTCTACAGTATATAACTTTTAAGAGGGAATTTTGGGGTAGAAGGTTTTAGGAGGTCATACTGTCATTAACTTGCCAGTGAGGAGGTTGGGCCATATTTAGAGCCACTTCTACCCCCGCTTTCTGTAATCTAATAGGTTTTAAACTTTCATTAGCTACCACAAATGAAAGATTTGTGGTAGTATGGAACCAAGAGTGTTCTCCTTATCACTTGCAAAAGATATTATTAAAGGTAAAGTAAAATAAAACTTCCTGGATCTAAATATAGGCTGGACTAAATTGGCAGATTTCAGTAAGCATGCCTGCTTAGTAACGGAGACAATGCTGAGTGAACTTTACAGAAGAGGAAAAAACCTAACTAAATAAAAAATCTTCTCTGAAATGTTGCCAAAAATTAATGCATTTTTTTTCCCCTCTGTGAGACAAGGTTGTCCTTGCTTTCCATCTCAACCAGCTAGAGACATCTCCTTGGAAGACATTTCCCCTATCTGAAACACATCTACAGCCTGTTCCATGCTAAAAATATCAACCACAGAAGTTGTGCCATGACAGAAAGGAAAAAAAAAACAAAACCCAGTCCAAAACTAGCTCAATTTCTGACCACGTTTCTGTATTTTTTAAAATGAAAGCTGGATTTACAGAATAATTTAGGTAGGAAGGAGTAACTTCTAGCAAATCATCTGGTCAGATGCTCCTTACAGAGCAGACCCAGCATAGAGACCTCCCATCACAGATACTGCACTGCAAAGACCTTAAATTTCCAGCCTAATTCATGGCTTGCTTGCCAGTATGGTTTAACTCAAGTACATCCACTGGAGTGACTGTATCACTAAGAGCAGACTTTTTTTGTTGAGAGGTACAGCCCACCTGTGATATATATATACACTATCATGGTGATATATTTTAATGAGAACTCTATCATGACCAGCTGGTGTTGTCTGAAATTAATTACGTTAATAACTTGGCTGATTTTTCAGTATAAGACTAAATAATGAGAATTGCTGCAACATAATGTGGAGTCAACAGTTTAGTGGGCTGACACTCCCACCTTAAGCAAGTCTCTGAATCTGCCTGGTGCATCACCTTCCTTCAGTAAAATGAAATTTAACCCTCCCTCCTCCACACCCCACTGGGATGTCACAAGGGTGTAGTCCTTTGGCACTGAGGAGCAATGCTGAGATATCTGACAGTGAGGTCTGTATTAACACTTCAGGTAGCACTTCTATTTTGGGGACAGCAGGCTGACAGCCCCTTGCTGTGTGATACCTCTGTGCTCTGTCTCCCTGTTTTGGTATGTGCTCGATCCCACTTGTGCTGCATTGCAGTGCATGGGAGAGGTTGTGGAAGTCACAGTGCTCCTCTCCTGCTGCTGCTGGCCTGCAGCAGTGGAGGGAGAGAGGCA
This sequence comes from Morus bassanus, assembly GCA_031468815.1. Lineage (NCBI taxonomy): Eukaryota > Metazoa > Chordata > Aves > Suliformes > Sulidae > Morus > Morus bassanus. Next base: position 34,054,801 of record CM062600.1, read on the forward strand.
GGCTATGGTTTCATTGTGCTGCAGCACAGGGGGTCCAAGAGCTCTGGTGAGGTACTTGGACAGAGATTTGCATCACAGTGACAGTGTTGCCAAACTCCACGGTGGAAAGGCTCCATTTCTGGTAATGTAAAACACAGGGTACTTCCTGCAGGACTGCAAGAAAGCAAGATTGCTGCCGATCGCACAGCACCTCTGTGCTGCACACTTCTCACCCAATGACAAAGCAAGCCTCCACCAGGATGGAAAGATTTCATGACTTTTCATGTTAAATATTCTCAGTACCTGTATTTAGGGTGTGTTAGACCTTCTTCCTTGCTTGTCAATGGCTTCTGCGTGCCAGCTCTAAGAAAGAAAATCATCGTGCACTCATTGGTCCTCCCTTTTTCTTTCTGGTCTGTAATGTAGGCAGCTATCCTTGCCAGTTTCCCTTTCTGCCTAACTACCCAGATCCCTCCACAGGAATATATGATTAATGGCATATGTGTGTCTGAGTGTGTGCAGAGACACACAGATGCCCATTCAGGGGACTCTTAGTACGTACATCTTTCTAAGTGTAGAGTTTCTCCAAACATACTGTATTATCCGTGACTTAGCTCTTTCCCTCGGTATTTTATCACTCTTTTCTGTCTTGACACTTAACTGTATGAATGTTTTCTTTACTTTCCAAATCATGATTAATTAAACAATTTCTCACTTTCTTCACAATACCTTTTTTCTGAGGCTAATCTTCAATTAATAAGGGATGTGAGCATATAAATATAAAATGTCTGTTGTGTGTTTTTCTTGCAATTAATCTGATCATTATTTATACTGCTGCTCAGTATATCTCCCCAAAGGTATGCTGAATTTGATCAAATCACTACATCACTGGAATCTTGAGCATTACTCATTTGTGTGCTAATTATTCTTAATATGGGTCCTTCTAAAAAGGTCGTCAATTAGACTTTATTGAATTGCCAGCGTTCATAGCAGCGAAGGGAATCTGGTAGCTGGTGTAACCATGTCACAGATGGCTAAATACCCTGTAGTCTGAAGGGAAAAATGAATTAAATGTAGATTCACGTTACAGAATGTGGTGTGAAAATGTAGGAGCGAGGCTTTTTGCAGAGGAAACTGCTGTTCACAGTTGATTGAAGCTGACTCTAAAGACCTCTTTTATGGCACCCTTTGGGAATAGCTACAAGCAAGTGACCCTTTCTCATCTAATTCCCAAGGTTCACCTTGAAATAGGTCTCTAGATGGTGCAGGTCTTCTGCCTTAAGGCTACCTTGCTGGTGTTTGTTTTCCTCTGCTATAGATTCAGGACCGCTGCTTTCTGGAGTAAATTCATTGATGACAGGCCACCATGTGACATGCCTTCATGAACCTTCAACCCTTTTTACCCTTTATGGATGTTACCAAGCAGTGATAATGATAGTGTCCTCCCATTTGCTCCCACCTCTGTGTAAGAGTCATTCTTTACACTTTGCACCAAGACAAGCGAAGAGATGCTATTAGCTTGCAGAGATAGACCCATTAATTAGGAATGAGACAGCTATCCTATTTCTGACTAATGTTTTCCAAACCCTTGATGCTGTTATTGCAGAAAATCATAAAAACAATGATAGGACTGGGAGGAATGGAGAAGGAATGGGAGAGTCTAGGTGTGAAGGAAAGACTGGCAGGAGGGATGCAAGAATGGCATGTGTTGATGGCACTACTGCCACCTAGATTAACCTTTCATTAAGATCCAAGCACATATCTACCTGCCACTTCTCAGGACACACGGATCAGGAGATGGAGGTAAGTGGATAGAACTGGATGGCTGACAGGTGGGACAGGATGGAGAGACTGATTTCTGTCAGCTCCTATGAGCTACAAAAAACCACATCCAAACCCAGTACATGATCAGCAGTCTGAGAAGACCCCAGTAGGCATTGATGACTCAATAGCTGCTGTCTGTCCTTCATGTCATTCCAAAGGGTCTGAAGAGATCATCTGGGTATGCCTGTCCTAGTGCTTGATAGCTGGATAGGGCAGTTGGAGGCACAGCTCCTAGTGTCTGACTGCTGGACACACATGTTGTAGTCTAGGTTTTTTTTTTTAATCAAATCATCTTCCCCTCCAATAATGTCTTGCATTGAGCTTTCCTGCAGTATTTTGGGCTGAATATTTTACAGTGGCCAAGAAGGTGAAAGCTTGCAGCATGAATTATTTGACACCCAGCATTTTTAAACCTTAACCTTACCTCAGCTAGGAATTTTACAGGTATGTTGAGGACCTGGAGTAAATAAATAGGCACGTTATAAGTCAATCTTCCCAGGAATTTGCTGTGTGGAACTGCTGGCAGTGTGTCACAAGGAAGAATATGCAAGTAATTATGTGTTTTCCAAGAAATATTTGGTAAATTGGTCTAAGACAAATTTTGAATTAAGAACATTGCAACCAGAAGGTATCTGGCAATCAGTACTTTGTTTCAACATAATGCATGCATGAAATTGTACTTAGCTATGATGAGCACAATAATGGTAAAAATTCTGGTGTAAATAAAGATTTTTAAAGTTTCTGTTAGTGAGTTTCTTGTGTTATTTGACCTCATTTATTATTGGGTATATAGTCGCCACTGAATATTTAGCTTACATGCTTGTGATTCTTATCCAGTTAGAATCATAGAATCATAGAATAGTTTGGGTTGGAAGGGACCTTTAAACATCATCTAGTCCAAGCCTCTCTGCAATGAGCAGGGACATCCCCAACTAGATCAGGTTGCTTAAAGCCCTGTCCAACCTGACCTTGAATGTTTCCAGGGATGGGACATGACCACCTCTCTAGGCAACCTGTTCTAGTGTTTCACCACCCTCACTGTAAAAAATTTCTTCCGTATATCTAGTCTGGATCTACCCTCTTTTAGCTTAAAACCATTACCCCATGTTGTATCACAACAGACCTTCCCAAAAAGTTTGTCCTCGTCTTTCTTATAAGCCCCCTTTAAGTACTGAAAGGCTGCAATAAGGTGTCCCTGGAGCCTTCTCTTCTCCAGGCTGAACAACCCCAACTCTCTCCACCTGCCTTCATAGGAGAGGTGTTCCATCCCTCTGATCATTTTTGTGGCCCTCCTTTGGAACTGCTCCAACAGGTCCATGTCTTTCCTGTACTGAGGGCTCCAGAGCTGGACACAGTACTCCAGGTGGGGTCTCATAAGGGTGGAGTAGAGGGGGAGAATCACCTCCCTTGCCCTTCTGGCCATGCTTCTTTTGATGCAGCCCAGGATATGGTTGGCTTTCTGGGCTGCAAACGCACATTGCTGGCTCATGTCCAGCTTTTCATCCACCAGTACTCCCAAGTCCCTCTCCACAGGGCTGTTCTCAATCCCTTCATCCCCTGGCCTGTTAGATACCAGGGGTTGCCCCAGCTCAGGTGGAGGACCTTGCACTTGGCCCTGTTAAATATCATGAGGTTCACACAGGCCCACTTCTCCAGCTTGTCCAGGTCCCTCTAGGCAGCATCCTGACCCTCAGACATGTCAACTGCACCACTGAGCTTGGTGTCATCTGCAAACTTGCTGAGGGTGCACTTGATCCCACTGTCTTTGTCGTTGGTGAAGATACTAAACAGTACTAGTCCCAATACAGACCCCTGAGGGACATCACTTGTCAGTGATCTCCATCTGGACATTGAGCCATTGACCACTACTCTCTGGATGCAACCATCCAGCCAATTCCTCATCCACCAAACAGTGCACCCATTAAATCCATCTGTCTCCAATTTAGAGAGAAGGATGTTGTGGGGGACCATGTCAAAGGCCTTACAGAAGCCCAGCTAGATGACATCTGCAGCTCTTCCCTTGTCCGCTGATGTAGTCACTCCACCACAGAAGGCCATTAGCTTGGTCAGGCAGGACTTGCCCTTGGTGAAGCCATGCTGGCTGTCTTGGATCACTTCCCTGTCCTCCATGTGTCTTAGCATAGCTTCTAGGAAGATCTGTTCCGTGATATTCCCAGGCACAGAGGTGAGGCTGGCAGGTCAGTAATTCCCAGGGTCCTCCTTTGTACCCTTTTTTAAAAAGGGTGAAATGTTTCCCTTTTTCCAGTCCCCAGAGACTTCACCTGACTGCCATGACTTTTCAAATATCATGGAGAGTGGCTTGGCAACTACATCAGCCAGTTCTGTCAGGACTCTGGGATATATCTCGTCAGGTCCCATAGACTTATGTATGTTCAGGTTCCTCAGGTGGTCACGAACCTGATCTTCTCTTACAGTGGGAGGGACAGTCCATCCACTCAAGACGTGTGGGAAGACAGGTTGCCAATGAAGACCGAGGCAAAGAAGTTGTTGAGTACTTTAGCCACCTCCTCATCTGTTGTTACCAGTTTGCCAGTTGTGTTCGATTTCGGGGGTATGCTTTCTTTGGCCTTCCTTTTCTGGCTGGCATACCTATAGAAGCCCTTCTTATAATTCTCTGCATCCCTTGCCCAGTTCAGTTCTAGCCGCACCTTGGCCTTCCTGACCCCATCCCTACACAACCGGGCAGTGTCCCTATACTCTTCCCAGGATACCTGTCCCTGCTTCCACTGCCTGTGCATTTCCTTCTTGCCCTTTAGTTTGACCAGCAGGTCTCGACTCATCCATGCCAGTCTTTTGCCTTCCTTTCCTGATTTCTTGCACCTGGGGATCGAGAGCTCTTGCACTCTATAGAAAACATCCTTAAAGACCTGCCAGCTCTGTTCTGCTTTCTTGTCCCTGAGGGGAGTTTCCCAGGAGGTTCTATTAACTAACTCCTTGAACAGCTGGAATTTTGCTTTCCTAAAATTCAGGGTCCTGACTTTACTCTTTGCCTGACCCATATCGCTCAGGACTGCAGACTCCACCAGTGCATGATCACTGCAGCCCAGGCTGCCTCCAACGTTGACGTCACCAATTAACTCACTTGCATTGGTGACCAACAGGTCCAGTATCACACCCCCTCTGGCAGGGCTGTCTATTACCTGGCTTAAGAAGTTATCCTCAATGTGTTCCAGAAGTCTCCTGGATTGCCTATAGCTCACCATGCTACTTTTCCAGCAGATGTTGGAGTGGTTGAAGTCCCCCAGCAGGATGAAAGCCTGTGAGCGCGATGCCTCCTGTAGCTGGAGTAGGAAGGCTTTGTCAATAGGCTCCCCTTGATCAGGTGGCCTGTAGTAAACACTAACCACAGGGTTCCCTTTGTTGCCTCAGCCTCTGATTCTTACCCATAAGCTTTCAACCTGCTTGTAGCTATTCTTCAGGGACAGCTCTTCACAATCTACCATTTCTTGACGTAGAGGGCAACCCCTCCGCCCTTCCTTCCTTGCCTGTCCCTTCTGAACAGCCTGTAGCCATCGATAGCCACACTCCAGTCATGGGATTTGTCCCACCAAGTTTCAGTAATGGCAATTAGGTTGTAGCTTTCCAGCAGCATGGTGGCTTCCAAGTCCCTCTGTTTGTTGCCCATGCTGCGTGCATTGGTGTAGGGGCACTTCAGGTGGGCTGTTGGCCATGCCATCTTCTTATAGGAACACACCTGAATTCCTCTGAGGTATTTCACTGGTGTTTCCCTGTTGGCTCCTATTAACTAAGGAGACCCTGGCTTATCTCCATAAGACTTCAGGTGTGCTGTAGTGTAGCCAGCACATCTCACAGCAACAGGCTGAGAGCCTTCGCTAGCACCCTATCCCTCTAACCTTGGTGTGTCATCCCAGTTTGGCATGGGCAAGCCTGGTATTATCCTCCTCCCCCTTCAAGTCTAGTGTAAAGCTCTGACAATGAGCCCTGCTAGCTTGAGAGCAAAGACCCTCTTTCCCCTTTGAGAAAGGTGAATTCCATCCAATGCCAGCAAGCCTGGTGCTGTGTAGGCAATCCCATTATTGAAAAACCCAAAACTGTGGTGGTGACACCAGACATGGAGCCATGTATTAATAGACTGGACACATCTGTTTCTTCCAGTGTCGCTGCCCACAACTAGAAGGAGAGAGGAAACCATTACCTGTGCTCCAGATTCCCTTACGAACCATCCCAAGGCCCTGAAGTCTCTTTTGATTGCCCTTGGACTACATGTTGCACCTTCATTGCCACCCACATGGAAAAGCAGTAATGGGTAATAGTCCGAGGGCTGTACCAGGCTAGGAAGTTTCCTAGCAATGTCCTTAACCCGGGCCCCAGGGAGGCAGCAGACTTCCTTAACAGCGGGGGTCTGCCCGGCATATTGGATCCTCCTTTCCCCTCAGAAAGGAGCTGCCTACAACTATAACCCATCTTTTCTTCCTTGTGGTTGTGATATGGGCGGTAGGCCTTTCTGACCTTGGTGACACCTCTGGTATAGATGGACCATCATCCATATTGTCCATTGACTGACCTTCCACATCCAGAGCCTCATACCTGTTGTAAGAGGCACCTGGGAAGGCGAGGTGGGCAAGGACAGGGTTTGCCTGCCACCCTGAGCGTGGACTTGCCTCCATTCACTCCTTTCCTTTAAGCTACTGCCTTCACCCCTGCGGGGAGGGGGATACAGGATCCCCTTGATCTTGGGTTATTTCTGGTGGCTGTCCCTGTTTCTGTCTCAGGGAGGGCAGAGCACAGTTCCACCAGCCTATCTCTTTCTGACACTCCCTGATGCTCCTTAACCTTTCTACTTCCTCTCACAGCTCTGCCACCAGGCTGAGCAGATCATCCCCCTGGTCACATCTCACACAGCTGTTCTCACTACTGCTGTCACTTACTCAAGAGCAGCTCTGGCACACCCTGCAACCTGAGGCCTAGGTGGCTGCATATTTTCATGGGAGCTCTCTCTGTGTTGCCACATCCATTCCAGCCAGTGCAGAGGACATGGCTTGCAACAGAAATTCATGTCCCTATTATTTGTAATATTACACATTTAGTGAGTGTTGAGAAGAGTCATAGAAGGAAGATGTAGTCATTGTCCTGATCAGAAAACAGGGCAAAGACACCAGCTTATGATGTGTGTACCTTACACAGCTCATTAATGGGTGCAGTTTAGTTAGTCCTGAGGTAAGGATTCTTTAGGTCATTTTTGTTACATGGGAGGACAAGGCAAAGCTAATTCAAAAAGCTTACCACTTTCTCGAAAGTATATTTAAAGCTTTGAGAGCTGAGAAATACAAATGAAGGGGAGGGGTTGTTTTTACTGTGCTTTTTTATTATTTTTCTCCTTCTCATTCAAACAAAGTCTGTTCAGGATTGAAGAGAAAGAGCCAGAAGCTACCTTTAGAAAAGATATAAAGTTCCCAAATGAAGAAACTAAGCTAGCAGAGAATAGCACACAGTAGTTCTAATAACTTTCAGTGGCTCTCTTAGCAGGAAAAAGAAGGAGTGGTGATGTTCATAACCTGTTCAGATGAAACTTCAAGGGCATCTTCAGCAGAGTGTCAATTAAATTGTTGTCTGATTAGTCTTTTGGTAAATCAAGCTCGCACAGGAGTCATTAGCTCAGCTTAGCATTGAATATAAAAGAAGTTTCTTGAAAGCATGGTGAAGGGCTCATGGTATAGGAAGAGATAGGGTTGTGAAGTCAACAATGGTGAATGCCAGGATGTTGTCACAGTGCAGACAGTGAAAACACTTGAAGACTGAGAGTAAGCAGCTGTGGTGCACTGTGCTTGTGAAGCCAGGGAATACTGTTCCTTAGGCCTTGGTGTGAGATGAAAATAACTGAAGAATAGAAAGGGAGGCCAGGCATAGCTGTAAGCAGCTCCTGTGAGGCTTGCAGGGTGGCATCTCTGAGGCGCTATGCTATATGCGGTTCCTGGAGTAATCAGGGCAGTGTTCACAGTCTATTTGCTCTGGCAGGTCTTTGCTCTAGAGGATTCCCACTCTACCACTCTCACCAGAAAAGCTTGGTGTGCCTGAATTCAAGCTCTCTAACAAAGCTGAAAATCTGGAACAGCGCACTGGTGTTTCCATAGGAAGGAATTGTCTAAAACTTGAGAGGTATGGGTAGGAAGAGGATGCCCTGTTGTGGTCTGCAGTCTGGCACTGTGCATGGAATATCGTATTGTCACTGTCCTACACACAGAAGCCTGCAAAGAGCAGGAAAAGGTGGTCATCTCAGTCCATGGTGTCTCAGTCCATGGAACATCCTCAGGTTGTCATTGCACATGGGAAGGTACTGCCTTTGTTTTTCAGATACAACATGTGCTTTTCAAAAAGGTCTTGTGGGACACTGTGTCTGAACCTTATTTTACATGAAGGAGTTTCAACTACTTTTAAGGCACAGCAGGTAGACAGCAACCCAGCAGTGGGCCCTCAATGGCTTAGTGGAACCTCAGCAACATCTTTTATATCAGTAATGTGAGTTGCTGTTTAGACTTAAGTTTGGTGGAAGGTAGCATTACTGGCATCTGTGGTCAAACAGGTAAACTGGCATGGATTGTTTTCTGTCCATCTATCCATACTTGCCTTTATGCTCTGTTCATCATACCTGCTGGCAAGAGGCAGAAGTTTGGTTTAGTGTTTCTTTTTCCTTCCACTGAGAAAAGAATTGCCAGTGAAAATGGAAATAAAGTTAATTTTATTTACGGAATTAGTGTTCATTATTGTTGGCTTTCTTCCTAACCATCAACAGAGTGTCTTTTCTTTGTAGCTCAGATGTGCTGTCTCACCGACTTTACTTTTCTCATTTTCTGTTGGTCCCTGTAGTTGCTTTCAGCAGTTGGTTCTCTGATACTGATTTTTCCTGGGTGTGAAGATACTGTGCTTCAACTGTTGATAAGCTTTTCCTCTTCATGACCATAGTACAGATTTCTTTCTGGAGCTTTTAATTACTGCTTAGTTAATTATAGTCAGTTTGATATACTCTGCGAAGAGGAGCAAGTTTAGTAGCTCAGAGAGACTCTTCCAGTTTCAGTTTTCTCTTTTTCTCTGCTTAAAATGTGCAAGCCAAATTGCCAATGCTAATTTATAATTAATACACATTCTAGGATTTCAGTAGCGTTTGTACACAAGTAGTATTTTTTGGAATAACTTCCATTTCTCTGCTGTTTTTCTCACAATATTGGAATCTCATGTAATTTTACCAAGAAGATCTCTCATCCCATAAAAGCTACTCTGAGAAGAAGTGGGGGAAGGGGTTAGCTACTGAGGTAATACTTGATTTTTTGCAGTGAATAACTGACTGGAGAGAGGGAAAGGACACTTGACCCTATAGGTTAGTCCCCTGTAGTTTAGTCTGATTCATGCCTTTATGCATTCACGTATTCTCTCTTTCTTTCCTATAAACCATCTCTGTATCTTTTATAGTAATTTATGTCATTGGTTTCTTTCTTAGTATGGTTTGACCTAACAATTTAGTATGTGTTGTGTTCTTGAACATATACCTGACACTGCAATGCTGAGTAGCAAGGCAGCCACCTAGCAGAGTCAAATCCACTCCTCATCCATCAGGCAATGACTGTGAAACACTTCTACATGTAAAGACTCTTTAAACAAAAACATGCAATGCTGAGGCCTGAGGAACACCTAATGAGCCAGGTGATTCCCCACTGATCATCTGGCAATATGTGTACAGTGCCTGTGAAGCACTGCAGTGGTGGTTGTCACATAAGGTATGAGGCGGTGACAGGTAAGAGTTAGACCCTACATTACCTCTGAAGATTTTTTTTCTAGCTCTGCTTCTAAGGCCGTGTCACATAGCCGCTCATTCTGTATACACATTTGTCTGGCTATGTTACTGGTTCATAACCTCCTTGGAGCAGGCACTATCTAGTATTACATACCTAGCACAGTAGTTCCTGTTCTCTGTTGAGGTCTCTAATCAACACCTATATGCAAATATGTAGTGAAGATGATTTGCTAACAGTCACACGGGATATTGCAGTTATTTTCTGGTGTGTGGGGATGGCTGCAGTATCTTAGTATGCGAGCCACTGGAGAATGCTGACTCTTTTTTCATGTTGACTACTGTGAGATATGCTGCTGGAATTTCCTGTTTACTTTTAACTTTGGGCTGGATTCTGATCCCTTTCACTCTACTCCTGAGCTGAATAGTACCTTGTTCCACAAATGGTCCCATTGATTCAATGGGGTCTTTCATGGATGGGAAGGTACCATTCAACATGACTAAAAGCTTTGGAATCTGGTCCTTAAATCGTATTTGCTAGTTGGACTGTATGTGTGTGTTTGTGCATGTGTGTGTTTTCAAGCTTTTTTTTTTTACAAGGGACTCTAGTTTACCCTGTTAGACTTCACTGAAACCTTTCATTATTAGGACTACTGTTAGGTCACAAAGCTTCATGATGTTCTTCATTGTTGTTTGTTTCATGCACTGAATTAGAAATTAATTCTCTTTCAGATTCACTGGCATATGCTTCTAAGCTTATATTCTCCATTTAATGTATCCCATGGTATGTGTGTCTCATCAAGTGTGACAGATTGGGGTGATTCTGTCAATAATTCATATTTGATATAGAGTAGAACAAAGTTAAGAGGGAATTACAAAGTAATATAATCCCTGTCCCTTTTAAAACAGACAAAGTTGGACTGAAATTGAAGCCTTCGACCAGGACACTTAACATTCAAAAGCTAAACCTACCAGCATAGGGAGTAATAGATGCTTGTTTGGAAATAATATGGGAAGTCAGGGTAGAGGATAGCGATTGACGTCTTCAAAAGAAGTCCTCTGGGCCTCACTTTTCAGAGGTGAGGAAGCAGCCACAGCTCTCATTAAATTCCACTGGAGTCCCAGGTGCTCAATACCTCTGAATTTCAAGCAATTAAGTAGGGCATGCAAACTGGGATGCTGTAAGCTGACAACAGTTGAGGCCCCTCCACTTGAAGGTACTGCCAAAGCAGTTGCTGAGAAACTAGAGGCTGAAAAGGAAAATCAGTTCTGTGAGTGCCAAAGACCCTGCAAGCACCTTTGACTTTTTTGATAGAGACTCGGATGCTTTGATTAGTGTAGAGAAATAGCAGTCAAGAAGTTTTTAAACAGTCGTAAATAGCTGGAAGATGTGAGGACTGGAGACTGTTTCTGCTAGGTCTGGGAGAGGAGGTCTCCCTGCTATATACCAAGAGTTTGCTCCATGATCCTTGGTGAAAAGCAGGGACTCCTGCTATGCTATCCAGGGCTTTAGTGAAGCAACTGTTCTTCAGAGAGGGGACAGCTGCAACTTTACATAAATGTGGTGTGTGCAGATTCACCTCCAGTGCTTCACCAGGCATCTTTTTCCTGCTACAGATGGTCTTCTTCCAAGGGCATTTGCTAGAGCTATTGTCTCATTGGTTTGGTCATGACTGAGCTATGGAAAGGAACCCTTGGATGTTCCAGAGAATTAGAAATGTTTTGTGACCCCATGGAGAGCTGGAAAAATTATTTTGCTGCCATAGAAGTAGTAGCAAATGTCCCTTCAAATCCAGTGAGATCAGTGTCTGCCTATGAGGAACTGTCTCATATTGCAAGTTTCTTCTTTGGATGGTCTCCTGTGGGATTCTTCTGCTGCATCTGCAATGTTCTGCAATGTGTGATGCCCATCTTTTGCAGTTGACTAATACAGCCTGAAAGTGTTCTGTAATTTCCTGTAGAAATGTCTGTTGAGGAAGTTACATTATCACAAAAAGCACCTTGAAAATTTTAAAACTATAGAGTTCCAGGCTTCTGGGCTTTTCCCAGCTCACTGTTTTTCTCAGCCAGACTTAGAAGGATTGGCCCCTCCTATCAGACCAAGGCACTCCCCCCTGGATCAACACTGCTTCTCTGAGGCCTCTCAGGGGCTGATTTATGTGCTGACAAAAACAACCACGTGTAAGGAAGCAGACTGTCTTCCCAAGCCTTTCTGGAGATGGAAGATTTCTGCTGCACAGATGCTGCTGAAGAAAACATTGTGTAATTCAACTGCAAGGGTCCCAGAGGGTTGGGGAAGCAAAAAACTGGCTAGGACAATCAAGTGTGGTACTGTGTGACCACAGAGAGGAAGCTCTAAGCTTTCATGTCTTTGTGTCTTGTTAATAACATATGACAGTACAGGGAAAAGCACTATGTCAAGAATATGGTCTCCTCCTTCAATTAAAATAGGTCTGATCCAAAACTAAGCACTCATCACCTGTTAAACACCCTGCTGTTTATGTGATATTCCCTTGCTAAGTGTGTCACATAGGTTGCAATGAAGTCACATGCTGCAGTGAGGCTGGTGTTGATTCACGTTTTTCTCCTTAAAGGTGCTGAATGCACAAAGAGAGTATGTTAAAAAAGTGATGATGGTAACTGATGAGTGGGGACACTAGGTGTGTGGAAGGTGCAGCACACACACAGTGTTGGAGTCTCTTGCTCATATTGGAGAATGACAAAAAAAAAAACAACAACAAACCTGTCATGTGTAATAACTTGTACCTCAGGGACCCCATTCTGTTTTAGAAGACACACACTGGACTCGGAACTGCAACTTAGTGCTCAATCTGTGTTATCCTCATGGTAATTTATTTAACAACTGACAGATCAGTGGGCCTGAATCTTCTTTCTTTTGCACAGCTTTAGATTGGCAGTTACTTGAATAAATTTTATGGGATGATCCTTGTATAAAACTTTTTGTTTGTTTGTTTCAATAAGGGTAGACTCTGTAGATGCCGTAGAGCAAGTATTGGGTTTTTGATTTCTGTTTTGAAGTTGAGTCTGATGGAAGTAATGCCCAGTTGTTATCTACACTGCTTTCACTCAGGTGAAAAATTGGGGTGAAATTATGTGGAGGAAAGGATTATGTCTTGACTGTAGTAAGGGAAAACAAACACTTTGCTTTGAGTGATCCGGAATTGGAGAGAGAAGAAAAAAAAAAAAGGGAAAATTCTGGGTGAGAACTCTAGTCACCAGGTACAGAAATGCTGAGAGCAGGCATTTATAGGCTTCCATGAAAACATTCTTCTCTTGCTCCAGTGTAGAAGAGGAATAATTTGAAACACAGGAAGTTGCCATGGAACAGAATTATCACCCACTGATGAGCTTTATTACCTCATAACATGTCAGCTTACAAAAAGTCACAGCAGATGGTCGAGATACCTTCTGTGGTGACATACCAGGACCACAGCATGGTCTTGTGACTTACCCAAAGGTGCAATAATAAGCATTTCTCCTGCCTGTCACTTGCTGTTTCACTGTGTATTACCCCCAAAGGAGGTTAACTTTCAGAAAAGAATGAAAAGTTGCAAACAAGAAGAACAAAAAAATATTTTCCCAGGGTAGAATATTCTGTTACATAACTAACCAGAAAGATTACTGTGTGCTGGAAGGGAAAAAACATTCTTGAAGAGTAAGACGAAAACAAAGCTCAAAGAAGTGATGCATACTGAAAAGGCTGAAGTTAGAGCTGGTAAATGATACACCAGCCATGGCACTTTGCTTATTGACTGTGATTCTAAATGTCATATGCTATAGGTCCTTCTTGCTCCCCCAGTCCACATGAGAAACTCATTCCTCTCTACCCCCTGATCATGAATATTAGTCTGCAGCCTATATACAAAACAAATTGTTCTGGTTTCCATTTTAGCAATTTTACTTATTCTATGGTTTCAGACCAACTAAACAGACTCTTTCTTTTTGCAATCTGGAAATCCAGAAACCTTAGCCTAATCTTTCTGCTTCTGATGCCTTCCAAGTTTTGATGAGGTTGTTTTATCTCTCTCTGTTATTAGAGAGCAGGTCAATGCTGCTCCACTTATTCTGTAGATTTTTACTGCTCTATGGATGTCAGGAATATTCTTTTTATCTTCTCTTTTGAATCCCCTGTTAATCATATCGTGATGCACCTTTTTCAAATCTATAGTTTTATTGAATGGGGTTTTTAATCTTTGCAGAACTCCTAACCAGTCACGTCCATAAAGAAATGAAAAAAACCTGGTATTCACATCACCTGATGTGGTTGGTTTTTTGGGCTCTGCAAAGATTAAAAACACAGTAAGCCTTGAGAGCATCCTAGAGGGAATATAGAGGTTGCTATTAATATGTTCTTCTTTTGAACGGAACTGATCTAAGGTTTAGGAAATAGAGGAAAAGTGACTGTTTAAAGTAATAGACAAGGCTGAGATATTAGATGCATACTGCAAAATATTATGGTAAGAAGAAACTGGGAAAATTATAAGGGCCAATGCTGAAGCTACGCCTAGGTTCATTCTCATTTCCATAAGCTCAGACAGGCAGCTCCCTGTTGTAGGTTTACAGTAAAATGATTGAATTGGTGTCAGCGGTGGAATGACTTCTCACATGGTCATGGAGAGCGCTCTATGGCAGTTAGGTAGCTGGCCAAGGAGATTTTAAATGCTTTTTCATGGCAGGCAGAGTTCCCTGTGTCATTTGTCTGGAGTGGCAGCTCTACACTGCTATTACTGATGCTGCTGCTGGCTGAGTGCTGTTCTTGGGGACTGCAGCTCCCAGCATCATTGGCACAGCTATTTGGTCCCAAATTCTGACCTCCAAGCCAAGGGTAGGTTTCCTCTTTGTTGTGGCTCCTTCACCTGATCTTTACCAGCCATGGGCATTTCCTGGAAAATGTGGACAACAGCACTGTGTCCTGGCTAGGACGTGCAGCAGGCCCCTGCTTTGGCAGAAGACATCAATGCAGCGTTCAAGAGGCTCCACAGAAAAGAGGGAGAGGGAGGAGGGGTACAGACCAGGTAGGTATGGGACCTGGTGGCAAGCACAGGAAAGCACAAAGGGAGAGGACAGGAAGGGGATGAGAGCTTTAAAGAAGGAAAGGGAGGGATGGAAACACAGCAGGGACAAAGAACATTCCTGTCAGGAGTCCTGGGGTCTCTTTTCAGGTCTGGGCATAGATTTGTCACGCAGCTTTTGGAAAGTCATGTCACGTTCCTGCCTGCAATATGTCCTCAGGAGCCTGGAATGTGAGCTTAGCTGCTTATTATTGGACTCCTTATTTACAAAGCTAGGAGGGCCTGTTTTGATCTTTTATTCTGATTCCTTTTGCAATGCATGCAGTTAAACTTCCTAAAATTAATTCCTGCTTAAACTGCAGCCTATCTTCTAGGGGAAAAAAATCCAGTATTTGTGGAGGAAATCCAGTGCAAATCTTTAAATCCAAATTTGGTGTTTGTCTAGCAGTTAATTGTCCTGACTTTTTTCCAGTCTAAATTGTTTTACTTTCAACTTCAGTAGATGTTAATCCTTGATACGTCTTTGTCTTCAGACCAAAAACTCCTTGATTATCAAATTTTTGTTCCTCATGGGTGCCTGTAATCTCTAATTAATTCATCCCCTTAATGTTTCTTTCACAGAGAAAGACTTGATTTATTTAAGCTGTTGGGTGCATTTCCTGATGCTGTAATTGTTCTCACGGTTCTTCTCTGCATCACTTCCAGTTTGCCACCAGCTCCCCAGTTTGCGGATCCTGGTGGGGTGCAGGTGCTGCTGGAGGAGGGCTGCTTCCAGTGGGAGACACTGGTGGAGAGGACAGGCACAAGGGTGGCCAAAAGCAGCGCACCTTACAAAGAGCACAAAGACCTGCTTGTGGGCAGACAGCAGGGAATCAATCCTTTGTGACCGGCTCCATCCTTGCCTTTGTCAGGCAGGCGTGACCATGGCTGTGGCAGCTCCCTGCAGGCAGCAGGGCTGCTTTTCCTCCCCAGCCTTTGCTGGAGATGCCCAGTGTCTCCACAGCTCCCAGCTCTCGGGCAGGTCAGAGAGGCTGCGAGCAGCCCTGGCACTGTCCTGCAGAATGTGCCTTTGTACTGGATGGTTTCAGGAAGCAGTTTGCCATCCTGATGATGGAAACTGTCCCTTCATAACAGTGTCTGACTGCTTTTGTTTGGCCCTCTGTTTTTAAACACTACTCTGCAGCTGTTTCCCACCCACTTTTTTATCTGTCGTCATCCTACGGATGTCTGCTGATGTTGGAATAAATATTCCAAGATTTGTTTGACTCCCTCTGTTTTTTCCCAAATATGTTTCTGAAGTCTGAAATGAGACACAAAGAAATAAAAATAAAAGATTAGTAGATATTAAATAGCACAAATTACAAGGAGTCTGGAAACAAACCCCTGGATCAGAAGAATTGCAGCTCCAGGGGAGCTGAGGCTGGACCTGTGTCCAAATCCACATGCTGGGGTTTACTCTCAATTATGTGACGGGCCAAGCCATAATTCTCGTTCAGGGCAAAATGGAACATGAGCTGAATTTGGGTCTGGATCTGAATTTTGTGGTGTGGGCCCATTGACAACTGGCAGTGACAAAATGCATTTGTAAGGGAACAAATTAAGTGGGTGAAACTTATTACCAATGAAAAACCAATACAAGGCTGCAGAAGGAAAATACAATTCCAACCTGACTCACAGGGCCAATCTGCAATTGTTGACTGACAGGAGCGATTTTACTCACATGCCTCAGTTGTTACAAACACCCTGGACCCTATTCTCCTCTTGCTGCTTTTACATCACTGTGACTCTGCTGACTTCAGTGAAGCTATTCCTAATTTGCACAACTTTAAGTGGCCAGAGAATAGATCTGCTGACATTATCAGTGTCTGAGCCGTGTCTAATAAAAAAGACTCACTAAAATAAAAAATGGTTTACATACTTATTTTGACAGAGGCATACATAAAAATACACCTCACAGTCCAAGTAAACACAAAAAGCCTGCCAAATCTGCCTATATAAATCTCAATGATCTCATATATTTTCAGTATTTAATCAAAAAAGAAAAGTGTTCATACTCCTTATTAGGAAGGGAGGGAAAAGGTTAGGTTATTCTAGCTTTTTCAGAACAGCCAATGATGCAGACGTATCTTTTCAAAAGCCAAAATATTGACATCTGTGATGCAGTTAGAGGAAATATAATTGATATTTTAGGTTAATTACCATTCCATATCAGAACAATAAGCTATTTTTTTTCTCTGCTATATACTACCATTTTGGTCTCATTGGCTGTTTTCTTTGAATGAAAAGAAAAAAGACATTAAAAACCAATGTCCATTATTCAATTAAAGGACAAATAGCATAGTTTATGAAGAAGTATGCATTGACCTACATTAGAAATGAAAAATTATTCATTGCAAAAAAGAGGACTTGCTGCTTTTCTATTCACATCTGACTTGTGAGCTGATCAATGTTTCTGAGAATGTATTTTACCCTCATGTTTGCCAGCAAGCTTATGAGAACAAATTTCTAAGAGAGTTTTTCGCTCTGTATATCTGCTGTATGTGGTTATATGTTTGGTCTATTAATTCAGGAGGTTCTTGTTTTTTATTCCGCACTTTTAATCTGAATCTTTCCTGCTGTAAGAAACACCAGTTGTGATGTAAAAACCATTCAGACATTGTTTTCAGTGATGGGATGCAATTTCCAAAGCCTCTGTGCTGTGAAGTTCTGACAGTTTTACCAGTTCAAACCCTTTCTACGTGCTTTTTCACAGCATTTCATGGCACACTTGTAATGGCAGATGCTCTGATTTAATTATTAACTCATACTCCAGATAGTTCTGTTTTCTTACTTGATAATTTTAGAGTTAAAGACTCATTGTCTGAGGACTCTCAGCACTTTTAAAAAATTCATTCCATTTAATATCTAGTATTTTTCTAGTCATTTGCTTTTGAAGGCGTTTAGACATCTGCCTATACCTCTGATGGATTTCCAGATTTCACATCCATATGCTAAGGTAGAAATAACATTTGAGGTAAAAAAAATTGTTTTCTGATCTTCAAGTTGTAGGTTGTTCATGATCAAATTTTGAATAAGCAACAAGCTGCAGCTGTCCCCTTGCTAATTCGTGATACTGCTTTCTTTTTGGACACCCTTGCTAGCCTACTCATTGCTATCAAACAAAGGAAACAAATTAATTACCCCTTAAAAGGGATGCTTAACTGGGAGTTCCAATTAGATAAGTCTTTTTTCCCTGCCTAATTATTTAACCCATAATTTTTAGCGATGCTGGACAGTCTTTCTCTCTCTTGTTTTCAGGTTCACTAAGTCATCACTTTGGACATCTTCATTGCAAACTCAATACATCAGGTTGAACAAAGTAATGTTTATGTTTCAGCCATTTATGACTTCTCTTCTGATGAAGTCCCTGACTTAAATATTTCAGTCAGCAACCAGGAAGGTGACAAATAATGACTGACTAATATGATTCATCTTAGTGACTACTTCAAATACCAATTGAAATTAAGAGAACACGGTGTGTTAATTTTTGTATGAGACAGGTTTTTGTGTTAAGAGAAAACTTGCCCATGTTCAGGTATTTGCATGGATGGCAAGAAGCATAGTCAAATGGTCATGGCAGGGGTCTGCTATGCATCCAGCTTCTGTCCATCCCAGTAGTGGGTGTGTGAGCTGGAGCATCAAGCATAATTTCTCTGTGCTTTTGGTGTGCAAGGTGTTGGAAACACTGGCTTTGCACAAAGTTGGGCCCTGTACAATACAAGACACCTTGTACTCTTCAATCCCTGTATACATTGTGCATCCTCTGCTGTTCATTAGACAATAGTGCAAACAAAATATCGAATCCAATGAACATTTTTGAAAAACACATAATAATTACCAAAATGAGTGAATATTTGCAGATGGAGCTGCTGGAGTATTTGAACAGCTGAAAGTGTCTGTTGCTGTTAGGACTGCAGAGGAGTTTCTATGGAAGACCAGTCTGTTAGATCATTGCAGCTGCGTTCACTCATGATGCAAATCAAGATGGGTGTTCTGATAATTAGCAGAGTCTCCCAGTTTTGTGGAAATCAGCAGATTCGTTGTGGGGTAACTTAACTGAGGTGTGCTGGTGTCAATGGAGATGCTCCAAATTGCAGCAGGCAGTAGTTGGACAGTATATTTACAGTAGTTGGACAGGATATTTTTTCTGACTCTAGGTAGTTTAATTGTGCAAAGTCAATGAGACTAAGATTTCAGCTTTTGGTACAACTTATGTAGTCAGTTCTAATGATGCTTTTGGAGCTACTTATATTTGCAAACTTTGTTCCGACATTATATCCTTCAATGAGTGAAAGCTACATTGAGGTAACTGTGTTCTTCATGTCAACTTTCTGTCTAAGGAAAGTGTTTTTGCTTTATAACACTGTAATTGTTTACTGGTCAAAAAGTGATTCTTAGCACAAACGTAACATTTTGTTCCTAGTTTAAATAACTAAGAAATTAACAGCATCTTCTTATTATGAAAACATCTTAGCTCACTTAATTCTAGATATCTAAATCTAAGCTAATCATCTAGGTTGCTTTTTATAGGCAATGGGAAGGAATAAATCTTTCTAGGGCACAATCCAGTGACCTACTTTAGATGTCTATCTTAGGATGAGATGTTCTGTGGGTTAGAAATGCTTGTTAAGGGAGACTACATTAGTCCCTCTGGTAGCGATGTCTTTCTTTTAGATGTCTGCATCAGATAATGCCCACACTAGCTCTATTTTTCAAACGCTGAACTAATTTTCCTTCTTCTCAAAAATCTTTATGGAACAGGCTTATACACTCCTCTCCTCCTCCTTCTCAGCCTTTCTGATTGTATAGGTCTACAGCTGCTACAGCTTGATGGAATTGTGACTCTGTAGCAGATGCATAAATCCACAGTGGTGTGATAGACACAGGCATAGCATCATTTCATAAGCCTGTAGACAGCTTTGGGCACTGCTGCTACAGTCATTCCTATGCATTTCCAAATTGTCTTTGGCACTAGTTGTCCAGTCAGAACTTCTGACTGAGCAGGTTAGGTTTACATCTCAAAATATCTCTGTGTGACTGCACTTGCTTAAGACTGGAATGTATGGTCTTTACATGGAAAAAAAAACTCTTTGGAGTTCAGAGTCTGGATGTTGCCTTCTTGGTGCAGAAGGCTGATAACAGCAGCTGCTGGTATCTGTTGTTGCACTTCAGGGATATCCAGATGGCATGTTAACTCCTGCAGCTTCTGAATGATCTTGGAGGAAGCTTCTTTGTCCAAGTTAAAAAAAAAAAAAAAATGTGCAAGTTTTAAAGTCCTTTGCTGTCCTACCAAAGTGCTAATACGGTGCTACTTCAAAACGATGTGCAGTCTAGTTGGTACGCTGCATGCATCAAGCCCAAGGGAGTGTGCTATGTCATATTATTAAAGTCAGTGAATCTTATGAGTCTGATTCAAGAGTTCCATCTTTCTGACACAATCGGCAATATGTAGGCTTGCTGAAGCCTGCTGGGTGTTCAGCAGAGATTATGACTGATTGGTATCCTTTATTTCAAGCACAGAATGCAGAAGATGATTTTAAAACCTTTATTTCTTCATTGAGGTCTTCTGTGAGCTTGAAGGTGAGCAACTCACACATGGTGTACAGAGAACACTGTAATACAATTTAGCTTTGCAATCTGCCATTTGTTTGTTCTTTAAGGAAGAAGAAATGTGATTTCTTCTTGCGGCTATGCAAAATTATTGTATTTATTGGGCTGTGTCACCTGGAGCTCTGTCCTGGAAATTAAGGCTTGTGTCACCTCTGTTGCCCATCTGAGCACCTTTTAACTTTAAGAAACTTGACACTGCCTCAGTTCTGTGAATTTCTGTACCTTCATTTCATGCTAATGATCATCAGGTTTCACACGGTCTGCAAATGCCTTGTAAACAGCTTTCCTACTGTGGACCAAACCTGTTCCATCGATAAAGCAGACAAGAAGCCTGGAGATGGCTTCAGCAGGGTATACCTTCAGCGATATTTCTCTAATTGTAGTTGCCTTTCTTCTTTTTCATTGTGATCAATCCATTGTTGCTAGCACCTAGAAAATAGAGCTTAGTGTCTAGTTCTCTGGTCTGAATGATAAATAACGTATTTCCAAGTTGCTTCCCACTTGCCTTGGATCTGACATCCTCATGAGCCCTTTTTTTTCCAAATGATATCTGAAAAAAAGTTGTTGTTTGGATATCAATTCATGAAATGTCTGTGCAGGAAGAATCCTCCTGAGATCATCTTCTTGTGATCATCTTATGCTGTCTCCAGTGCTTTTTTTTCCATAGGTCATCAACAATGCCTGGCAGACTGGTTGGTGAGTCAATGGACTGACAAGTTCTACTTTATCAGTAAGCACTGGATTTATCTAGTTGCTCTCAATCTTTTTGAGCAAGGCTTCAGCATCTGTGTATATCTTAAAATCTTAGACCTTGCAGATCTGCAAATACCTGAACTGGAATTATTCAGCTGTTATCGTACCTCATGCAGAACTCTGGAGCTCATCAGTATAAGAGTAGCAAGTGGCAACCCAAGGTTTGAGGCTAAATCTCTCTCATTGTTCTCTGAGTGCCCTTATTTGCTGATCCCCCAGGGTTTTCCAAAGGGTTTAGACAGTCAAGAACTGAACATTTTCTTTCTAAGGTCAGCGTTGGCATTATATTCTACAAGATTCACCAGCATTGTGTGAGTAAGAGCAGTAATAGGAAATGTGCAAACAGAACTGGTAAGTGTCATCTGATTTGCATTTCAGTGACCACCAATGTGTTCATCTGGCTTCTGACAAATCCTAGACTTCCTAAATTTGTCTGTTTGGATGTTGAGGGTAGTTTTGGGCTTAAGGGTAGATGCTCTACTAAAAAAGCAAGCAAAAACATCTCCATGTCTCAAAGAGAATTCATGGCTCCTGGGACATCTTTCTTAAAGTTCTCATCTTATGCAGGGCTATTAAACCAGAAGTTTCCTACAGACTTAAAATTTATATCCAGTCTTTAGAGAATCAGCTATACATTTGATATTTATTGCATGGTTTGCAAGTAATTTATGGCAGGTTAGTCCTGGAAATAAACAAAAAGCTGCAGCTAAAAAAAAACAAACCATATTTTGGAATAATATAAGCATAAGTTTTAGTTGTTAGCTTCATCAACTCAGTGCTTGTCAGTTAGGTTATAACTACCTGGTCGCCTCCAAGCCTCTGCAAATGTTGTTTTGTTTTTGTACATATAACTGGATTGGCCTCACTAGATTTAACTTCATGTGACTGGACCTATTCATGGAAGATTAGATGACAAATCCTATTGGGTCAATCTAAACCAGATCTGATATAATCATCATTGTGAGTGCATCTCTTGATTGACTGTAATGGAGATGACCAGAGTCCTGTTCCCTCAGAAGATATGTATGACAAGCCCAAGAAGACCCAATTAGTTTTAATTGTATTTCACCACTACAAAACATCCTGACTGATCAAACTCATGCATCTTATGCATTGCTATCTCCCTACGCATATTTTTGAAATATTGACTCCTGTTTTTAATGAACCTGGAGAAGGATATTGATTAAACTGTTAAAACATCTAAAGAACTCAATGTCCTCAGCTCAATAAAATATAACCATTTGTTGAGTTTAATTTAAAAATGCAGCTCTCCCTTGTTGGTTGGTTTTTTTGTTTTTTTTTTTGTTTGTTTTTTTTTTTTCCCCTGTGTTTTGGTTTTTGGTTTTGGTTTTTTTTTTTTTTTTTTTACTTTTCTCGTAGATTGGTGATTGACTAAATACATAGGTACCTCTTGTTCAGTTTGCTATACAGAAGTTATGACTTTCAGAAAGCACCAAATAACTACCTCTTCCATATCAGGTCTTTTTAAAACATCTCAGCTTTGATATCACAGTCTCTGAACCCTTGGTGCTGAAACCTGAATCTCTTGCCTGCCAGTTAATGGCTGCTGACATTGCCTCTTTCCTTGCCAAACTTTTGCACATACCTTCTGAAGAAATTGTCCATGGAGGTAAGTGAGAAGGCCAACCTCTCTTCTTCTTGTCTATTGGTATTATACAATACTTATTTGCAGTCACTGAAGAGGCAACCGCTCTTTTGAACAGGTGCTTGTCTAAATCCCTGAGTTTTTTGTTTGTCTCTGTTTATAAGGGATACCTTTTGTAATCGTGACTCTTCTGATGTGGGCATAGAGGCATCCACTGACTCCATTCACATGAACTGTGACCAGGAACTGCTCTCAGTCTGCAGATCAGGACAAGAACTAAACCATGGGCCAAGAAGTGAAAAGCTCTCTGTCCTCTCTTTATCTCCTTCTGCTGCTCTGGGCCTATGGTGATGACCTGCAATCACTTTCAACACCACCTGCAGATGTGTTCTGCCCTTCTGAAATGAAGAAAAGAAAGGAAAGAAGCTACAGCTTTGCCAACATTTTCCTTTTTTTTTTTTCCCCCCATATATAATACAGTTTACATGTTTTATGAGATTAATGTCCCTTGCTTCTGATTACAAGAATCTGATCAGCATATTAATAAGTTAAAAATAAAAAACCCTCAAACTATGTAACAGCTGCTATTTTGCTGCTGAATCCATTCAGGGTATGTAATTTTTTATGAGATATTTATTGTAATAGAGAGAGGGATTTGTCTGAGAGTGTATGTGCGCACGTGTGTGTGACTCTGACCTAGCATTAATACAACCAGTTATGTCTCTTCTACATAATGCATGAGGGCTTACAAAGGAGGATATCTATTGTGTTGCCTGGTGGAAAGCATGTAGAGCAAATTGTAGTTATTTTGGTGGGACAGTGTGTGGGTGGAGGAAGGTCTGTTAGGGACTAGCTGTGTCAGTGTGTGGCAGTAAGGAAAAGCAATAGACTAAGGTCCTGTTCTAGATGGCGTACCATTATGCTTATTAGTTTTGTGAGAAGCCCATAACTCATGTTAGACTGTGTGCCAGACTTGGGGTAAATGCTGCAAAGGTCTGAGGAAGGCCTATTCAGTTAGAGTCAGGGGATCAGCTCAGCAGATCTCAGAAACACAGTGTTAATGTGGTAACCACTTTATTTGAAACGGGTTTGTGTGGTCTGCATATTTGCAACAGCTACTTGATATGCCAAGAAATAATTTTAATTCCTGTATTTGTAAAAAAGGTGCAAAAAGGCCCAGAGTTTTAAATGTGACCTACAGGTTGAAGTATTTTTTTGACCTGGTCTTTAGAGATCCTGATCCTGCAGTGGAGGAAGGTTGTTGAAGACATTGGAGTTCCCTTTGAAGTCAGCAGGACTCTGAAGTGCTCAGCATCTCTCAAGCTCATTGTGCAGCAGCTCATTCACCTTTAGGAGATAGCAGCCATGTTGCAAATGCAGTGAAGTGGTCAGTCCATACATGTGCACTTCAGCAGCTACATTGTCAGCTCAATGGTTGCATCTCCTTCCTTCTCTTTTTCTCCCCTGAAAAAGTCAAGGAGAGTGGAGAAGCTGGAGAGTGGAAGACATATAAATTGAATTCCTATACATAGTTAAAATAGAAGACTATTTCATCATGATTGAAAGTTAATTCACTGCGTTGCTGTAGAAACCCTGGCAAATGCATTAACCTCAATGCCCAACCATTGCATTCTTTTAACAGCTTTATTTTTAATAGCTATTTACTTAAGAATGTGTCTCAGCTGCGTTACCATATACTTTTCGTACTTCTGCACAAAGAAAGGTATTATTTCTTCTCAGATAGGTTGTGCGAATCGCTCAACTTTCTGCTGCCAGAAACTTCTTTACTTCCTAAGTGGCATGTTCCCTGGATGTGTCTACTGCCTCTGCTGTGTGATATAAACACCCATTACTGCATGACCAGGGCAAACATTCTTTTCTGCAGTATTCAGAACAAATCAGGACAGAGACCTGCAAGAATCTGAGATTTCAAAGAATCCTCCTTGGTGAGATTTCCACCCTTGCAGAAGACCAATGAATGTGGAGACTGGGGAGAAGCCATAAAGTTCTGGTGTTTTGTTTTGGTGAGATATTAATTCCTTCACTTGTCTTTCTCCTCTCACCAGCCACCCCCACCCTGGAGTGTTGATGCTGGTTTGCTGCCCAGAATGCATGATCCCTCCACAGAATGTTAAAAGACAATCTGGAATAAGGGTTTATGTCAGCTGTTGCTTAAAGAAATGAAAAACAAACTTGGATCTTGAATGCTATGTTGTTCCTCACACAAATGGATTGTGACCTGGATATACTTAAGGGGGTGTAAATTAGAGCAAGGTTAATCGCTGATGATAAACAAAACTAAATATAGACTTGGGAGATTGCATCCTCCTTTTCCTCTTCAGATTGTTCACAACCTTTGCACACGTTTGCCCATTGTTTTATTGCCTGATGGAGCGACTGCATGTTACTGGCATCTGACTCTTGGATTCCTGTAAGTCCCCAGGCTAAGGGAGCAACTGCGGGAAGCACACAGCCATCTTACTCCGTCCTGACACCAGGCAAATGCTCAGCACCTTGCTGGTTCGCCCTGTAATTGCGATAGACAGAGAAGATGTCATCAAGTCATTTGACCTTAGATTCTCTGGATGGCAGCAGATGATGGAATTAAGAGGTAGACAGACAAGATTAGGGAATTACTGGGATATTTTAACTCCTTCTAGTGTCTGTCTGAAGAATTGTCACTAAAATTAGAGCTTTATAACATTGGCTAGACTTGAGTCTCCTTAATATATCTTTTCTCATCATTGCATGTGTGCCATGGAAAGATGAGTGGTATCTGTGGCCCCAAATGTGAAGGACATGCCATTTTTCTGTCTGATTTATTTAATTACTTCTGTGTCAGGGCTCCAGCTAGGGGCTTTGCAGGATCCAAGCTCTGAACAGTGCAGTCATGATCTTCTGTCAGTCATGCTTCAACTCCATTGTCAGAGGTCTAATATAGGGCTGAGGAACCTAATCCCAATGGTTGTTTCTTAATTGCTGTTCCTTGCCCCATATGCTTGCCAATTGTATTTACTGGTTCTCTATTAGTTCTCCATTTTCTGTCACCTTTCACCCTAGTCTTAGCGAAAAACAAACCGGTAATTTTGATAACCCAAGTTCTAATTCTAAAGTGTGTGATTGTATTTCCGTAATAACCTGAATGTCAGGGCTGTTGGAAAAGTGCCAGAAGGTCTGTTCCTCTGCTGGGTCAGTCAAGAATTGCTCTGGGTTTTTCCTTACATTTTCTGGTCACCAGCTCATTACAGAAGGGGAAAAGGCAGCCTTAGGAGGAGGAAGGTTTGTCTGAAAGACACAAACTTCCACATGTGTCTTGGGACTATGTCCTGGGATTTGAATGGTAGTAGGCAATGTATCACACCCTTATACCTCAGTTAGCAAAAGCCCATGTTGATCTGTAGCAAAGGAATCTTAAGTATTTTCTTGATAAGCTGAAGAGTAGGGAAATACTTCTTTAAAAAAAGAAAAAAGGATTTAATTTTATGATGAACTAAATTTCAGATGCAGGTCTGGATATTTTGTTTCTGGTTCCCTAGCCAAACTTTTCCTCTTGCTGTTTTTCAGCTCTAGTGAGTACCTCTGAAAGAAAGCTGAAGTGAAGTTCCTGTAGCATGGATGTTGAAACCAATGAGGTGAGAGAGACTGGAGAAAAAAATTGGAAGTGGCAGAAAAATAAATAGTTTTATAACGTATTATGCTTCTGTCTTCCACAGAAAAGTTTGAATAGATACATGGGATTGTATAATCAAGAAATAATGCTGTCTTCTGCAGTCTTTGTGGTATGTTGCTAAATATGTAACACAGACAGAAAGAAAATTCTGTATGTTTTCATGTTATCTTTGCTGATCATCTCCTCCCTGGAGACCTCATCAAAGGACCATGGAGGTTACTGGAGATTTCTTCTTTCAAATAGTTTTAGTTATATCTATAGCTTCTCTGCTTTTGCCACCCACTCATGTCCCCAGCAATCTGAGATGGGCACTGGGAAGACCTCCTTCTACTTATGCTTTGCTTTTCTTGTACTCTGTGGAAATGAGACACCCTGCTCTGTATCCAGCTTTATTTTCCTCACCACCAGCTTGGACAGAGTTTCTAGTTTCCCCACAAATATATACAAATATGCACTTAGATATCTCTATCTAGAAAACCACACTGCTGTTAGGCACAGTTTACAAGAGGTTGCCGCTTAACTGCAAAGTTTTTACAGACAAGGTACCCACCTATCTCCCACCTGTCAAGGTCTTGCCCAGGAACACACAGAGATGCTTAGTAAAGGGCACCCACTGTTCAGTAGCGTAGACACCCCCTTTTTGAAAACAGAAGCTTATTTGCCAAGTTCTACAAAGAAATGGTTATGACTGCGGGAGGGTAGCAGAGAGTCCCTTTATTACAAGGAAAACACATGCATTCTTTTTGATCATAGTGAAGTCATTCTTGCTTGTATTTAATTAACAAAAGGTAAAACTTCTTGAAAAGATATGGGAGAAAGAAGAGACTTACCATTTAAGTACGGGACTCAGAAACACTGGTCTGCC
Organism: Morus bassanus; assembly: GCA_031468815.1. Classification (NCBI taxonomy): domain Eukaryota; kingdom Metazoa; phylum Chordata; class Aves; order Suliformes; family Sulidae; genus Morus; species Morus bassanus. The sequence continues at coordinate 34,081,945 of CM062600.1, forward strand.
GCTCAGTTTCTGTCAGTGGTGATTATTTAATATAATTGTGCTTCAGTCGCCCAACCGTAAAATAGGAATATAAGTTCCTTCTGTTTATTTGGTTTGAAAACATCTAAAGAAGGAACAAAAGTGGTTTCTAACCCCTGGTGTGTTCAGTTCCTGGCACCATAGGGACCTGGCCTCAACTGGGCCATTCAGGTGTCCTTAATACAAATGCTAATGCCATATTAGCATGGATATACTAAACAAATGAAACTTTACAAGGGAAAATTATGTCCCTGCATGTACTAGACCTGAAATATATTCTAAATTTTGTATTCCAGTTAGTACATGATGCCACTTTTATTTCTACAACCCATAAAATCCATGGAAAAAAATACTCCTGACACAAAATCATGGTAAGAAAGGGTACTTGTGTTAGGTACTTAGATGCCATGGTGATACAGGCTTTCATTATGTAGAAGTTCTACCCATGGGTTTCTGAATGTCCTTTCTCCCCATCAGATAGGGAGATGCTGACACCACCACCATTTTACAGAAGGAGGAGTAGAGGCACAGAGATGCCAAAAGGTTTGGCCAATGCCGCAGGAAGAGCAGGGACAGGAACTTAAACCTGTTTCTCTCCATCCCAGGGCCATATCAGCAGTGGCCAGACTCTGACCTATTTGACTCACAGCCAAGGGCACACACTGGACACCTACAAGAGCCAGGACTTCTGCAGGTAGCTGACAGGGAAAGCGGTGGCAGCAGCTCTATTGCAGGGAGGGCCTGGGCTGGGTGTGCAGCGGGCTCTGACTGCAGCCTGACAGCACTAGCCTCAGTAGCTTGCTCGCTCCCAAAGTGGGGAATTCAGGTTGCTTGGGAGCCCCAACTTCTGCACAGCCTTTACTTTTGGCAAGGTCTTGGCAGGGGACCCATCATGAGGTTGTCTGCCGGCCTAGTGTGGATACAGAGCTGCAGTTTGACCCTATGTTAACCCATCTTCTCTGCAATGTACAATGGTATCATCCATCCCTTTTACCCAAACCTCTGCCAGGTAGTCTAATCCCTATCTAGACTTCAGATCAGTATGTCCCTTGCAAAGCAGCAGCCTGTATCCCATATCTTTTCATGGTTTGGTACGGGCCTGCAGCTTCTTGTGCTAATTTGATACAGTGGAGATAGCCTCTGCTGCTGTCTGACTGACTAAGTGTATGGAAATGACAGAATTTCTCATCAGAGTTTCTTTTGCTACACGTCTCATCCATGGGACTGTGTTTGCTGTTCAAATGTGGTGGTGTGACTGTGGTTCAGTTATAGCAATGAGCAGAGTGCTTCCTCGTGGTTTCTGGATGAGCCAGAGCCAAGTGAAAAATTCCAGTTGAAAAAACAGGTAAATCTTACCCCTCATAAAGGAGAAACAGCAGCTGTATGAATTTCAAGCTCTCAGGCAAAGCAATTGCAAGTAAACTATGCGCTCTTCTTTTTGATCATTTCTTGAGTCTGTAATTCCTACCTTTCCATGCTCTGTTGACCCATGTCCTTATGTCACCACTGGGTCTGGAGTCCCCCCTTTCTCCTTCTTCTCTTTTAAATTTTCCTTCTTGTCTGTGAGGTACTTTCTCTAGTGAGAAGGTCAAGCCTGGAGATATTGAATGACCAAGGTCGCACACAGCTGGGAACCTGAAGCCACATAAACCACATCCTCTATCAATTCATGAACCTCTACTCAGTGTTTCCCTTTCTGATCCAGTCTGCCCTCTGTCACGCCATCATGTTTAGCTGTTTAGAGGAGGATTCATATGATTCAGTCATGTCCAATTGTGCATGGTCACTCAAACGTCAGTCTCCACTGAATAACAAGATGAAACAATAAAAACTTGAAATAAAGATAATCATTTTGACACCTTGGGAAAATCTGCCTTGCATACAGCTTATGAAATTCACTGTAGCTTTATGAACTGTCTGTTTTTATGTCTGATCACTATCTTTTTCTGTGTACTGCTCATGCTTCTTGTGCTAAGAAGTGGGGGAGCAGTGCATTCGGCTCTGCCATTGAAAGAGGCAGTCGTTAGAGGACTATTAGGCAGTGAACAGCAAGGTCCAGGCAGAACAATGGAGTGCCTGAATCCTCGGGAAAAGCCACTTTTCTCCAAGTCCCCCGCTGGAGGCCAGGAACGGAGGAATTTTCCCAGTAGCAGAACAAAGAAACCAGGTGTTGGTGTTAGGGTTTACAGCCTGAGAAGGGCCTTGAAAGAAGATACAGAAGGAAGGAGAGGGAGCCCGGGGACCGTGAGGGCGGGGCGGGGAAACAGCAACGGGAGATGCTCCCCTGGTGCAGGAGCTGGGTTGAACTTGGCTGCGGGAATGACCAAGTTCAAAAAAAAGTCGGCAAGAGGAGGGGAAAGCTACAGCACATGCATGCACAGACACAGCATGGTCAGGGCAAGCTGCAGGTTGCAGGAAAAATCTCCTGCTATCCTGTAGGAGTTGGACCCCCTATCCTCCAGAAATTGGACACCAGAGGCAGGAAACCATGCAGGTTGATGCCTATGGCTTCATGTAGACCTTGTGCTGCTGACATGGAGGGGGAATTGACATTAAGTGGGTTCTTGCATCATGCACGCACTGGCCTTCCTCTGGCACATCCCCCCCGGACTGGAAGTGTTCATCCCGAGCTCCCCCAGTCTGCAACTCCAGGAAAGGGAGCTATCTTTGACTGGACCTGTGCCAGGGAGCTACTGGAAGAAAAGCAGGTACAACATGCATGTAACTGCCCATAAAACCCATGAGAATATCAGGCTGATGAAGAAGTGTTTGATTAGGTCTGTGCAACCCATCCCTGTTGTAAGCCAAATTCTCTATCATGTTGCAGCACCTTATGTTCAAGTAGTACTTTTGATCTTAAGGGGCTGGAGACAGCACAGATTCTGCTCTCCAATAAAGTGCAGTGAAACTTCCTCCTGGCCTGAAGTGGCAATTGCTGGAGTGCCCTCCCTCCTACCAAGCAGATTAGGATCATGTGAAAGGTGGTGTGTTTAATGGGAATTAACAGTGAATTCAGGCAGGGAATTGTTGCCCAAATTGGAGTTAGGCTGATTGGGACAACTGAGAACACAAGTACACTCCATGAAAAATTCAGCAAGATTGTTAATGATGAGAAGTAGTGGTGGACTTTTATTTTCTGCTTTATCTGAAAGACTTTGTCTCACGTAACCCCGTCCTCCGGTGGGACTATTGATTCAGATGTGACCCTGCCCCAAAGGTGTGCCTAATGGGTGATATCTGATGAGATAAGGCTGCTGTGTACTGTGGTAGCAGAGTTTTAATCATTTCTGCGTGACCATTTTAGCTTAGGAGTATATTCATGTAAGTGTTTTAAATGGTCTCCAGATGTTGCAAAATCACTATAAAAAGATAAAAAACATCTACAGATTTTAAGAAAGGCCACAAAAGGGCAGAAGAGAAAGGTCAGATATTGGGCCTCTTATCACTTACAAGAAATGTATAAGTGCCTGTGCATGGCAAAGGAACATCACTCCTACCGCATCTGAAACCCACAGAAATCTTGCGCTCTGGATATGGTGACAAGTCCCTCCTCTATCTCCCTACCTACTCTATTTACTGCTTCTGTCTCTCTAAGAGAATGTTGAATCATAATAATCAGCATTTTTTTTTTTTTTTGCATTGTATATAAAATAAAAGCAGTAACTCAATAGCAGAAAAACTTGAGCTAAGGGTGTTGTTTTTGGGATTGTGTTCATTTTCCTTCAATGCACGAGCTGTGCATTAGAAACTATTCCCTCTGGCAAACCATAAAACAGAAACTTCTCCATTTTTTCCACCCCAGGAAACATTCTGTCAGCAATTCACTTGCAGTGTTCATCTATGAATATTGAGATGGGTTTTTTGTGTCTTGTTCCTAATGTATTAACACAAGGTGCAGGGATTATCTACAGTATACTACAAACTGCGTGAATAATTACAGTGTGAGCAACAGTAAGCCCAATCAGGAAAACACAGAATGCTGAAATGAAATTTTCGGTGCACAACAGGGTCTGTGACATTCTGAATTTATTCTACTTCTGTTCTACCGCTGTCAGAAAGCCCATTAGTTTTAATGCCGTGGCCTTGTATACTTCAGTATTTCTGCATATTCTTCAAGCAGGTGGTGCTCCAGGTTTCAGCAAGGGTGCACATGTGCAGGGAGGTCTGGGCATGCATCGGTTATTACTGTGGTATTACAGATGCATGGGGACATATTAGTCAGGTGTGGAAACAAGGTTTACACATGCAATACAGAGGTCAGCAGTGCCCTAAAGCTTGCTGCTGAAGGTTATGGGTGACAACTGCAAGAATTCATGGTACGGTCTCACCTGTCAGCTAAGCCAGTTTAAGCTAATGCTTTATTGCAGCTTCCATATGGGAAGAGTGTGCAAACCATTGCTGAACATGTCTCAGTTAACAAGCGATTAACTCCTTAAGCTGCAATAACTTGACTCTGACTTTTTTATTCATACCCCAAGTGTAAGGTAGGAGAGGATGTGTTAGGATACAGGAGGGTACAAAGCACCAGTGTATCCTTAAAGGAGACCTCACAGAGCATCAGCAACTTGGACAGTGTTTGTGCTCTCCAGACTAAGTTTTAAGGAGAAATATGAGAAGAACTGGTGTATTGGCTCTGTGGACTTCCATACTGAGTAACTTTAATACATAAACACAGAGATTAGAGAATGCAAGAAGTTACTTGTGGGAACATGTGATAGACAAAGACAGATAGCATTTTTGATGGAGTCAAAGCAGTGACCAATCACTTGAGAAGTTATAAAAGCTGGTTATAAATATTTTGAGGACTAGATGCTTGTTCTCCCAACAACTAATGGTACATTGCCAGAGCGGACTTCAAAATCATAAATTGGATCGCAAAAATCACAACATAATTTTAAAAATTAAATTACATATTTTTTTCTTTTTTTTTAATAACGGACCAGCATTCTTTTTATTTGGTTTCTCATTTCTTGACTCTGTAAGAGTACATTCTGTTTGGGTTTTTTTTTGTTGGGTTTTTTTTATCATGACCACAAAACTAGGAAGATTTTTTAATGAAAAATGAAAACTGCTTTATTCCTTCCTGAGCTAGGGCTTCAAGGAAATGTCAAGTGTCATGAGATTCCTGATAAAAAGGATAGCTTTGGCAAAACATATAAGCATTTTTTTTTTGGTGTGTTGAACCAAATAAGGTTGCTTTATTTCCAGGTTTTATCAGCCTCCATGGAAATGTTGTTGGATGACTATTTAGTATCAGGGCTGTTGTCCATCTGATGCAAGGATGTGCTGCTTTCAGTAGCCTCCTGTTGAAGCAGACTGCCTATTCCAGCACAGGCATATTTTGAAAAAGGCTGGTCTCACAATCTCTCTTCTTGGCTACCATAACTTATCCAGGAAAAAATGCCCATCTGTGCTTTTGAAGTGTTGGGTGCCATAAGTTTTCTACTGATATACAGATTTAATCACAGAGTAAGGACTCCATTTTGGGTGCTGGGGAGTTTTGAAATTATGCACCCTGGTGAGAAAATGAGTTTCGGCATCTATAGCTGTTTAGGTGACAGAAGAGGAAGGAAAAAAATCAATGAGCAGAAATGATTAAGCGTAAGCATGTAATACCAGGAAATGGTTGCTTTATCCATCTGCATTCTTAACCATCATTCATCACAATTAGTTACTGCGCAGTACCTGCAACTATAAATAGTTTTCATTTGACCTTTTCTGCAGCTGTCAAGCACAGAATATGCAGATATACCTTTGAATGCTTCCACATGTTTCAAGTGTGAAACAGTACATGCTCTTGCATCAGACTAGCAGAAGATAGGAGTGGTCAATTGTACAGATAGCCTCTTGATGCCTGTGGAGTGAGCTAAGGCACTACCTCCTCCACCAGTGCTTTTTGGGCAATGTGTCCACAGGGTGTGCAGATCTGCTGAGGTCAGTGGAGTGACCACCTCAGAGAAGCTGAGTGGTCACAGCAGTACTGAGATGGTTTTGCCTTTCCCTCCCTGCAGGCCCCTGCATTTTGATGCGTACTTGCTGTTCAACACTGCCATGGTCCCACAGGGTCAGGACTGCCTTCCTACTGCTGAACCTCATGTCTTACAGCTGCATCTAATCCCCCTGCTCACAACACACAGCACTCTGTGTAGGAGTAGCCATAGGAGCAGTTTCAGAAGAAAACCTGGGCTTTAAGCCTTCCAAACATTAATTCAACTTAGATGATTCCCTTTTTCATCCTCGATTCAGTCCCTGTAGGGGTACCGCAGGGACTGTAGTAGGACCAGGGTTACTCCAGCTAACTCAGGCTGAGGTTGCAACGTGGTAAAAGGAAGTGAAAAGTATTTCACATCCATATGCTTGTCATCAATATATGGCAGATATGCAGTCCAGTTTCTCCTGTGATCCCTGGATAAAATGGCAAAGAACCTCACTGAGGATTAATTAATGGAGATTCCTGCACATGCTCCTGCACTTTCCCATCCCATTCCTTTTCTTGATAAGAAATTGTGGGTTTCTGCTTTACACTTGAAATGACTCACAGAAACTGCAAAGGGTTTGACCAATACAGGGCTATTTATCTGGGATGAAATGGAGGGAGAATGAATCTTGTGCTATGGTCTATTTTGCTATGGTCAGCTTTCCCAAGGATATTTTTTGCCTTTTAATTTTTAAACAAATCAAAGAGCTGAACAGAATATTCTTCTGTCTTTAGACATTGTCTAAATCCAAGCAAATGTTTGCATATATCTTTCTAAAGTTTTCTATCGCTTCTGCCCTTTTACTTCCCAGATGCCTCTACCATCTATCATGGTGCAGATACGCTCTGCAGCTTGTGTCAATAACTGCTCTAATAATACCTTGTGCAAGCATTTGCCATCGTAAGAGTGCCCTAAAGTTATTTTTAAACTCCAACATATGAAAGGACATCTAACTGCTAGCACTTGTGTTGCAGTTCACTGGTACAAAAATACGTGCACAGTTAATTGCTGGTATTAAATTGCATCTTGCAATTTAGCTGGACCTGCACTTAATACATTCTTTGAAATAGATATGCATGTATGTGCACCCCATGTGTTTGTCTTGAATGTGAATGGCTAGGACCATCATAGTGTATGATGCATTAAGCAGTAAATAAGGACATAGACTGGCCAGAGCCTGTGACTTAGAGCAATCTTGTGGTGCAGAGCAGATGGGCAAACCTCAGTGAGGTGAGTTGTGGGTGCTGAGTTAGGGTGGAAGCTGAAGGAAGCTCTGTGGCAGGTGTGCGATTAGGGAGAGAGGAAGTCCTTGCCTGTCCTCTTTGCTTCTAAGCCTCTAAGGCCCTCTAAGGGCTTCAGAGTGGTGCAACTATAAATTTGAATGTGAAAATAGTTTCATTCTGCATGCAGTAAAAGAAAACTAAAGAATCTTAGAAATAATATGAAAGCTCAACTACCTTAACAACCACATAAATTTTATTAAAACACCTTTATGCTTCTTCTACTGTTGCCTGTTTCACTTTTCTTTGGAAAAGTATTCCCTTCAAATCTTTCCTGAAAGTGTAAGGAGATTGTTCTGCATTCCTGTTCAGTCTGGGGCCTCTGGGCTGTGCCTGCAGATCTGTGATACGGTAGCTCACATGACGCTGATATATGCCCAATATGAATGGAGGAGACATCACCCTACCCATTTGTATAGGCCACAAAGCAGCCAGTGATCTAACAGGGGTTTTGCCATTACTTAGTGATGTGTCTGATTTGCCAGGTTCTGAATGAACTTTGTCTTTCTAAGAAAAGTCCATATTTGTCTTTGCAATTATCACCATGAAGTCATTAATCTTTTTAAAAGATATCTTAAATGTAGGGCATTCTTACATTTTTACTTATGTTTTGTACTAACACTATTTTTTTATTTGGGTCACCCCAAATTTTTATTACCCTAGGCAACCAAGACTTGTCTGTAATATGTTTTACCAGGGCCTTGCACCATAATCCATTAGGATATTCTCTGCCAGCGATGAAACATTCACTGCAATTGCTTGTGTTTTCTAGCTACCAAGGATGATGCTCTACTTTTATGTGCCTTTAGAAAAGGCGGGTAATGAATCCATCCCAAAAGCTTGCATGCAAATATGAGGCTTTCCTGTGTGATTATTCTGATGTTATTACAAGACAGCCCAGCAACCCCCATCACTGATCAGGGCCCCATTACCTCTGTGCTCTGAACACATCAAAAAGACAGTCCTTGCCCTGAAGAGCGCAGGCTGTTGGTGTCCTTCAGGTAGTGTTTCCATACTACTGCTATAGCTGGTTTGGGTCCAGCTGCAGAGAGAGGAGCTGACCCTACATTTGGCACTGTGCAGAGACCCCCTTCACCTATGAGAGCCAATGAGGTGTTGTGCAGGTGCAAGGACAACCTTCTGTGTCTCATTGGAGGGCCATGGTAGAGGTCTAGCTAAGCCACTTTACTCAGCAGCCTGTTTGCTTCCCCCACTGGCAACCAGTTGCTTTGGTTTGCTTTTAAACTTGGTTCACTTTTACATTTACCTTTCAATTGAAGAAAAGGAGCTGAATGATCCATTGTAACGTGCTACACTGCACTGGATACAATGGGGTGAAATGGTTTAGAGCACACCCAACCCTATTTCTGTGTGTTGAAATTTCTGACTGTCTGATGGCAGTGGAATGAAGTTGACTCCCTGAGCAGCAAAGATTGATTTCTCCTTTGAGTAGCCATACTCTCCACAGAAGTATCCTTTCCAGTTATGTTTTGAAAGTCTTCAGACATGCTGTTATAAACGATCACTGAAGATTACTGGAGATGCTGCAAAATAATAGTGAACCAAGTAGCATCTGTAATTTCCACTGCTTGTTTGCAATCACCACTCAGAATGAACCCTATCTAAGTTGTAGGGCTAAACATTTTTCCCCTCCTCTTTACTGCTGTATAACATAGTTGAAATAGATACTGCCTCATGAATTTTTATGCAAAAAGCTGAGCTGCAGTCCACTGTACCAATAGCTAGCATTCTTTTTGAAGATGAAGACTAGCTCAGAAAATACTGGAGGGAAAGCTACATTTCCAGTTACTGTGAGGTTGTGTTACAGCTCAAGTGACTCTGAGATGTATATCTCTGACGTTCTTTCTTCTTAATTCTCCTAATATAAATCAGATGCCACTTATGCACAATATTTATCACCATTCCTGTTTGTTAATAGAGGTTTTGCTGTTTTATGGGCATGATCACCTCCATAGCCTTTGTTTCTTGTGAGTCACTGGTGTCGTAAATGCCCTCAGTGCAACAGAACAGACATGAATCAATTTTAATGGAAAATGAGCTGTGATACCTGCGTTCTATATCTTCAGCACATTGAATTGTCTTGCAATAATGCCTTGGGCCTTGCTCTGGTAACGTGCACAAACAGGTGTATAACTTAAGGCATGAGTGTAAGCCCAGTGGCTATTAAGGTATGCAAGCTTAAATGCTTCATTAGAGGACATGGTAAACCTTCCATCTGACTTGGAGATATCCCAGTGTTTCTGGTAAATATTTAAATGTTAGGTCAGATTACAAATTCTTATGTGTGCTTTTACTTCCTATGTTATGATCTGGGCTTGCTACAGAGTTTTTGGAAAGAAATCTGATCGCTGTCAAGAAAGGGAAGATGGGTGGCAAAACTCCAAAGTCTGTTCCTAAGTTCCGACATTGGAAACTCAGGTATTGCCAATCAAAGACAAAAACAGAGAGGAATGTCAGTGCTAGGAGGTTGTCTTTTGATTTTGTATTTGATCCATAGCAAAGGTGTTCTTTACGCTTTCTTCATTTTTCCTTGATAGAAATTTCTGTGGTTTCAATCCTGTCTTTCAAGAGTTCATGCATTTCATATAAGTTTAAGGGCCATTGGGAAGAGAAAAAGACTCCACCAAACCATATTCATGGCACAGAGTTTTCTGAAGCCCATGTTGTGCTAATTTATTTTTTTTTTAAAGTCTAGAGAAACTCATTGCTACCTAAACTAGCCACCTCACCTCCTGAACTGGGACACAAACTTTAACTTCTTTTGAAACAGGTAGGGCAGCCAGTGTTCAGATCGAGAGGCACAGACAGATTTTACCCTTGACATTGCTGAAGAAGGAAAGGAAAAAGCATAGGAATGGGAGCAATCTTCTGAGTTTATCAGACACCCTTTTGCACCTGATTCTCCAATTGTTTTTTAATGATTTCATAGGAATATCTTCTCAAACTTTCTTGTTTTTGTGAGAAACTCTGCTGCTCTCTTTACTCTGCTGTTTTAGTCCAGAATGCTGGTTAGACTATCTTGACTGCTGCCTTTTATTGCTGTACTCTTCTGGTTATCCTACATTAGGTGAAGCTGCCTGGGAACCTGAGATACTCCTGTGCGGGCATTTGGTGGGATGCATAGCCAAGAAGCATGAGTGCTATGACCAGCCTAGGCCAGTTGCAGTGCTGGAATTTTGGGTGGGGCATACCTTACACCCCAATACCCTAACTTTTATGATGGCCTGCAGAAAGCCTGCAGCTGCAGAGGTGGGGATTAGTTTCTTTAAACTCTCCTCTCGGTTGAAATAGCAGTGTGGGTGCCAGAAAATTGCATAACATAGACACAGCCTGGTGCAGTCCTTTTCTCTTCCCATCAGTCTCACGTGGAATGCAAAAGCCCTAGAACATGTTCCTCACATACAGAGCCATTTTGTTTTAATGCTCTTCTCTCCACAGTAACTTTTAGATCTCTGCCTATTATCTGTCTGTTGGCGAGAGTGTCCCATTGTGATTAGCAAAGGGAACTCAGAGCTGCTGAGCTATACTCCCTGCTCTTCTTTCAATGTGCCCTGTGATCTTAGGGCTAGACTTATCTTTATATAGATGGTAGGCACTTTAGGGTGGTTTTGAAGCCCTCCAACTCTTTGACTCCTGTAAAATTAGCTGTCCTAATACACTTGGGTGTATGTTTGGGTGCCAATTTTTTTCTCTTAGGCTTCTACATTCTTTTTGAGAGCTCTGATTTTTAATGTTAGTGACTTGATTTCCTCGCTTAGTGCAGAAGTTTGATGTGAAAACCCTTATCTCTTACACAAGGATACAGAAAACACTACATTTAAAAATAAAAATGTTGTGCTTTTTGATTGTGAAGTTTGGTTTTAGTCACTGTTAACACGTTCACTTGGATCAAATTTAATGATACCTCATTCACCACTTAGCTCCAGCAGCATAAGTAGACTCTGTTCCAACCAGCCATCTCTTCTCAATAGTTTCTGTAAGTGTATTGCTTTTGTCAGGCTACAAAGCGTGCAACATTTCCTACAAAAATTAAAACAAGAATTTCTGGCTGCATCTGACAAATCACACATGATACCAAAGCAAAATGATTTGTACTGTCTATTCTCAAAAGTTATTCCCTCTTCTTCTTCTTTTTTTTTTTTTTTATGTTCCATGGAAACTTTTTTTTTGTGAATTCTGAACAATGGATTCTTTAAATGGGCTTGTAATGAAATGGCTCTTTTATATGAATTTGTGAACTTCACTGTCAATTCAGATCAATAAATCCCAAACCAATTGAGTTTTTTAATGTAACTTACTGAAGAAGAAGAAAGTACTATGGATTTGATTGCTTCCTCCAGCTTTTGAAATGTAAAGAACAAACACGGTATCAGAATAAAAATTTTTTTTCTCTCCAGGTTAGACTTGTGCGGTATGTATTTAGTCATTCTGGCTGATTCATAGCCAGCAGTTTACATCTTCAAGAGCAAGTACAGGGTGTTCCTTCTGAGATACAATGATCAGTTTTGCAAACACTGCTTAAATGATATCTCGCCATATTATGGCAGTTCCTGCCAGTACCTCTGTAAGTTAGGGGTTGTATCAGCATTTCCATTATAAATATAACATTTACACTACTACCACCTTCCTTGATTTATATCGTGCTCCTGCACTATAACACAGAATCACATTTGCTTTGTTCACTGCAGCTATACAGTGCTGTATATAGGGCTGAAGGCTCAAGGGATTTTTCTTCAAGTGCTCCCAAATATCTCTCCTGCACTATAAAGCTCAGCGTTTCCTTTTCAGCAAATATTGATGCTTTTTACTCTTTCCTTCAAAACATTATTCTGTTTATATGCTGTGTACCTGGACTAAGGTGCATTTACAGTTTACCGGTGCACATACTGCAGGTGCTTTAAATCCTTCCATGTATTATCTACATGGTCAGTCAGAAGGAACAGTTGACTTTCTGCACCAAAGGCCTCATTCTGCATTCTCCATGTTCCTGGTTTTGCCACTGAGTTAGGACACAGGTCTCAAGGCATAGGATGTTGAGAAGTGACAGAAAAGGGAACTGAGTATAGGGATACAACTTTATTAAACTTATAAGCACCCACTGTATTCATGGTCCATTTATATATCATTACAGATGGTTAATAAATTATTAATACATGATGTTACAGACCCAAATAACAAGCTATTATTAATGGTATCATTATTCTATCAGCAAGTGGTGTTGGAAATTACAGTTATAAGCACACAATTGGGTCCAGTAGCTTTCTGTGACAACTGACTTTCCAGACATCTTCTATTTAAAGTCATTAAAATGTCTAATTTATCACTTATAAGCTATTTAGAAATGGGCATTCTAATATAGTCAATGCATCCCCCCATGGATTTACTGAAATTCTCCTCTGCTCTTTTTTTCCCCTTTGCTTCATATGATTTTATACCTTCAACATTTCTTCTGAAGAAAAACATCTGCAAACTGCTTGTTTGCTTACACTGAAAGTGGTGAAAACACTATTCGTTACTACTTTTTGATTTGGAGTACAAAGCACTTGGGAACAACTCCTTGTTTTTAACCATAAACTTTCAAAAAATTCATTTTTTCAGAAAACTTTAAGTGTAAAAACATATCATCAGGGAGCCAGTCCGCCTAAATGGATGATTTTTCTGTCTTGTGACACAGACAGAAAGATCTTGAACTTTGGAACACACATACTGCAGCATGAATATCACCTCCATGTCTTGGAGGACATGATCAAGCAGGACAGCTATGCCAGTCCTCCCAGGGTCTGCACTAACCAGGGTTTGGTACCACCACCTCAGGCGGCATATGGAGCAGGGAGGGCAAGGGCAGAGTGGGCATGGGGAATCAGATAGCCTGCTCAACTCTCCTCCTCTGACTCCAGGTCAAAGCATGGGAGTAACCTCATTTTGCAGGTACATAGGTACCACCTGCCTGGTGGATCAGAAGAAGAGTTCTGCAGACTTTGGGCTATGAATCCAGTACCTTTTAAATAATCACTTATACTAAGAGAAGGAAGAAAAGAAGAAGAAAAAAAAAAAACAACGCTGAACTCTTTTATAACAAAAATTACCCAGCAAGGCCCCTACATTTTTTCACCTGCTAGCGCACTAGCAACTTTCTTCCCACCTCACAAATTATATTTACAGTTTCCTTGTGGTTTTTGCCCTGAAGTCAATTTTCACTCCAGCAACTTTTCTTCTGTTCTGTGCCTTGGATCCTTAGGTCATTAACCTCAAGCAAGGAACTTTGTCAAATACTTTGAAAAATGAAGTCCACTCTATTTCCCTTGTCTGTCCTGGTGGCAATACAACGCATTCAAAGAATTCCAGCAATTTTCTGAGGCATGACCTGCCTCTCCTGAAACATGCTGGTATCTTTGCAATCTTTCAGCAAGCTGTGCTGTACCAAATGTTCCTCCATTTGATCTTCTTAAATATTTACTCAACTGTTTCCAGTGACTCTCATTCAGCTAACTGGTCTCCAGTAACTTGACAAACTCAGCCAACTTGGTGGCTTGGTTGTTTGTTTTTAATAAAAATCTCAAAGTAAACAGGAAAATATTTTATTCTCACAGCTTACAGTCTCTCCTAATGTAAGAAACCACTAATCATTCTGCAGCTGTGGAGAAATATGTTTGGTTGTGTGGTAGAACCAGGCTGATCTCTTAATATCTTTTCAGAAAGGGGTAACTTCTTAAATAGTCGCTGCCCATGTTTACTGTTATGTGCAGTAAAAATATTGTCTTACTAACAAACACAATCGGTGTTACCTATGGAAACATGGTGAATATTTTGAAATGATAGTGTAATTGGCTTTCTTAGCAATAAAATCCTTTAAGGATTGGAAGCTTAGGAGGAGGTGGAATGGCTTCTGTCAAATTTAGCATAGTAAGTGGGTCTATGATGTTAATCCACTGGACCAAATCTGAATGGACATTGTGGGTGGAGTGAGGCAGGGAGTACTTCTGGGATTTCTTTGAAAACGGCCATAATATCAAATAACTTGTGTCTTTGCTGTGATGCCCAGGAATTGTCCCAAAAATGAATAAACAGGGTTTTAAAATATATTTCTGGGCCAGATCCTCTGCTGTTTTCTTCTGGCATCACATCATTGCATTCAGTGCAGACCTCCTTTAGTCTTTCCTGCAGGTTCTGGCCCCTGCCTCACCAGCACAGAAGATCATTTTAAGTTGTGAGTAGAGGAAATTTTTAGACAGCTCTGTTCCTCCCCATGTTCCCATCTCTTCAAAGCTTACAGGCAGTGAAGGCTCTCCTTTTACTTGAGCATAGGAAAGTTTGAGTGTTTAGATCAGAAAATCCAAACTTGCTCTCTGCTGTCACTGAGAAGCTTTGAATGGCTGTATTGTGGAGCACTAACCATAATGTCCTAGCTGGTCATTGATCTTTTCAGGCACATTCTTCTAACTGGGGCATCCTTGTGGCAGGATGAACAGAATAATAATTTAGGAAGAAAACATACTAAATCAATCAAAGGCATTTCCTTTGCTCTCCAAGCTGGTTAGAGCAGGTTGCCTCTGCCCTGTGAAGCTTCCTGAGAGGAGCTGGCAAGTGAAAGATGCAAAGTAATGTGGAAGAGAGGAAACATGAGGACCTGAAAACTTCTGCAGGGTCGGGGAGCAGTGCACATTTTGTATTTCTGCTGTTTTTTCTTCAACTGCAGACAGTGACTGGTGAGGAAAGTAAATTTTCCCCTGGAGTTTGGCTTTTCAGCATTTTCTTGCCTCCTTCTCTTCTTCCCTCCCCCTGCTCCACCCCACCCCCACCCCCACCCCCCACCCCGTGCCATAGCACTTACTGAGGTCCATCACCTTTGCATCTGCCCCAGGGGCAAACCTTCTCTTCCTACTCTGCTGCAATGGGTATAACTTCACACCTCAAAGCATTACTCTGCTGTTTGATGATGGCTAAATAAGTTTCTTTAAAGTTTACTCTAATTCTCTCCTGACTAAGTAGCAGTCATTCTTGTTTGTTTGGCTTAATTGGTTCTCCAAGAGTCACCCCAATAAAGCAGATGGCACAATCAAGTATGTACAGATTAGGCAGAACATAATTTGTGTTGATCAAAATGTTTTTATTGAAACTTTTTCTTTTGACACAGAATGGCATTTCAATCAGACTGGTTTTTTTTTTTTAAATGTCAACATATCACTATTTAATTTCTCAGAAGCTGAGAAACATTTTTTCTTTCAGCTATTGGAAAGCTAAATTTTAAGTTTTCCTGGATTTTTGAAAGAAAACTTTAAAAAGAAAGGTTGATATGAGTGAAAAGAAATTTACTTCTTGAATTACTTCTAAGGAAACAAACCTTTCTTAAGTAGCATTTAATACATTGCAGCTGTAAGAGAGAATTTGAAATCTAATTTGTCAGTTTGTAAACAGTATAAAAATTCTCCATATACAAACAGTTTATGCTTGGATTGCCCATTTTAATATTGATTTTTTTTTATTTGTTGAGGAATCTAACAGTGTCAATTCACTTTAGACAATAACATGTGTAGACACAGTAGTATTGCTGATCAGTTTTCTGACGTAAGGCTCTGCTAATGACTAAAGGATAGACCTCTGCAAGACAAACACTGCTCTTGGGAGCCTGGGGGAAGGGGAAAATAGAAGTAGATATTGTTTTGTGGACATTGTAAATACACACTTCAGGTCTGCATTGGAGGGTATCGCTATTTTATCCAGAACTGGGACGCATTTTGGTCCCACTCTTGTATCTCAGTTACAAATGCTTAATCAATTTACATACCTAAACCCTTTCATTCCAGTGCTCAACACTTATCTGTAACAGCCCGACATTATTTTTAATAACAAAAATGAGCTTACAATGTGGCCATCAGCCCTCCAGTCAAAGACTTCAAATGAGACTGCCCACTGGTACTGGCCAATGGTGGCCACATTTGTTGGACGCTAAATCTGATGCAAATCTGTCCTATCTGTGGCATACATTTGGTTTCAGCTGATTACTGGTAATCCCCAAACCTGCTCTCATTGATGCCTGTTCTCTCTGTCACTGCCAATTAATGAGGATTCTCTGCACTGACATATTTCTTTGAGCTTTCTTTATAAATTGTTTGTTCTGGGGCTGTCCAGTTTGTTGTCCTCTGATCAGAACTTCCCCATTTTCTTCCTCTGTTATGTTATGATTATGACTCCTGTAAACTCACAGCTGTGCTTGGTGGGTTTTTCAGCAGAAGTAAAGAAAGGATTCAGAGGTGATATTGCTGTTCTGTATTTCACTCTGTCAAAAGTTATGGATGCATACCTTGCACTGGAAATGGCACAGTAAGAGAACTGCTTGCATCTGAAACACATTGCTGTTTATTGTCTGCTGCTATCCTCCCTTGCTCATTTCTAGTTGCTGCATACCATTTCTTAAGAAGCTCCTCTTCATAATTTCTTCAAGGTTTAATTTGTTTGAGGCAAGCAGATATTAAGATGCTTCCCACTCTATAGACTCATTTTTGTTCCTGACCCATGAAACTTGTATTTGCTCTTCTCTAAGAATTCAGCAACTCCTTTGTTCATTACAATGCCTTTTATTTGTGTCTGATGCCGCTCCTTATCTCTCCCTACATAAGTTGTCATTTTCGCCTCCTGACATTGAAAAAGTTTCTTGGAAATACAGGTAGAAATAGTTAGGAGAGGATGCAAAGTAAGTGGAAGGTTGCAGTTTGTCAGCCCTCTCCCTGCCCAGTGTGTGCGGACCTGATGCACTTTGTTCTCCACAGTGTATTAGGGTGTCCATTATCAGCAATGGAAGCTTGTTAACACGGTAACACTGAGACTATCCATTATTCCTCCTGCTCCTTTATAAAGAACCTATTAAAATAGACCCAAGCACCTTTCCCTACAGCTTGAAATTTGAACAAATTTAATTTCTATTTATTAAGGAAACTCGTGCTGCTGGGGGGAAAAAAGCCAGATTGACAGTTTTGGAATATAAAGTCCTTTATTCATCAACAGTGCAGGTAAAGGAAGTGGCTATTTCTCTTGCCTTGCCAATTTTTGCTCATCTCTGACCTAGAGGTATCACCTCAAGCTTGGAGTTCATTCTCCATGCCTTTCTAATCATTGGGCTCTCTGCTGAGGTAGGTGCCAATTAGCACAGGCTATTTTTGTGATGTGGACAGCTGACCATTACAAGAGGATGGAAACCATGAAATTTACTTTGTGCAATGACAGTTCATCATCATGGCTATGCTGGACATATTCATATTGGTGCCCTGAAACAGTTTGTCTGGGTTTCTATTGCATTACCAAGTCATTTCAGGCATCTCAGCCCCACCAGTTGTGCTAGTTTTGATACAGAGAAAGGCTGTGTGTAGTCCACTGTCAGTGAACCATCCTGAGCTTTGCCTCAGGCCACTTTGTGCCTGAGGGTCTCTGTCATTCCAGTCTAGCCAGGCACTGACCCATTACTGACTGTCTGCCCTTCTTAGTGTCTAGGGTCTTCTAGAAAGAAAGGTAAGAAGCCCCAAAATACCCAGGAGTGGAGGGAAACCACTGAAAACCTCATTTTAGGTCCATGAGAGAGCTCTCCTTACAAAATCATGCCGGTGTTTCATGCTGGGGGCTGTGGAGGTGGTGGTGTTTATTTGCAATCAGGCTGAGAGTTCCCAACTGCAAGACCAGGTGTTGCTGGTCCCTAGAAACCCTACTGGAAGGGAAGACTCTCAGGGGGTCTTGAGCAGGGAATGGACTTGAGCAGAGGCTGGACTGCTGTCTGGGTAGGAGTGAATGAGCTTGAGGTGATCAGTGCCTTGGACATACCCACTGTTTTTAAGTCTAGACTGAAGTTAATGTATGCAGGAGAGTCTACTATGATTACATGCTGGGTCCTGCATCGCTTGTTTGCACAGCAAGGGGCCAAGCAATCCAAGCAGGCTTTGAAATGTGCTTCTAAACCAGAAAAGGAGGGGGTGGAGGATGCTGGCACTCTTGGGCAGTGTTACTGACATGCACACACAGTTGCTCAGTCAAAGGAATTTGCAGCCAAAGGGTCCTCATTGAGTGTGGTGGGCAGTGGAAGCCCCACCTTGTTTGAAAACTTGAAAACAGCCCAGGCTATAAATCTCATTCATTTGCATTTCTTTTCAGAGGATGAGGTGGAGCGTGGAGGATAGCAGTATTGATGAGGGTTAAACTAGCAAATGGGATGAGTTTGGGGAATACCTAGTGCTATGCCAAAGTCCTCTGCTTCTGATACATGTACCAAATGAGACAAGGAGGCTGCGTGAGGCATGGCTCAGTTCATATTGGATTGTGTAATTTTTTTCACAAAGGTGGAGAGAAGGTGAATCACCATCCAAAAATGGAGACTTTTTTTTCTTTTTTATTTTCCTTTTTTCTTTTTTCTCTTTTCTTTCCTTTTTACTTTTCTTTTTTCTTTTTTCCTTTTTTCCTTTTTTTTAAAAAAAAATATGTTTGCATAGATTGAGCTAGTATTTTCTGAGTTTTTATCTTTTTTTGTTTAGTTAGGGGGGTTGTTCATTGTTAGTTTTTTTTTTTGTAAAAGGAAAAGAACCCCTCTTGAATTTGGAAATTTCCCAACCTCTTATCTATTCTTATCAGTCACATCCCGTTACATGACAATGGTGATGTAAAGTGGACTGATGGAACTGGGTGGGACATGTCACAATGTGGAGTACAACGTGTCAATCTGACAAGTGTAACAGACATTGTTTCCTATAACCTGATTTATTTAGTTTTTTAAAAAATGCTGTTCAGAAAAACAAAAATGTCAGGCCAACCTAGCATTAAAGGAGAGAACTAAGATGGAGTCAGTTGTTTGCCTGCATGGAAACTAAGCAGAAAAATGTCCTTCAGAACAAGATGCAGCATTCTGCAGCATTAAGAAGGCAAGAGATACTTGGTCTGAATTACTGGGGAGAGAAACAGACATAGTGGGGCAAACAGGGTTGGAAATGCTGTACATCTAGAAGCATATAGCTAGGAAGAAAAATCTGTGTCAGACACACATTATAATCTCTTCTGCAGATTACAAATTACTCCACACAGGTTGCAGAGGTATCTGCGCTGGCTGTTTTATGTTGCGATGCTCGATTTGTGGCATGAAATATTAGTGCTAATCAAGGGTGTACCTAGCAAATTGGAGTTGGTGGTCTCAGCAGTGGAGCTGTTATCTCCCCTTGGCTGTAAGGTCTCCATGCAGTTGTGCCGTTCCATGTGCTGTCATCACTAACACACACACCATGCGCAGTTAGGTAGCTCCATCAGTGAACACACCTATTCCTCCCCCAGCCTTCCCCCAGACTGAACAAGGTGCCTCCCACTTTACTGTTGTCTTTGATGTAAAAACTACTTGTCTGATGACAAAGTCCAAATCAGACAAAATGTCCCTGAGCCAGGGGAGAGGCTCCCATCCAAGTTGCCAACAAAATATACTCCAGTCTTTGAATGTACCTTCGGACTATAGCTACAGCCAACATGGAAATCTGGTAGGACTCCAAGATATATATATATATATATATGCTGCATAGCAAAAGCCTGACAGAGTGACCTTTATGTGTGTTGCAAGGTACCAGGAAGGGAAGGTTCTCACAATATTAAGAGCACATCAGGTAGAGATCTGTCTCCCTGTCTTCTATGCTTTGCTCAAGCCTGATATGCAGCTTCTCCCATGGCAGTCTTAAGGTAGAGGTACAGATTTCACCCAAAACAAGGGCTTTTGAAACTACTTGTTTATGAGCTGTATCCTGTTTTTTATTCATAATCTGTTTTTCTGCTGAAATATCTTGCCATGGCAAGATTTTTCTCTTTGGCAGCCACTAAAATCACTTGGTTATGAACTATCCAGATTTTATCAGACAATTAGCAAATCAGCTCAGTGTTTGTGTGTGTGCATGTGTGCGTCTGTTTGCATGTGTGTGGTAATTGATGTTCATGATATATGGCTGGCTGGCTGGAATATCTCACTACCCACACAAAATGATTGCCGATAAGAAGGCCTTTTCCAGCTCAGTATTAGTATGCTTCATCTGAAATTGGCTTTGCTGACAAGTCTTTGCTTCTGATTGTGTGCTTCTGATGCAAAATGTATCATTGTGTCTAATTTCAAGTATAATAGTTCTGTAATAATCTCCCGAGGAGATATTAAGTTATATTTATTTGTGCTGTCTTGGGTGATCGTGCAAGTTGCTAGCATGACAGCAGTAGCAAGACCTGGATACAGAATAAAGAAATGGCTCGCCAAAGCCACAAATGTGGGCTCCAGTTGTGGTGGTAATATATGAGGTACATAAGATGTCTTTTTAGAAATGCTGGGTTCCTGGCCTCTGCAGGTTGAATATTCCCCTCAGTCTCATGTCAGCTGAATTGATGCTTTTGCCACCCAGCAACCCCAGGAAGATAATAACTGTCAGTCACCAGCAATCTGCACTGCATTTATAGTAACAAATAGGATGGTGGTCTGGAGAGAAGATTATATTCATATAAATATGTGGTAAGTGACCGCATATTGTTGCAATGGTTGTCCTCCTTTTATACATATCTGTATGTCTGGGTGTGTGAAAAAAGTGAGTGCGTGTTAAACACTCACCATTCAGAACTGGATCTGGGCTTTAACAAAGGCATTGTAGTGAAGTAATTTCTTCACCTGCCTTGATGAAGAACATGACGTGGATGCGGAATCCCTGCAAAGAAGTGCATTATGAGATTTCTTTCTTGCCGGTTCAGCCCTATTAATCTGTTCAGCATGAGTTCAAGTATTTTAATAACAGACATGGAATATTATGCCTGCTCTAAAATGGCTTGTTTTTAAGCACTACTTGGGCTGTGTTTGCATTAACCTAGTTGGGGGAAAAAACAGGTTTTAAGCTTATCCTCCTTTTCTTTCCCTAATCACAGCTACAGGGCAAAACATACCAAGTGTCTAATAAGAAAAATAGCATTATCATATGCTAATTTACAGTAACGTTAAGAATAGCACAAGGAACATGCCTCTGACTATATGCATGTGTTGAAATCCATGCTTGTGACTAGATCCGTGGTATGGCTGGTTGTACTTTTGGAGACAGAATTTGTCTTCCTGAGGCCACTGCAGCTCACAAATTGGTGCTGATATAAGACTTCTCATTCAGAAGCAGATTTTATTCTGATTTTACCTGTATTTGTTTCCTGCTGAATATTACTGCAGGAAAAGGTAATCAGCTTGCAACCAAAGACTATTGTCTCTCTTTGCTCAGGAGCAAGCTCTCCATCTCTTACAGGAATAGACACTGACAGCTTCTGAAAGAGTATCTGTTTATTCCTCTCCCTCTGGAAAGCTGAGAGCTGCACTAGAGAAGTCCAAGGGTGAGAGAAACTGCAAATGGAGAAGAGAAAGAACATCTGAGAGTCTTCACTACATAATCAGAGGACTGAATGATTTCAGACAAAGACAGGAGTTATATAATACATTCCTACTCCATGAGTAATCATATGCAAAGATTGACATGTTTGTGAGTGTTCCCAAAATTGATCCTGGGCTTACTGTGGCCATTCCTGCATGCAAAAGCAACAGTTAAAGGCAAAAAAAAAAAAGAAGAGGAGAAATAAAAAATTAAAAAAAAGGAAAAAAGTGCGATTGTACTCCTAGGACAACATCCTGAACTTTTCCCTGGTGGACCCTTGCCATTACCATGGCAAAATGCCTGGAAACTGCCGTTCTTTTCCACAAAAAATGTTTTGAAGGAAGAACAAAAGAAGTTTGAGCTTTTGGCAGATCATTGGAGATCGCTGTGTTCAGATCCTCAGCTGGTGTAAATCAAGATAACTGCAGTATTGCTACAGTAGTTAAAAACTGACTGACTATCCCATCAATCATGACTGGCTGCTATGGAGAATATTTCTTTACAGCTTAGATGGAGGTGCTGAAGGAACTGCTTCTATTGCAAGGTGCATGTTTTCTTGTTAAGAAAACACTACTTATTCTTAATTGCTTGAACTCCCTTGTATATAACCTGGTGGTACCTCCTGTCAGATAGGCATTTGTTGTGTGTGACACTTTGCTTTATTTTCTTGGTTCAGTAGGTGAATGACATGTTAATCTGCTACGAAGATGCATAATAGGATCAATGGAGATCAGCACGCAT
Source organism: Morus bassanus (assembly GCA_031468815.1). NCBI lineage: Eukaryota > Metazoa > Chordata > Aves > Suliformes > Sulidae > Morus > Morus bassanus. Next base: position 34,104,373 of record CM062600.1, read on the forward strand.
GTTTTAAATTTAAAAGGTCTTTTCTTTGTCTAATCCACATTTCTGTATTATATCAGCATATGTGGCAAAAGAGTACCCCTGCTAGGCCAAGATACCTAGCCAATAAATGATAATCTGTACAATTGAAAATTTTTAAAAGTGAGAAGATGTTTTTGTACCTAATGGTGGTCAACAAGTAAGCACCCTGAGACCTCCCTACATCTAAAGACTGTATGATCATTCAAATACAATGGCCAGCAAATCCAGTTTTACAGTTGCTTAGGGATTAAATATGTAGATGCTCCTTTGTATAGGAACTCAGGTGCAGTGCATCTGGCTAGTGCCCAGCAGTGAGATTTTTTTTAGCTCTTTTAAATAGAGAGAAATGTCCTGGGGAAAAACTCATCTAAGCTATGTCAGGAATTGTGTGTGCCCACAATATGACTTCGCTAAGCATAGAAAATTTCATTATCAGTTCATACTCCTAATTATTTAATGGCCAAATCTGGATTTGTTATGCTGTTGAGGTTTGAGCACAAAGTCACTGAAGCAGGAAAGGCAGGTATGTATCTCCACATGGCTGTGTGGTGGGTGGTAACTGGGTGGATCAGCAGCAGTGTTTCATATTCAGGTGATCACCAGGGAGACACAATAATGGAGAGTCAGTCTTAGAGATCCCACATTCCTTTACATACCAGATTCACCCAGCTCTGTGCACCCTTTGCAATGAAAGCTGTTCTAAGGTTTTCCACAGCATGGAATATTTATCTTTAAAGACATTCTGGAAGTCAGATTTTCATTTATATTGAAACATGTAATTTGTAATCTGTAGCCCAAATGTTGCATCATGTTTGTATGTGCATTCACTTGTTTATCTTCTGTTGGTAAAAGGTATTATTTCAGGATCACCTAACAGTTGATTTGATTATCTGTATTATCTTCCAGAGCATTCTACTGCTGCTTTGCCCATAGACCAAGGACATACATCATTACCAGGGTGAGGAACAAAGGTAGCAAATAAAGTACCATTTGACTGGGAGAATCAACCAAGGTAAGGAATAACAGCCCTCTGGCCTTCCACATTTCCCCAGGAGTGTCCCAGGTGCTGATAAAGGAGACAACATGGTTCCCTCAGAGAAACTGACAGCTAAGCCTGGAGTGTGACCTCCTCCCTGGTGAAGTCACTGGTCAGGCTTCAGCTAATGCTGTGGCCATGCAGTGGTGTCTGTGACTGGTCCCGTGCTTACCCAAAGGTCATCCACGTGGTGAGTATCATTGTGAGGGACATAGTATGGGCTACTCTAAACCCTTTGTGCTGACAGAAATTGGCACGGTTGGGAGAAGTCTTGCCTGTCTTGTGGTTTTAATACATTGGGTATTTAATAAAATTACTCTGTCACTTACTTTCATTTAAATATAGATTACAAAATAGCATTGCTTATGTGCTCTTTTTGTATTCATGTGTTTGTTCTCAGAAATACTGTGCAACAGTAAGTAGACAAATATGGGAACTATGGGGAGATTTGAATTCTTTTTCTGATTCTACCTCTTTGTTGCTCTGTAACCTAAGGCATATCACATCATCTCTTTCTGCCTTGATTTCCTTTTTGTAAAAGAATAGCTACCTTTTTCTGTAAAATATTATGACCCTTTCAGGTGTGAACTGCAATAATGCAGCATTTCTATTAAATTCAGGGAGTCCTCATCTCCCAGTTGGCTTTGGACCTCAGAAGAAGATGGAGAAAACTCAATGAATTAGAGATTTCTGGTCATAGTATTTAGGAAACTGTGAAAATCCACTGAGGCAAAACATGGCTTCTGGAAGTAGCACAGTACCAACGTGGTAAAAGTTTTCCCAAGTATATGCCTGGGAGAAATCTTGCAGAATATTGCAGAGAAACCTTGACTGGAACCTGGTCATACTCTTCTATGATTTGTATTGTTACATGTGATGAATAGTAATGGGTTTACACAATGTTCTGGATAGCTGCCTCTTTGCTACACTTCTGTTGGGGTACCAAACCTGTTACTGCTGTTTCCGACCAATCTCCTTTTGGCTTTGAGTCTGTTCTTCATAAGCTCAGAGCCTGGCGCTGAGTCAGACCTCCTACCTTACTGAATGCACCCATGACCTTCTCCATGAGGTCATTGCTTCTAAGTTTCTGCTGACTTGGGTCTTGCGTTCATGTTTCTTCCATACTTTCTACAGCTTTCTCTCCTTGGTGTTAGTCAGGTGCAAGGAGAAAGGAGCTTCAATATAGTTTATATCTGTAGTCTTTATGTTGTAACTGACTTGAAACCCTCCTTTCCTTAGGCCTGGCCTGGTGCGTAACAACAACACTAAGTATTTCCAGCTAACTAACCTGCATAGCTTGGGCTGCATGTCTACAGTTGGCGTGTGCCACAATCACTCCTCTTCCCATGCATTGAGGTCTTCTGCATGTGCATGCTAATTTTGATCTGCCTGCTACATTCAGTGCATGATAGCTTTGGTGCACCATACAACCATGCATGCTGCATTTGATCATGCTGCTTCTGAGCTATGCCTCTGGTCTTCCTCTAAGGCTTCTTGTGCTTATGCTAAACAGTCCCTGTCCAGCTTGGTCTCAGGACAAACAATTGTTTGGCGACAGATGTCACTGATACAAGAGTGTGTCTGGCATAGGTCCACTCCTGAGGGTCCCTGGAGAAGAAATTGAGCTCAAAATGTAGGCAGGCTGAATTGTCTTTGCAAGGTATCTGCACTACAGGGAGGTGGGCTTCTCTGTTATCTCCAAAATGCTAGGGATTTCTGAGAGCCAGCCTATTCTGTGAGACTCCTCAATAGTAAGTGCTTGCCACCTTCACTGTGGACTGACTGCACTGCTATTTATGCCAGTACCTTCCAGCATTAGTCCTTCTGCTGTTGAAGTCAGGAATGATTTCTTCAACACCTTTATTAGGACAGGGTCTCAGGCTATAGCCTCATCTTGGGGATTTTCCCATGACTTGTATGCTGAAAGCAGTCCCTTGAACTTCCAGGGAGAGAGCTGTGATGAGCTGTGAGAGCTGAGGAGATGAGCTGTGGAGCAGAACAAGTGTGCTAGAGGGTTTGCTGGTGTTTCTTGCAGGTTAATGCAATCACTAAGGATAAAACCTCCCCAACAGAAGGATAATGCAGCTTCTCTTTCTTTACATACACATTAAGAGTGCTTCTTACACATACATAATAGATACTAGAGAAATATTGGAGATGAGTCAGCTCAAGCTTACATTAATGGCTGCAGAGAATAATAATAGGTTACTGTTTCAATCAAGAGGTCTTGAAAACGTAATAGGGCATCTAACATTTCAAGAAGACAAAGTTACATTTGTCTCTGTCCTTACAATCTTTTCCTTCTGCCATTTTGTACATATAGCCTATATGAAACTTCTGAACACATTTAATTTTTTTCTTTCTGCTTAAATAATTTGAGAAGAGGAATTACATTGTGGTGAAAGAGTTACAATGGAGCTCGAGGGATCTGGCATCATTTTCAGATCTACTATATTCTTAATTCCCAATGTTTGGCTCTGTCACTCAGCTGTGTCTTCCTGCTAAAGACAGTGGTGGGTGGTGACAGGTACACTACCTTTCCTTCCAGAAAAGTATAATCATTTTAGGTTGGATACCACTTGGCTGATTTGCTGAATATGAGGAGCTATTAGGATACTTGTTTCGAGTGAATGCATATTAACATGGCCACATTTCTCTACATTTCTGAGATGGTTTGTTCAAAGCTATTTGTGTGCATGATGTACTGCCATGTGCTTACACCCTTCCTGTCTGAAAGCATCTCCTTACCACCCAGATATAATAGCAGCGGCATGACTGTTTTCCCAACCTCTGTCTCTTTTACTCATTTTCAGTAGAAGCTTTTTTTGCAGTGACTGCCTCATCCCCTGTCTTTTTTCAGTCCATCTCTCAAAAACGTCTTGCATGAGGGGTGGAGAATGAACAAAGGATGGTTTTGACTTAAAAAAAAAAGCATATCTATATATATCTGCCAGCTGATGCAGCTATTGCTTTGAAAGCGCGTTGTGAAGAGAAAAAAGGTCCATGACACAAAGCCAACAGGCAATGATATCCAAGAGATGACATCCACTTTTGAAATGAACTACTTTGCATGGTGAGCACTTGAACTAGTAAACAACCAACATCCCTGCCTAATGTGCACTGGGATCCCATGCATAGTACAATTAGACTGTGGTACTGTGCTGTTAGAAAGGGAGTTGGGTTTTTTGACCCTTGCTGGCTGGAAGGAGATCTATGGCCATGTGTAACTGTGGTAAACAAGGCATTTCAGTCCCCCACAAATAGATCATGGAAGCCAGAATACTCCTTTCCCTTGGCAAATCTGTAACAGAGAGGTATGTTTTCCTTCCAACACTGAACTGACGCAGCTTTGCTATGACTGAATGCTAAAGAATATGAGCAATTCTCCTCTCCCAATATCTTTTCTGTGACTTTTATATAGTGGGAAACACTGCCATCATTTACCTATGCAACCACTCTCTATTTTGTTGTTACCCCATAATAACATACCCTTAGAAAGGATGAGCAGTTGTCAATTTGTTGCCTGCACTGTCACTTTGCAAACTCTAAATAATAGTGAGATTATGGCATGCTATAAAAGTACCTTCAGATAAACTGTCTGAGTTCAGGGCTGATATTTGCTTTTGGATTAGATTTCAGTATGATCTCTTTTTTCTTTTATTTTTATTTTCTTTAAGATAGCTCTTCTAATTCTCTTAGAAACCCAGAGAATGCCATTGAGAGTGAACCTGCAGGACACATTGTTAAGCCAGGAAAGGAAGACTGAACTAAGTCCATTTTCAGCTGATTTGTTTGTACTCGTAGCTGAGTTACTCAGCCTTTCACGTAGTTCTCCCATGCAAACACTAATCTGGCTCGTTGGCTTTTGAGATCTTAAAGGATCCTAGCACGTCTGAACAAAGTACATGCAGTGTCTAGACAGCTTAATTCGCACTCAGACTGCAAAAAGCAGTGTAATGTTCTTTGCTTTTACATTTGAAAGGCTGAGCTTGCTTAAAACTTGAGTTCTAGAGCTTGAGCTCTAGCCTTCTGGGAATATCATACTGTGGTTATTAAAACAGAGAAAAAAAAATGCTTGGGGTATGACTTGGACAAGAAATACCTTAATAATGATAAGCCAATTGAAACTCAGACCCTAGAAGGTAAGCAGGTGCTCTTTCCTCTCTTTTCTACCTTCTCCAGTTTCACTTTCAGAGCTGTTCCAGAAGCTGCTGGTGATTCTTTTTATGCCTGTGCCTAGTTTCATGGCTGTTGATAACTGGCTTCTTTCTTATCTGTTCTTTTCAAAGTGGAACCTAAAAGAGTGAAGTTTCTCCTCCGGAGAGACTGTCCTCCTTCAGGACAGACTCAAAGGCTCCTCTGGCCCCAGAAAGATGCTTGTTATTTGCTCTCCTTGAACAGATAAGTTAATCTCCAGGGGATGGCAAGGAAAGGTAAGCTTGGTCAGCCTTTCTCATCAAGGAAGGTGAGAGGAAAAGGAATTTCTCAAAATGTCTTCCAGAGGCATGGCAAGTTATCTTGTGCCTGTGATCTCTGACTGCATCACAATCTCATTTGGGGAACCTTGTACTTAGTCCGATGGTAAAATATCTTATTCTCCAATTCTTATTCTCAGGTGCCACTGACAGAGTCCTGTGTATTTGCTAAATGCTGTGAGGTCTATCAAGGAAGCTGTGTTGCTTTTCTAGATGAAAAGTAAAAGGAAGCATGTTTTTGGTGAACTTAGGCTGGGAGCTCAGTGTTGGAATTAACATTGGAAACTGGAGTGGCCTTTCAGCTTTCTTGCCCAAAGCTTGTAATTACCTTCACAAAATTGTGGTGAGAACCAGTATCCATGGGCAAGAACAATTGGAGTTTAGATGTGGGTTGCCCTGATACTGCAGTCAGTGATTATATCAACTATCTTGATTTGTTTTGCTAAATCTGTCCACTAGAGACTAATGTGCAAAAACCCTAAGCCATTTCATGTTGTCTGACAAGCAGGCATTCAGGAGTTGTGGCTTTCATTACTTATTAACCTGGAATGGCTGTGAATTGACCACATAGAGGTATAAGGCTTTGTATCACGCTGTCAATCCCTTGGGCTGTGGAGCGCACCTAAATATATTTTAGTGTTCAGAACAAAACACTTCACTGAAATCCATTGCTAATCCTCTACCACCACCTCCATCACATCATTAGCTGAAAAGTCAGGCTCTCATCAAATTGAGAGAAAAACAAATAAGAAACATGAGAGCACAGAATGTGGATGAACCTGAAGGGTTGCTCAATAATTATTGTCTCAGCTGAAGAATAGGAACAGTTCTTTGGAAATGAAACCACATCTCACTTGACTATTTGACTACCTTGTCCTAGGGGCCTTGGTTGAAGTTCTGACATCATTGTCAGCACTTTTCTTATTTCAGGCTCACTGAGTTTCCTGCTGTGGAAGAAAATCTGGCTAAAAAAAGAAAACTGCTAGAGCTTAAAAGCACTCTGTTAGCAAAAGCCAGCAGTGAAGGCCTTGGTTGATGAGTCATTTCACACAAATAAGTGCCACACTAATCAATGAGAAATACTATAAGGAGCATTCACAGGCAGGAAAAAGTGAAATCAAAGCCATGGTGATGCTAAGGGTGGAGAAAATGGGGAGAGCTCTGTGCATGTGTGTGCTTGTGTGCTAGTGTGTAGGTACTTGTGTGTGTGATCAGAAAACAGGTGGAAGTTGGAGAGAGGGGTAGTTCATTGAGGCATGCTGCTCTGGGCGTAAGAAAAGGTCTTTGTGGCTTGCAGCCTTGTTTGTGATAATACCTTATCTAAGGGTTTCATAATGAGGAAGTGTGTGACTTTTTCATCATGTATTTATGACCTGCTGTAGAGATTAACGTTTCATAGGCATTTGGGAATCCAGTCACTAACACAACTGGCTTTGTTATCCTTAGTATGAATTCTGTCATTATATATCTGTTAAGTATGCATTGGTAATTTATTGATATTGCTATTCAAATTAAATTCTTGAGTAATTAGTCACCAGTGGATTTGCTTTCCTAAGTTGCAGCAATATGTCTCAAAACCTATTCAAGCTTCTTCCAAGCTTCTCTCATTGGCATTTTTCCAAGATGTTTCTTAAGAACAAGCATTGAAGCTGATATTTAGAACATATGGTGATGATGTGTTTGTATGTTCATTAAATCAAGATACCAATGAAAGAAAAATGTAAGGCTTTCTATCCTTTTAAATGAAATTGTCAACCTAGATATCTATTGCCTCTGCTGAAATCCAGCCTGAAATGACTTGTAAGCAGTGCTCTGTTATGATGACAAATTAATTCACATCAGACTTTGATCACTGCTTGAAAAGTTTTCAGACATCAATTTCCAGCAGTTGCATTTAGAAAATGAGAATTCAGTTTGGAGCCTCAGATTCAAAACAACAAAAGCAGAAGTGTCTTCATGTAGCTGGTATGCAAACCTCTAGAAAAATGCAGGGAATTCAGCAGAAGCTTCTTCCATATGGAGGATAAAGAATTTCAGCAGCACTGGCTGATATGTACAATTAATGTTCTACATATGGCTCACTTTACACAAAGCCCCTCATGTTACTATTGCTCGTGTGTACAAATGCATGCACTCACATAGAATACTTCTGTCTGTCTGTCTTCTCCCATTGGTCTGTCTTCTTGCCATGTAACACATCAAAAGGAAATGAAAAAGAGAGAGGGAGGGAATCTGGCTTAAAATAGAATAGAATTATATTAACCAGCCTACAGGTGAAGGTGCATTTTGGAAATACAGTTCTGTATATCTAATGTTTACCACTTGACTACTCATGCCTCAGGCTCAAAATGCATAATAATGCAAATTAAAACACAGCAAACGGAAGAGCTAGAATCTCAAAGATAACCATACCTAATGCAAAGTATGACAGAACATCTGCTCTTTAATTAATCTTACGTAAAGACTGAAGCTGTGCATTAAGATGCAGAGTGTTTATGACAACTGTTTTTTGTAGTTAACATGCTCCTGGCCTCCCTCATGTAATTGTTTCTGCTTTGTAACACACATAAAGCTCTGATAAACAACAACAGCCACCTAGAAATAAAAATGTTGGGAAGGGAATGGTTCAGAAACACAAAGTCAAAATGTTTTCAGAGAAGCATAGGTGTAACATTTAAGTATGTGGAAGAGGATTTTGATGATGATGATAAGAATTGAACATCTAGTTTTGAGAGTACACTGATGACAGCTGAAATCCTGTGATTAACATTAAAAATAAGGAAAAGCAAGAAAGCCCCTTTGCTTTAATGGGTCCTCAATTTTTAGGGGGTCAATTTGAGATGTGTTTTAGGAGTCAGATTTTCAGAAAGCAGTTAGGCCTCTTTTCTGCTGCCTTTCAGAAAAGGAGAGCTACTTGACAGTATTTTGATTTAGCTACCCCAAACCACTACTGATTTCTGAAGCTCTTTACCATTTATTCAGTTTCCCCTTCATTGTGAATGCATACAGGTGTTTGTGTGGATACAGTTGCTATAAAGACCAAAAAGTATATCTGGAACTTGTGCATTCATTCTGATAAAATGGTTTCCTTGTTCCAAGACTGATTTATTTTATTTTCTTGTAAAAGTAATTCTCCAGTTACCAACATGGATATGGTTGCACTGTGATGGACACACTGGGTGGAGATTAATATGAAGACAACCTGACAGACTAATTTGCTTTAATCAAGATAATTGTAAAAGCAGTTTAGGGAACTGTTAAAATCCCTATTTGTCTTCTGTCTAGGGTGAGCAGGGTATGAAACTACTCTTCGCCTCAGTGCAAAGGTGAGTAAGAGAGTAGTTGCAGTGAAACATGGGAAGAGTTATCAGTAAATCCTTATTCTTGTTGGCTGCAGTGGAAAGCATCATCACCACCAGGGGCTTCCTCAGAAACATGAAAGTCAACAGGCTGACTGTTAGTGTGGCTTAGACCTCTGGGGAGAAGAAAAACTTCCTTCGTCTTTACTCCCTTTCACAGAGTGGTGCAGGCTTGGACACAATCTGACACTCAAGTGGCAGATACTTCCTGTGCATCCATCTGGAGCAAAGATGTTCTCATCTACATTTGTGAATCCAAATCTCATCCTGCATAAATTCAGTCCAAGTCAGAAGGAGAAGCTCAACTTTATGTTATTAGGAGATGTCTAGTTGCAAGACATATACCAGTTGTATAATCTGTGAAGAAGAAGAGAGGAAAGGAGGTGAAAGAGCTGTAGAAATATCAGACAAATAAATAGGAAACTTAAAATTGCATTTTCTGAATTAAGCTAGCTTTTACCACCTATTTTGTGGCTTGGTTGTGTTTTCTTAAGATAATGTTTGGGACCTTCCATATGGATCCTAAGGAAAGACAGCTATGTAAGGCATCTTGAAAACTTTTTCACTTGGTATAAATGGTTGGAGTCCTGAATAAAAATGATAGGGTGCGCTTTAAGCTGAATGAAAATAGGTTATCTGCAGAAAATATGAAGCTGGCATGTGGGCTATGTCTGTAAAGAATCATTTTTATTTGCCTAAATATGTATAAGGGAGGAAGAGAGATAAATTGAAAGAAAAATGCCGTCACAGTAATGTTCATTCTGGCAAAAGGTTTGCAAACAACATAAAATAGCTGTCTCACTGAAATGATGGCTTTACTCGAAGTATGTCCAATATATATGTGTGTCTATATATACATTTATATGCCAACGGTAGCCTTGTTGCTATGGGAATTGTCAGCAATTATTTTCCCCTTACGTGCTGTATTATAATTAGAAATTCCTGTTTCATCATGGGATGATGCAATGCAAATGCAGGCTTTCTGCTCATCCACTTCTTCCCGTGTGCAGCTTTATTTCTCCAGCTGAGTCTGTGCAGCAGATGCCAGAGAGTTCACTGTAATGAGGGACTGGAGAAGGACCTAAGCTTTACTGGCATTTGAATTGCTCTGGACTGCTCATCACTCCTTTAATTTATACCCTTAGAGAGATGGCAACAGGGTGTATGTCTCCTATGGAAGTGATTTGAAAGCTTGCCAAGAAAGGGCCTCAGTCCCTTCCTTCTTATAGTCCTGGCACGTAAAACCACAGAAGAAAACAAAAAGCGTTTGTGAGGAGTCATCCAGGAAGAAAGATTAACAATATACACCAAAGAAGGAGAGAGAAAAGACCCCTTCCTCATTGAAAGTGGGTCTGTGCTTATTCTAATGGAACTTTTACAGACCCTGAATGTCCTCTAATCTGAACGTAATGCTCGTTGCTGTTTCTGCTGCTCCTTTGTTCGACATCCTGCCTGTTCTGCTTGTGGTTGGGTGAGGGGAGGGGGAAGCGCAGTCACTGGCCAGCTTTATCTTTGTGTGAGGAACAAATGTTGTTGTCATCCTCAAGGTCGTGGAGCATGTCTGCTCCGCAAAACAAAGGGGTAGGCAGGGTCTTGTTTGTCCACCTTGTTCTCAGAGCACCCTGCACCTCTCGTGAAAAACCAGGAAGGTTTCTAATTTTTACTTTTCCTGAAACACATCAAAGACTGTGAGTAGAGGAGGGAGATGCTTCCCCTGCTTCTTATCACCTCCCCCGCCCCCAGCCATCTTTTTTAGTGTGCCTTTAACCTTGCTTGTCTAATAATGTGTGACCTTGATGTTATGTGGGTTGGAAGGATTTCAGAGTTGGTTTTATCAGGATTAGCTTTTTCTCTGCACAGAAGTATCCAAGGAAGTAAGTCATCTCATCTCTTTTCACCTTAGACTCCGAGCTTTCTCATCTAGTTCTTAGAACAATGAGGAGAAAATAGACAGAATTATTGTGATGGGTATGGTGATATCACAGTCACTGCAGGGCAAGAAAGATGAAGACAACCCTCGGTGCTGGGATCAGGCTCAGTGTGGTAGGTTGCATTCAGCTGCATCGTGCAGGAGCTCAGAGCTCTCCTCTTCTGACACCATGTACTTCTTTTCATGTGCTCTCTGCACAGGCATCACTGCAGCCTGCACTTGGAGAAGAGCGGAGGAGGAGGGTTGTGGAAACCAAGTATAGAGGATTTATACCACTTCATGTCTTCTCTGCTTCTTGCAACACAAACTGACTTTGAAAGATTGGCTTAGAAAATGAATACCCAGGACATTGCTCTCTGTTACTTTGCTGTGAAATTACTTTTCTGAATGAAAATATTGAATTCCTTTGAAAGCAAGTGCATAACATCTCTGGAAATGAAATTCCCGTGGAAATCACAAAGGAAAGAAGACTGAGGGATATAAAAGCTTTATATCTCTAAATGTTAGTCAGGCTGAGCTTCTTCTTTTACTTTCTTTTTGTGTATGTTTGTGTGACAACAATCATAAGTGGTCTTTCTCATGTTGATACGGTGACTGCTGGCATCTCCTCGATGCTTATATTAGACTTATGTTTTATCTACAATAAACAGCCAATAACATGATCTTTAATTTATTGGAGAGCTTGTGAATACTCTGAGCTAACACAGTCCAGTTGTTTAGCAACCCCAAACTGCTGTCATCATAACCTGTGGGAATTACTGACTTCCATACAGGACTGACCTATCCTTGTAAAAAGACATAATATAACAGTTGCTTTCAGTGAGCCAAATCCTCAAGCCCTTAGCCTTGGTGAGTAACACCTGATTCCTCACATGTTCTTATGGTTTCCATGCAACTTCCATCAGAGTAAGGTGCTATTCCATATGGGAGATCTGGCAGGGTATATAAACCTCAGTAAAGACTGATTAAATGTATCGGGCAGATTTTTGAATGTAACTGGCACCTTCCTTCTTATATGTTCCCACTGCATAGTCAGGCATTAAGGTTGTTCCCCATGATAAAACTCTACAGCCAGCCCTAGAAATCAACAGCAGTTTGAGCATTTAAGAGGACACAGGACTGTGCACCTTGGTGACTGTGGTCACCAGTTGTCTTCACTGTTCGACTCACCAGACTGGAAACAAGCAGCCTCTTGTTGGAGGCAGCCACAGCCCTTTGTTGTTTAATGCAGCTCCCCCTCTGAAGTCTGGTATGTGTAATATACAGAGAGCTCTGACGTGCTTTAAATCAAAATGTCCAAACCACTTCTGGGTATCCCTGAATGGAGTCTCAGAGATTTTGTTGTGTGGGAAAGGGAAGTAAAGGGACACTGGAAGAGGGGTGAAGGGTCATGAAAATTTTGATCTAATTTTCTTTAAAAAAGTACTGCAGTCCTCAGAGAAGTAACTGAAATCCATGGGGGAAAAGGGTTTTTAAGTGTGACTGAAAAACAACCTCTTCATAAATTTTCAGAGGAAGGTAATCAGGTTCCACAGACTGCAGGGTATAGATTAACTACTTCTGTATTGCATTCTTCTCTTACTCATTTGTAGAACTCTGCTGGCCTTGCTCATGCTCCTGATTTACATCAGTGCACCTAAAAATAACAAGCCATTGATATGTCTTGTTACCATTTTACCTCCCTACAATTCTCTTTCACACTAAGATACTTAAAATGTAGAATAGGCTGTAACTCTGCCCCTGCTGAAATCAGTGGAAGATTCACTGTGTAGAATTCCATCAACATAAAGTACCTTGGAAGTTCTCCCTTTTGGACTTGTAATTCAATGTTCTTTTTAACTCTAGACCAGGAACCCAATTTATGTCCAATTATATATGTTCCTGGCCCTTGTCAGAAACAGGATACTGATGGTCTGGCTCATATGGCCACCTAATGTTCTTATATATGCACGTAAACACAGATACACATGGAATAGATAGCTGGTGTTTTAATTTTCCTTGTTCCCTTTCTTTTCTCTTCTGCAGACCAAACTCAGTTACTATGTCTATGCTGGTGACCAGCAGATAAACATTGCTACCCAGACTTGTCTTCTTCCCTCTGATCTAGAAGCTAAGCCTGTTTCTGAAATCCAGTGGTGGGTATCTAGTCCTCAGGCCAAGGTCTACATACCTAAAACAGAGTTCTTAAACCTGCCATCCACTGAGCTTTTGTGATGACCTGTTTAGTTGATCACAATGGAAAGCCACCTGTCACACTCGGCAGTGTCTCCATCTTTCTTCACAAACTTAAATCCAGGTTATGACTGAATCTTCCTTATTCTTTTCACATCATATGTTACATGACTGAGTCTCCTCCATCCACATTGTCTACGGCTGGTCAGGCTCCTCACACCTTGTGCCATATGACAAATATTCTGGTCTTTAGCAGAGACTAAAGCCACCTTGTCTCACTCCTATAAATCTTTCCAACCTGTCATTTTGACTGAAACTGTTTTCGGTTAGTAACTCTCCAGTTATTAGCATTTGGGATATAACCTACTTACCTTCATTTACAAGACCCTTCACACCTGTTCTACCTATCACCTCTCATCAACTGAAAGATGCTTCACTAACATAACACCTCCCATCTCTGACCAGCCCAATCTGCCAGCTTCCCCCTTTGGTGTTTTAAATCTTCAAAAGGGAACCTTTGTGCTTTCCCTGTACCGCTGCATAAATGTGAAATGAAGTCCCCATTAACATCTGCCTCATCTCCACCACAAATCCTTGCTCAAAACCCTTCTTTATGACAGTATGTACAGTTCCAGTTATGAGGGCTGAGTGGCTGCTATGTGGGGATGGTTTCCCCTCAGAGCTGATACTGCACTGTTGCTTCCTTCTCCACCCCATCAAACCTTTCTATTCTTTCTTTGTCCTCTCCCCCTGTGGCTGTCTTCATCTGTTGGCTTTCTAAGGCTTTCATATATTTTTATGCTGAGTTTGGACAGAACCTACCACAATGAATTCTTGGTTTAGACTCTGGGAAATCCTGCAAGCTACTGGAATATGAGTACTGGAATATGCATTTAGAGGAAAACCATATGTTACTTTCTGGTCTTGCAATTAAAAAAGATAACACTGTCATAAAGACTTTGAGCAGGAGCTCAGGGAATCTGTACTCAATTTTACCTGCCACAGTCCTCTTGTATGACCATTAGAGAGTCATTTAATCTCACTGTTTTTCAACACCCCTTCAAGACTGACAACCATTCATTAATATTTTTTTATGGTACAAAGTTAAAAAGTATTGCACTAAGACAAGCTGTAGTTGGATTTAGATAAAATGCAGGGAAAATTCTTAGTTATCTGGATGTGCAGTGGAGAAAATAAGCTTGTTAAAAGTAACAGTATCTATGATAGTTAATGTCCGTGCAGAATGATGATGATGGTAAAAAATATCTTTCCAGTGCCTCAGCAATATTTCCTTTGCAATCAAGAAATTAAAGCTGAGCTACAAACATTTTTTTTGTTTGGTGGAAGAATGTTTCCTCCAAGGATCTCCTGAAATCTGAGATGTGCAATGGCTCTAACATTCCTTTTCCCATACAGAGTTATTTTGGTAAGCAAGAAATAAAATTAAACCCAGGCATAGCAGTATTTTAAAAGGGGAAGGCAGTAGCCTTGAATTATCCATGTTGATTTGACAAAGCCAGTGATGCTGCAGATATAATACACGGCACTGCTGTCACATCACCAACTGACATCTTTTTATCCAAAGTGAAAATGAAATGTCAAAGTGAAGGAGTTCTGCAAGTCTTCTTGTGCTGTTTGCAAGACAAGTAAAACTCACTTTTGTGCAGTAGGGTAGGTGTTTATCAGAACTTTGCTTTAAATTAGAAGTTGTTCAGGTAGCAATGTCTAGTTAAGATTGCATAACGTTATTCTTACCTAAGACCCTGTTGTCAGTTGCTTTTAACCTTGCCAAGCATGAGTTGTTTGGCTTGAAATTTTCAATGCTTCATATAGTTCCTTCTTGTTTCTGTTTCAGAGGAAGTTTTTTCCATTTAAACTTTTTTTAGGGTCCAAGAATGCTAGCAGAGGGAACACATCCATAATAAACACTTTTACAGATGCCTTCATGGTATCCCTATGCCTCCTTGTTTTGGAGAGGTTCTGCTCATACAGTCCTATTGCTACCCATATGAAAACTTCCTCCAAAGGCCAGGCTGTAATCCTTTTAATTTTCTATGTGCTCAGCAGAAACTTCTTGACTTGTAAGAAGCCTTCTCTGGAGATTTTGTCTGCACTGAAAGTTGGCTGCCATTAATGAGGGTGTGTGCAAGCCATTGCCAGGGAGAGGTTGACCAAGGTCCAACCAGCATTAGAATCACAGACTCATAGAATGTCCTGAGTTGGAAGGGACCCGCAAGGACTATCAAGTCCAACTCATTTCCTTGCACCAGACAACCCCAAATTCACACCATATCTCTGAGGGCGCTGTCCAAGTGCTTCTTGAATGTCACCAGGCTTGGCACCGTGACTACCTCCCTGGGGAGCCTGTTCCAGTGCTCTACCACCTGCTGGGTGAAGAACCTTCTCCTAATATCCAACCTAAACCTCCCTGGCACATCTTCCTGCCATTCCCTCAGGTCCTATCATTGGTCACCAGACAGAAGAGATCAGCACCTGCTCCTCCTCTTCCCCTTGTGAGGAAGCTGTAGACCGCAATGAGGTCTCTCCTTAGTCTCCTCTTCTCTAGGCTGAATAAACCAAGTGACTTTAGCTGCTCCTCATACTTTAGCTTCCCCTCTAAACCCTTCACCAGCTTTGTGGCTCCTCCTCTAGACACTCTCTGGTAGCTTTGCATCCTTAATACACTGTGGCACCCAAAACTGCACACAGTACTTGAGGTGAGGCCGCACCAGTGCAGAGTAGAGTGGGACAATCACCTCCCTCAATGGGATAGCAATGCAGCGCTTGATGCACCCCAGGACACGGTTGGCCCTCTTGGCTGCCAGGGCACACTGTTGGCTCATGTTCAACTTGCCATCAACCAGAACCCCCAGGTCCCTCTCTGCAGAGCTGCTCTCCAGCCTCTCGTTCCCCAGTCTGTATGTACATCCAGAGTCGCTGTGCACCAGGTGCAAAATCTGACACTTGCCCTTGTTAAACTTCATATGGCTGGTGATTGCCCAGCTCTCTAATTTGTCTGGATCTCTCTGCAGGGCCTCTCTGCCCTCAAGAGTGTCAACAGCTCCTCCCAATTTTGTGTCATCAACAAACTTAATTAGTATTCCTTCAAGTCCTGCATCCAAGTCATTTGTGAAGACATTAAAGAGTACTGGCCCTAAGATGGATCCCTGCAACAACCCTGCTAGTGACTGGCCACCAGCCTGATGTAAGCCCATTTACTATGACCCTTTGAGCCCAACCCATCAGCCAATTGGTCACCCCTTGGATTATGTGTTTATCCTGCTGTATGCTGGACATTTTGTCCAGGAGGATACTGTGAGAGACAGTTTCAAAAGCTTTACTGAAATCCAAAAAGATTACATCAACTGGCTTCCCTTGTCCACTAGGTAGGTCACCTTGTCACAGAAAGAAATTAATTTTGTTAAGCAGGACTTTCCCCTTGTGAACCTGTGCTGGCTGGCACCAATGACTGCGTTGTCTTCCAGGTG
This sequence comes from Morus bassanus, assembly GCA_031468815.1. Classification (NCBI taxonomy): domain Eukaryota; kingdom Metazoa; phylum Chordata; class Aves; order Suliformes; family Sulidae; genus Morus; species Morus bassanus. The sequence continues at coordinate 34,120,851 of CM062600.1, forward strand.
CTTTTCAATAACTCCCAGAATAATCTTCTCCATGATTTTGCCAGGCAAAGAAGCGAGACTGACAGGCCTGTAGTTACCAGGGTCATCCCTGTTGCCCTTCTTGAAGGTTGGGACATATGCCAGCTCCCAGACAACTGGGACTTCTCCAGATTCCCAAGAGCATTGAAAAATCATTGAGCGAGGTCTCGCTATGACATCAGCCAGCTCTATAAGTACCCTCAGATGAACCTCATCAGGCCCCATTGACTTATAGGGATCCAGCTGGAGCAGCAAGTCCTGCACAAGTTCGGGGTTGATTTCTTGGCAATCACGGTAATAAGCTTCTGAAACTGAAATAAAAAAACAGAAAGTTGTCCTTAACTGAGCCAGCTTTGCAGGGAGCTAGTGGCTCCCTAGTCAAGATGTAGGAAGGTGGAACATGTGGAAGAAAATAGGATTTCATTGTTAAGCTAAAGTAGGCATCATGATGGGTACTCAATGGCTACTGTGCTGAGATGTTTTTAAGAGGTGATCTTAGACTGTCTTAACTCTTGTAGGCTTGACCTTGCAATCTTAAACACTTCTTTTAAAACAGCTTTTAAAATGGTTGCAGAAATCAGCATATGCAATGTGCAAATGAATTCAGTTCAGTGTTTGCTCTGTGGAGCTTCTGTATAAGATAGCTGCAGAAAAAAAGGAAGACCGGGAAATTTCCCCAGCCCATATAACTTCATCAGCAAGAGAGGAAAGCACATATATATGTATGTACACACAGATACACACATATATAAATATAAAAAAGAATATATTGGAATGAATTTATTTTGCTGATCTATTTCTCACCAGCTTTTCAAAAGCTAAACAGTACCAGTCATAGTCAGAACATGCTCAGAAAGAAAGACCAATTAAAAGCAGCCCTTGGTTTTATGAGATTGACAATGTTTGGTTGATGCTACCAAGTACTTTGCTTTCCTCACTTGTTCTCTTGAAATTTGGAACCTGTTTATTTGGCTGTAACTCTTACAGGAGGAGGACAGACAGTATGAGAGGTTTTAGCTGGTTTTCCACAGCTTGTATCAGCCAGTTCCTACATGTATGACATGATCATTTGGCGTGCATTGCTCTTGGGATCTGTCCTGGGATTGCTGTTGCTTCTATTACAGAACTTCCTGAGGTCCAAATGTGTTGCAGATCATACATGAAGAAAATAATGTCAAATAAAATTTAAAGGTAAGGAACTGAGTCACTGGGAGGTGAAAGTTACTTATCTCAGCTTAGATAGCAATCCATTAGAAAAGCCATGATGTGAACTAAGTCCCAGCCCCGTACCCTAATTTTATGAACAGCCTTCCACTTGCTTACAGTTGACATTCAACTGAAGTCATTGGAAGAGTTTTGTGGGCATGAACGTACAAAAAAAAATTCATATACTCTGTGTGTGAGATGAATCATTCTTTAAGCACAGTTAGGAAGTCAGCATAGTCAGATCATTCTGCAGTCAAGGGAAGAACAAGAAGCAATCAGGCATCAGGCAGTTTCCAAGCTAGTGGCCTCATTCAGTCGCCCCCATCTAACGTCTTAACTGTTAGCCAGACAACAGTAAGCTGTAGTGTGATCTCCTCTAAAAACAGAATGTTGAATATTAAATCCAAGATCCCAAATTTATACTTATTATTTATGTGTACTCAAAGTACGGTGGTCCAAGCTTATTTTATTAAAAAATAAATCTTCCCTTATCTAAGCTAATCTTCTTTGTGAACTTCAATTTGCTATAGCTCTGTTTATGCATGATACAGATGAATCTTATTAGAAATATTGGATTACAGGAGTCATGACAGATTAAAACAATTGTAGGACAAAAATGGACCTATTTACACACTGGAATGTACAAGACTATATCATGATCAAACCAACATTACTCCAGATCAGTAACACAGATATACTGATTGCTGTTAGGAAAAAGTCAACATTTAACATATGGTGATATTTGACACATATTTTTTCTTGAAGTTTTAGACAAATGTTGAGTATTAAACTAAAAATTGATGTATCGAACAACAAGATTTACTGAAATGCAAAGCTTTTAATAGCACAGTAAAATACAGATTTAGAAAGTTAAGTTCTTTAACTCTTCAGAGACAGAAAAAGGACTGCTTATAATATATACACAGTACAGCTGTATTAAATTATTTGGTCATCAGATGATCCCATTCTACTTCTTACTGAAAGGTGGTGAAATCTGTGTCTCTCCCACTGGGTAGCAATTCTAATTAAATGTGTCTTCAGTGTGACCATAGGAAGTTAAGACATAAGACCAATAGCTTGCATTTGGCCACAATTTATTATTTTTTTCTGAATCTGAAATAGATACTAATAAGTCCGTCATTTTACTTCTCTTCTCATGACATGTCTTAACATATACAAAGAAATGTCACACATACCTTGGCCAATTTTTAAAATATGGATGCCTCAAAAAGGAGGTTTAGGAACCAAAGCCATTTTCTGTTCTGAGAAATCTCTCCTTCCCCCGCATGAACAAAAATATGGAAATTTACTCCACTCTTACTAATTCAAAGACTCTTTAAGCCACTTTGGTTAGCATTTTTAATGCATGCATTTAAAGGGCCTATGTCTATGTTACTGTTTTAGTCAGTTTTAGTGAAGTAAAATTCAGTTTGTTTTAGGTAATGTTCAAGAACCACTAAGACAATAACTCATTACTCCTGTACTTCTTTTAAACTGTATGTGTGTATGTTTGTTTTTCACATGTATCACCTTACACAGACTGTTGGTTCTGGCTTACAAAATAAATAAAATAAAGCAGTGGCACATGATATCTGAAAAACTAATTTTGAGAAATCAGTTTGAATGTATATAGTTACAAGCATCTCTTAGGCTTAAAAATGGGGAATTATATACTTAGGAGTTCTGAGAAGACAAGATATTGAACAAGAGATATCCAGTAGGGTGTTACAGGATTTGTACATTGTTTCTTTTTCTTCTTGAGTATCCTTTTCAAAAAATGTGGCATCAGGGATAGGTAGTGTATCAATGCAGGCAGGTCTATGTTACACATATGCAGAGCCTTATTCCACCAATAGCTTGACTAACTTTGGTGAATGAGCCATTTATGTCTGGACACCGAACTTTGTGAAACCACTCATGAAATGAGTTGCTGACAGATTTGGGCAAGGATATCAGAAACTTGCCTGTATAGAGTGTGCAATGGAGGAATTTCAGCAGCGGTGATTCGGGCTGATACAGGCATTCCTTGTGAATGGAGAGCTCTCTCTGTGAACACATCTCTAGGAGAAGACCAGGGAGATGTCATGTGGCTGGTCACTGAGATGTGACTTCATCCACTCCCTTGGTCAACATCCAGAGCAAAAGTCATTCAACAACTGTGATTAACAGCCTGGGCATAGGTGCCGAGTCTGAAAACCTCCATGCCTTAGTGAGCATGGGCTTAGACCTGGCAGTGAGATTCCAGTCTGCAACTGTGGCTGCTCTGTGACTGTGATTTCAAATTTGGAGTTTAACCTGTCCTTGATGATTCTGGGGGGACAAAGGTGGTTGCACCAAAAAAAACCCTGCTCAGGACATTCAGATTACCCATTGTGGAGACTGCAGCCCTTGCAGTTCACCCAGCTCAGCATCCCCAGATGCAGGGCTGTGTTTGTTCTCTAGTTTCAATGATCTAGCACATAGCTGAGTTTAGAGATTTTCCAAATCCTGGCTGGCTTGTAAAGTGTTTTTTCTCTTGGTGGAGGTGGATGGGAAACAAAACTCACTAGACTCACTAGAATCAGTAAAATCATCAGAAGATGCTCACTGAACATTTGAAACATAAGCAGACTCCTGCTGGGTCTGAGGAAGTGTCTAACTGTGTGCCACTGAAAACAACCACCATTTAAAACTCCAGCACTTACAGAAATTGATGTAGCATGGCATCAGCATCAGGCAGTGCCTCCCATATTCATAAAGGGAACAAATTTGGGGCATCTTGTTTGTTCCTGATAACTGCTGGGCACCAGGAGCTCTCTCAGGTTGTGTATGCTGTGTAAGGGGCTGTAGCTTTCAGTGGATTCCCTTCCCAAAAGTGGATTAGGGAGGAGAGCTGTCTTCATTGTTCACTGTGAGAGGAGATACTGGGGGAAGGCAATGCTCCTCCCCTGCCATCTCCCCACAGACTTTGAACAGGTAACTACCTGGAAAAGTCTTTGAATCTCTTAGAGGGAATTCATGGGTCTCCTTTGTCAAGCTGAAGGAAGTGCAGCTGCCCTCACCAATGCTGAGCCGTGTGACAGCATGCTACTAAATCTGCTTTTAGCTGCTTCAGAGATACCTTAAGCAAGGAAGAAAGCAGAGTACCAGTGGGTGAGCTTTTAATGGGGTGGGAGACAGACTGCTGCTCTTTTCTCCATCATTCTGGAGACCATCATGAAAAATGTTGCTATTTCCCTCTCTCTCCTGAGGTTTTGCACTGTGATTGTACCTTCACTCAAAATTGTCATTCTCCAGGTGTGCCACACTGAGTGATCCCTCAGGTGTGTGTATGTCTTTGCAAGTAGGCATGATGCACAACGCTTTCATCTCCAGTTTGGTGTGAAAAGAACAAATGCAACACTCCAGCAGTCTAAAGTAAGTCTGCTGTGTTTTTCCACCTTTAGTAATATTAAAGCAGAGTTAGAAATACGGTGATAGGGGGAAGTAAGAGTCACTAGACATAGATTTGTTGGTTGCAGTTTGGAACTTTTTCCACTTAAAACAAAGCCATAATCCAGCCTGTGTTAACATTCAGTGTCCCATCACTCCTTTAACATACAGCATCTGAACACATTTGTCTGGGGCCTCTAAAATCAAAAGTTGTCTTTTTTATAGAGACTAGTTCAATGTTTACCTGCCTTCTGTACCTAAGTGAATATATCAAAGAAATGTGTTCAAAAGTCTTTCTTGCTACATGTGTCATATTGATTATACCTGGTTCTTACTGATTTGGACAGTTAGATGGAAGTAGTTCTTTCTTCCTGTTACACCAGAAATTTTGTATTTTTCTTCTTAAAAGTGGTCAAGAAGACTGCATTCTTATTTCAGGACTTAATTTCTTTTGTGGGTCATTAAGACTGCTTTAGTTAGAGCTGGATCATTGCAACATGGAACAGTGTTGGCCCATAAACCAAGGCACAGACATTTGGAAAGCTGGGAAGTCTTTTTCTCTCCACTTTTTATGGACAGTGCTGGGCTAGATTTACAGTAATTGGGAATTGAAAACTGTTCCCCAGCACTGGCTTGTTTAGCCTGGATATAAACTGAGATCAGAGGAGAGGATTCCTCACTGCAGTGAATAGAGTGGTAGTAGATGAGGAAATGTTGTGGCATCTACTATGCTACACAGTCAATCCTTGGCTGTAGCCATCACATGCCAGCTCAGGAATATACCACTGCATTACTCTGCATTTTTCTCCAGTCTCCACCTGGACTTGATTTGTTTACTTCACTGGTATCTTTGCTTTCCATCAGAACTGCTAATGAAAGCAAGCCTATAACATAAGGTTTCTGCTAGAGGTAATATTTTTGCCTCATTGTGCAGTTCCTTGAAGATGTGATGTCTTTTTAGAAATGTTAGTTTGCTCTTCTTTTTAAGTCTTTTTTGTTCATTGAGCAGTCAGTGGATAGAGCACTGTGGAGTGTGGTAGTCATGGAGACTCCTAGCTTTCCAGGCTGTTGCTAGTTGTGGCTACCATTTAAAAAATTTGGGCTTGATACCTAGTAGCCGCACAATGTTGAATGAACTGTAGCTTGTACTGAAGATAATCCACTTGATTTCAGTGAGATTTCTGTCACAGCAAGGGACTGCTCAGCATGGTAGTATCTGTTTTTCTGCTTTGTAAGCTTCCATTCTCACTTAGAGGTAGCAGTCCTTGCCAGCATGGGGATGAGCAAACGAATTGCTCAACAAAATCATTGCATTCATGATTGCAGAGACTAACTTGTTATAGAGCTCTGAACAGACAATTCAATCCCAAGAACAGAAATAGAGCCTCAAGTCAAATTTCATCAAGCCTTTTGTTCCGGTACTCTTCCTTTTCCATGACACTACATGGAAGCAACATTGCAGGAGTGTGTATGTGACAGCAGAATGCGACCACGCTTTATAATCTCTTAAATATTAGTTGTTATGGGCAGTCAAATGGGAACTGAGCATCACTTCCTCCACTAGTCCATTTTTAAAGAACTCACTTTGATTTTTAGTCTTTTTTTTTTAGCATTATGGAAAAGTAGACCATGAATACTTGTAAAAATGTGTGTACCCACAGTGAGGTTTCCTCAAGAATTCAGGTTGCTCTCTTTCATGAGATGAAGACATTCTTAATCTAACAATATTGGTTATGGAAGTATTTTTTTAAATAAGAAAAAATAAAATCAATTAATACAAACATCCATATCCTTTTACTAAACCTACACTTAATCTGACTAAGTGCTGCTGATTTTGCATGTGAGAGAAGACGTGCCTTTGACAGGGAGTTTGAGAAAAGTAACAATTTAACTGGCAATTTCCCTGTTGCTACAGAGATCAAAGGCACACCAAAGCTGCTAACCTCGAATATGAAGTGTGCTAAGAAAGTGTGAAAAGAAGCAACAGATACTTCAGGAAAACAGCTATTTTACATTATTGCTGCAAGAACTGAATTTGTTCACTTGTTTTTGGCATACCTCCCTGTATCTGACTCAGTGATATTTTCCTAGATGCCCTTATAGTATTTTTCATACTTGATCCTAAGAACCAGTTTCGATAATAACGACCCAGTAATGGATGTCATGCATGCCCGGTATTTGTCATATGATCTCTAGTTCTCCCATAGTGTATACCTCAGTCATTCTGCTTCAACAATATAAATGGGCCTTAAAAAAGAGTGTTGGTGTCCTTCCTCCTTCAGCCCACTGATGAAAAGCTGGACCAAGTCCCTGAAACTTTACCAGTAATGAGCTACATGTCCTACTGATATAAATGGTACAGTTGCATGGAGTTACATGGAACCAATAATCTTGCCTTTAATTGAGCACTCCGAAAGTGTCTCTGTTGTAGAAGAAATATTTGCTCTTGGCTGGCAAGGCAAAACTGTAGAAAGAGGAAGTGAGTCTGTTCTCCCTATTTAAATGTTTCTCCTTCCTCGCAATCATTAGCTGGTTAGATTTTCACTTCATTATTCATCAGGCCTTGGTGAGCTGCCTACATGCAGAGCAGCAAGCCATTTGGGGTTTTCAGAATTGTGGCTTTACCTTGGCAATTCAGACCCATGGAAACGTTTTCACTGACCTAACTAAAGGCTGGCTTGAAACTTTCAGTGCTTTGAAGTGTGCTTTGTTCTAGCAGTCAAATGCAGGGCAGCCTTTTCTGCCCATGAGCTGGGCTCCATGAGGCCGCTGCTCTTTGCCCAGGACTCCCCCCGCTGTCACTGGGTTTGGAGTCACCCATGGAGAGAATTCAGGCTTTCCCTGCAAAATGAATGATAGAGGAGAAAACAAATCTGATGGGAAGTACAGAATGTTCTTTCTCGTGTGAATGACTTAAATTTTTATTGCGCTTTTTCAAAGAGAAACCGATCCTACTTTACAATGAATCAATGAAGGTTTGGTAATATGAACAAATGAGCTTTGAATTGTGCTATTGAGTCTATCAAACTACAGTATCAGGAACTGTATTGTTTGCATCTCTTTAAAAGCACAGTTTGCTCCTAAGCCACAAATACTTTAAAACTTCAGCCATTTTGTGGAAATCAATGAGAATCATGCAGACAGATCTCAAAGTATCATTTCAGCCATAAATTATGCACCTGATGAATCCTATCCCATGATCGCAGTAGATAACAGAAGACCACAGAAGTAGGGGAACCTAGTTGCTTTTATTTCCATTTCATATGCGCCTTCCAGTGATGGTGAACTGGTGTGAAACATCAGCTGTAAAACTTTTGGCTTTGGAAAACAGGCAACATTCTTAGTGGTGTAGCTGAAAACATGTTTTCAGAAAAATTTTATACAGCTTATAATTTGGTATATAATTTAGCTTTCAAGTGTTCTGTCAATTTTGAGATTGAGACATTGAGACAACACTGAGACAACTCCTTAGATTTTCCAAAGCTCTTCTTCTCTCCTATGAGCTCTGTTCTTTTCCCAACAGTGGCCCATAATGCTTCTTGCAGCCATAAGGAGATGATTAATCAGTTTAACCTGACAGCTCTTAAGACAAGTCAGCAAACTGGTAACCTCACAAAAATTCCAGCAGTCTTCAAAAAATCTCTTGCTATAATCTTAGTAATATGGAGTCTAATCCTCCAGTTCTTGCAGGTTCATTGGCAGTTCTCTTTGGACATGAGGATTGCGTAGTATATCCCCACGCAAAGTAATTAGAAACAAAATTGATTTTTTATATGAACAAGACCAAAACTTGTGCATAAATTCATTTTTAGATGAATAAGGAAAAAAATTCCTTATTATTTTACTGGTCAAGAGGAGCAGAAAACACTGGATTAAACCCCATGGTTTTTTTTATTGTTGAATTCCTTCATAAAAATTCTTTTACCAGCATTTGCCTTTCTGTTTGAACTGGTTTTAGTGGATTTGTTAGTGCCTTACTCTGAAGGTCACCTAAACCCTTCTGTATGGCACGATAAATGTGCATCCCTCTGTGTGACCAGTTGTCCTATTTATGCTTGTCCATCACATGGTAAAGGACTTCCAGACAGCATGTGATGATAGCTGTTTACTCACGTGATAGGTCTGTGCCCGGTCATAAGACGTCCAATCCTTTTCTGTGCTTGTCATGTCATTTGGTGTATCATTCTCATATGACTGGAGGCCTGCATTTTGGTCATGTTATGTTGCAAACCAAGATGCACAGTAAAGAGATGATGTCCTCTCTCTGCAGGAGCTGATAAGACCTGCATGGGCAATGAGAGAGTTGGGTTGACATGTAGTAAGTCTACATGAACTATGTGAATATAGTCACCTCCTTTCCTCCCTATGGAAACATACACAAGTCTTAAGTTTTGGTGGATGGAAGAAGCTCAGCTGTCCCCTGCATTCCTCTGTCATTGTAGTAGTTGAACGGTGAGTAGATGGAGCCACGAGTACCAAGAACCCGAAGCAGAAAAGCCAATCAACCAGCTCAGCTGCTGGGAAAGGTGGTAAATTACTGCTGAACTTAAGTGAATCGTGTCCTCAGGGAGGAAAAGGGGAGACGTCTATCTGAAGCACAATGTGTCTATGGATGCAGCAGCCTGAAGCTGAAAACTCTAAATAGATTTACCCCAGAGCAGGAGGCCTGGGCAGGGAGAGTGAAGGGCTTAATTTGGGGGTGCACTCTGGGCCTGCTGTGCTCATTCCTACCTACCAAGAAGATCAGCAAGAGACACTGGATGCAAACAATCACACAGAGATGTGGATGAAAACATTTAAAATAAAGAGAAGGAAGCTAAAAAATGACCTTATACTAGAGGTTTTCTGCAAAATCTGTTACTGCTTTTCACACTGGAACAAAAAGTAATGGAGCCTTTCAAGCATCTTCTTGGCAAGTCCTGTAGATAGCGTGCACCACACTTTTCTCTCCAAGGAGGTCACAAAGGCCATGAAAATACAGAGGGAGACATACCCACAATGAAGTTTCACAGTAGACCACTGATATAGGAAGCAGTATTGGCAAAAATACATCTTATACAGGTATAGCTGAGGTAGAAACCAAGGCCAGTTTCTTCTTTAATGCTTTTTGGATCTTACCCACGTAGTTCTCATTTTTGCATAAAACCTGTTGAACTGTTGCTATGACCAGTTGCTTCTTCATTTAAGTCATCCCTTTTCAATACACAAAACAGATGGTGGCTGTTCTTAACGAAAAGGGCTATTGTTATATCCTTTTTTGTTAGTAAATGTGGTTTTAATGACTGGGGAAAAATATTGAAATTTTTTTTATTAAAAAAGATTTCATGTCTCAATTTGCTGCTTTTACCTACACTAAAAAATTACTCACAATTTCACTTTACCAAAACCTAGGGATTTTCCTGCATAATAAAATAATATTGAAGTTTTGAAAACCTATTTTGGTGTTTTCCAGTGCTTTTCAATGATAAAATGTACAGAGAAAAAATATTTCTTTGCTTGTTTTTTTTTAAAGCCATCATTCTAAAGCTTTTGGAATTGAAAACAGCTTTAAACCCTTTTGTAGAAAATACTTCTCATTTTCAACCAGCCCAAGTATACATTAATGCACAGGACAGCATATGCATATACGTAAGTTATGAAACTAGGGTGAGCTAAACTCACATTGTGTGGTTGTAACTCTGACACACTGATTTTAATTTTTTTAGCATTTCACTTGGATGCCTGCACAGTCTTAAAAAACATCCTTTTACTGCTGCTGAAGACTCCTAGGAATAGATTATAACTTTTGGGGAGTCTTCATCACTGGAAGGTCTTAAAAAAAGGATTTAATGAAACTCTGACAGGAATAGTTTTGGTTTTCCTGACCCAGTTTTAGAGTAGTGGGGTAGGACAGATAATGGCTTAGTATCCCTGACAGCTCTGTTTTCAAAAAGGATGGTCTTACTGATCATTTGCGAAAGTCAGTGGGCTCCAATAGTTCAGGAGTTACAAAACTCCTAAAGCTCAGTGGAGGTTGCAAAACACATGTAGCATTCTGGTTAAGCACTTAGAAAGCTAACCCACCCCAGCATCGGGGCTGCTCCGATATGTATAGTTATCAGTATCCCAGCTGGTTACTTTGAAGAGGTTATTGTTTCCTGGATTACCTGAAAGTATAAAGGTTTCTCTGCAAGAAGAAGTTATTCTGAACAAAGACGAGATACGAAGTCAATGTGCAATAGCTTAATACAGAAACAAGTTAGCAGATGAGTCCTCAGCAAGGCCATGACATCTTTTGTCTTCTGCACTGACAGGGCTGCAGTGCACGAGGTGGTACTGCTTGCTTCTCTTTGTCCTCTTTGCAAAGCTCAGTGCCCTCAGCGTGCATAAACTTCCTGAACAGAAAAAATAGAACTGACTGACATCTGAATACGAGCTTTGCTGTTTTCATGTCTACGGGTAGCGGCTCTGCTCTTTTGGAGACCTATCTGACCAAGAGAAGGATTTGTTCTTGTGGTAAAGTACCTTGTCTTGTTTCCTGTTTTATTCATAATGCCTTTGTGCATACCCAGGGCAAGTTTATTCTATATTTCAATTGTACATCACTTTACTGAACACGTAAAAGAACAGTAATTTTGGAGGTTTTAGACATCACACAGAAGTGATTTAGAAAAATATTCTCATTGGAAAATATTCACTGCTTTGACATAGTCTTGAAATTAAGCCCCCAAATTTATTCTAATCAAACCTCAGCCAAAAAGAAACTGCACTGCAGTCTCTAACTAACAAGCTGCTCTTTATGAATTTAAATATCAAAATGGAAGTAATAACTGAGCTTTCCCATGACACACTGAAGCCTGATGTTTGTCAGCTTTCAAACAGAGATTGTTAGGCATTTTATCATTATCTGCTGTTGATACGCTGACCCGTTCCTTCTTTTTTTTTACTTTGATTATTAAAAGTTTACAATAAAACCTTAGTGTTCTGGACAGAATAATTTAAGTATTTATGTCAAAATCTCTCAATTTCTACTAATGTTCAAACTTGCTGTGGAAACCCGCTTACAGTCTCAAAGGAAAGAAATTGGTCAGTAAACACTGACTTCTTCATCGGCTACTGGGAGAAAATTATTCTAAAGTCTGCTTACAAGAAGAAGGCTTCAGAGTCCAGATGTGCATGTACATGACAGAGCAATGCTACTTCAGAAACATATCTTGTTGGACAGCTATGTCCCCTACAGAATGAAATATTTTGGAATAGCTAACACCATTAAGTATGATATCAGCATTTCTTGGTGAAATGCAATCACCTTTTGTATGTACACTTCAACTACATATTAAGCAGTTTATTCTGACCTTAAAACTTTACAGAACTGGTTTTTTTTAACTAGTGCAGAAAGCTACTAGTTAGAGTGGAAACCACTGAAAGGGTATTTTGGATAGGGAATGAATGGACTTAATGTTTTAAAAATGTACTTCAGTCAACTTCTAAGGCAGGCAGTTCATTCTTATGTGCATGGGGGGTATTTCTCAGCAAATCTTTTGGAAAGGTATAAACACTTCAAGAAGTACAGCTCAACATTTCTGAAATCAGTAATTTTTGGTTATTCATGGCCTGGGCTATAATTTAGAAACATAATTTAGAACCATTCAAAGACCAACCATGATTAGTAGTCACCATGTCTAATGTGTTCAGCTCTACAGTTATGAGCCAAGAATGAGTGGTATGTACATACCAAAGCAAATGGAGAAAAGGGTCTGTGACTATTCATTGAAATTCAAAAGTCAGTTTTAATTCAATGATGTTTGTGGAATGTTCCCATTCACTTCCTACAATCACATTTTGGGCATTTGTGCAAGAAATCACCAAGTGCACAATTTTGCCCTGGGTTTTCATTGCAAGTTAAGTTTGAAATGAATATTTGAAAGCATGGTATTAATAATATTTTAAAGCTGGGTTTGATTGGTTACATGATCTCATGATACTCTGTCAGTTCCCTCTTTGATGCTTTTTACACATGACCAAGTGTCTGCAGATGAAACTATAGAGACAGATCCACCTACTACATTTTCTTCCTGATTTCATGCAATACCCAGTTTGGGGTAATACAGTCTTAGGGCTGGGGCACCATAAATATACTAAGGAAACTATGTGGCTTTAAATATAAAGAAATCAGGAATCAAGAGAGCATATTTGATTCTATTTTTTTTCACAGTGGTTTGCTTCAGGAATGGTGGTCTTGATGTCAATGGTGCTGCATAGGAATGTGCAAGCAGGGTGTGACTCAGACTGACTGCATACATGTACAGGATGCTCCCATGACATGAAGTTCAGATTCTAAGTCTGAAAGGCTTTTTTTTAAAACTGTTACCTCAGCAGAGCCAGGATTTTGCCTTTACCAATGGCAAACAGCTAAGTCTGGAGCTGCAGTGGTGGCATGAATTGCTAAACCTCAGCTGTGGTTTCTAAAACTCGTAAGTCTTAGTAGTATTTCCTGAGTTACAAATACCCATATAGACTCTATATATCTGTCAAGGACCAAAAGAAGGATGAAAGGAGTTTGGTGGGTGATGCTATATGTGACAAATGTTCTCTTTGGGAGAGAAAAAAATGCTCTATTAAAGAAAAAAGACATAATTTCATAAGAAACTGTAAAGAAATTATTTTTTCAAGGTGTTCAATTAAACTTTGAAAGTTTTCAACATGTGAAGGGCTTAGCAGCTCCATGAAATAGTGTAATCTTTTGGTTATGCTGTTACCATCCATGTCAGTCTATTTATATATCTGCCTAGGGTTAAGATCAAGGGCATTTTTCAAAAACTTCTTTTAATTCCTGGATTGCAATTCAAGTGAAAATCAAAGATATGTGAGAACATTTTGTGACTTGAAAAGTTTTCTCTTCTTGATGTTAAAAATGCTGTTGGAGGTCTCTCTTCCTTATCTTATGGTCAGTGCTACCCAGTGTGATCTGGATTACTCAGTTCTCACTAAAGGTTCTTTGGTAAAGAAGACTCTTTTTTACCTTTTTTTTTATTACTTATGAAATTTCAAATGCCTTGTTTAATACATTTCTCCTAAGCTCTGCCAATGAATTGTAGAGGACAGATAAATTTAATTATTTGTTTTTTTAAAATATAAATATGAAATAATGAGGTTCGATGAATGAAGTTGTGATTGCTGAGAAGAAGAATATCCCTGACAGAACAAACTAAAGAGGCATGGAGTATCACAAGAATTTTATCTGCTGTAGCTTTTCAGGGTGTTCCTGAAGGAATGATCATTTATAATCCTGTGGCATATGCTAAAAGTGAGACTGAGGTTTCTGTGATTGTGTGGCTATGAGGACAGGGTCTTTGTGCATGTGTAGGAAATACCTATGTGAATGTGTGTGCACACTCCCGTTGTGCTCCCTGTATAACGGTCCACATCTGTCTGTTGTAACATCATCAGCTGACTGCATTTTTTAAAAGTTTATTAAAGGAAATTGTACAGCACCATTCTCTCCTAGAGTAGTTATTTGTACATCTTCAGATTAGATGTGAATTGCAACCTGGAGTCAGTGCATAAAAAAATCCTTCAGCTGCAAAAATCTGAGGGAGATTCTAAATGGTGATTGCAAAAGCTTTCGGTGAAAACACTGGGCAATTCTTCTTAGCTGTCATCTCAGTTTCTTCTGAGTTAGAAAACTAACTTCACTATGGTTTTCATATGCTGCACATATGGAAGACATTCCAGACCCTGCAGAGGCTTTGTTGTGATATGGAGAAACAGTGGCAAATACAACAGCAGCTTGAGTGAAGGATCCAAACCATAGTTTTGTATTAATCCATGACAGTAGAATCATGATGTCATCCAAACTGGGCAAGGTTACAGGAGACTAGGCTAGAAAGTCAAGAGCTGTGTCATGCTTTTAGGATGCAGAGGTGCTTAATGCAACCAGCCTGCAACACTCAGAAGCATGTGCTAGCCAAATTGTGCCTCACATATCCCCCAACCAGAGCCCCTGTGCATGCGTCTGCCTCTTTGAGAATAATAATTTGGCATTTGTGCAATATGCAGCAATCAACCAGTTTATTTGGCCAGTCTTTTGGCCAAACTCTGATCTCAGTTCAGTCTCTGCAACCTGTGACCTTACTGCTGCTGCATGGGTGTAAGGGAGTAGAGGACTTAATTGTGTTTGCATTGCGTTTTAAACAATGAATGTGTTGAAAACCTAGGAAAAGTTGTAGCCAGCTGGAGATATCTGTTTCAGAAAACAGATGCCAATCTTGTTATGAACTGATGATTTTACTTTGCTAGGCTTCCTGATAGAAGAGTAAGAAATTAAGATGAAAAAACATTTCTACCAGGCAGAATGACTCTTCTATCCTCTTTTTAATTTGTTTGCATTAATTGAAAACTGAAGCACAAATTAAGCTGTTCTGTTGTACTTTATGGAAATTAAGGTTCTGTACCATGTAGGCTGATACTTTAGAAGAAGAGGCCAGCAAGGTGCTTCCCAATTTCTCTACATTGCTATGTGTTATACTGATATATATTGCTATAGACCATAGATTATGGCAACTTAAAATGTGATAGTAAGTGCAATCATAACTTTCACATGCTCATGCTCCGTTAGCTTTTGGCAACCTTTGTAGCATGGGAATCTTCTACATCTAGAACACATGGTTCAGCATTTCTGGTTCTGTGAGGCAGAGATGCACCTGTAGATCTGCTGTTCATGTTGGACTTCACTGATACCCTACCCTAAAGGTCAGCACAACTTTTTTTGTACTTACCTACTCTTGATGGTCATCCCTGCAGATCTTAATGTTTTCCTAATTTTTGATAGCTTAAGTGCAGTTAAGTGTATATTTTGCAAGGAGATTATGTTTTCAGAAATAGCATGGCTTTGGAAGATTTTAATAGTGACAAAGGCCTTTGTGACATATTTTCTCTGCTTCTGCTACTTCCCATTTCCAAGAGTGCCTCAGAAAAAATGTCCTGAGCCAAGAGAGTGGGAGGCAGTTGTCCCCATCTCCCCATGGCTCTGTTTAATCCATAGTAATTCGGGGTAGGTAGAATCTGATGCTGACAGGTATTACAATGGGAATGGACATTAGGTATGGCTGTTTTGAGGTTGGTGTGCAGGTGTGTCAAAGATCTGGGAAAGTGATGGCATCCAAGTGAAGAAGGGAATTTTACAGTGAGATGTTCCTTATTTTAGAGATGTATCCTCTTATTTTCCCAGCCTCAGGTTCCCTTTATTGCTTGATTAGGTCCAAATGGTCCTTATTTTTCACTCCTTCAGCTCCTCAGGCCGTGAAATATAATGCCATCAACTGGCAGTGTGTCTTTCTGTGACCTTTGCACTCCTCACTGCTGCTGGCTGCTGTTGACTATCTTCAAGTCACAAGCAATTGCAGCTGTCACATACACTTATATTTGACTTTGTCACTCCCTTCACATGTCTGGTGATCTGCTTGCCACATTTTCTGCTGCCCTAACCAGGTGGAAACTTACTCACACCAAGGAGAGGAGAGATGGAGGAAAGCAGATGTTGGCCTTCAGATAGCAGCCAGCCTTCCTATTTTGACTCTGGTTGCTCTGATTGCAATCAGTTTATGTGGAGGGGAGGAAATATGTTGTGCTCGCCTGTGCAATTTACCATGGCACAGGATGGAAACAAGATGAACATTTGCCTTTTCATTGGAAGGTGGACCTTCAGCTCCCTGTTTATTTTTTGGTGCTGAGAGTTGGACTGGACAGAGCAATGCACAAAACAGTAGCACCTAAGGGCTTGGCTTGGCTTTTAGTGGCTGAGACAAGGCATTTTAAAACAACCCATGTTACATGGTTGGCTTATTAACATAGCAGCCACAGGGGAAAAAGGGAGACAGAGGATTCAGGGAGCTGTGAGTTTCCTTCACAAAGATTTGTTCAGAAGTTGCAAGCAGGACCATTTCTTGAGTATTTTGTGCTGATGTCAGTGTAACCTCTGAGCAGATTCTGTGCCAATGATTTGGAATTTCCTGGGGAAAAATTGTTGTGTCAAAAGGAAATGTCTGACCGGCTCTAGAGCTTAGTCAGTATAACACGAGCCCATGTGGGACCACTAGCAATACAACACACAGCTATGCATCTCACTATGCCTTTTTAGTGCCTTGAATTTAAGATCTCTTAGCAACCAAAGGAAGATGGTTGGTGTGTTTGCCCACATATTTTAAGTCATAAACCTGACAGGGAAAGAATTCCCCTTTTGCAATTAGTTGTTCCCTTGGGAGAGTCCATGTGTAATGTTCCTGAGAACAGTTCTGATTCTTGTACAAAGAAATGGGTTAGAAACCTGATAAGCAGTGCTGTACAGAACATTAAGCTGAAGTAGTCCTGATTGCCATTCCACAGTAACAAGACCTTGTGCGTAGCGTTTTCTGAGCGGCTCCAAGGACATGCTCTAGTTCTCATTCACATAGGTGTTATCTCCCAAGACTGCACATTTAAGCCAGAATAACAATCTGGATTGTTTCTTTTAATGTTGTATGGAGGTCTGCAACTCTCCATAATTACATGATAATTACAGCACAGCTATTCTCTACTCGCAAACCACTTCCTTACAGCATTATACTGATATGACCAAGCTGACATTCTTGCAAGCAGCAAAATACAAATAACAGTTCTGTCTCAGTATTTACAGTTTTGATGTGTATCTTACTCTCTTATTAATTTATATTTATGCATGCTAATTCTCTCTCACTCTTTAAGATGGCTTCAACAGAAAAAGGTTTTCCTTTTTCCATAGCATACAGTCTGGGCTGCTTCCTAGGACCACATAGAGGCTCTTGCTTGACAAATCCCCTACTTGTATCTAAAATACCAGCAATGTCTCTTTTCTTTCCTTATCTCTCCCCATGCCAGCCTGTCAGTTCTTGAGGCTTTGGATATTTTGACTGCCACGGGTTGCTCTGTGATTCACAGAGCAGCATGAAGCTGCTGGTCTTCTGAGTTCTTCTGGTTTAACACTGACTCCTGGGTTGGACTCTGTGAGCTTCATGGTGCCTTGCCAATTTCGTACTCTGCTAGTTCAAAAGAAAAATTAGAGCCCAGTTATGCCTTTGGTACACACATGCATTTCTGGCTGGGTTCAGTGGCCTGTTGGTGTCATTTGCCTGCATTATGCTGCACTGGCCAGCTGCTTTTGAGTAGTCCACAGTTCAAACAACACCTGCATACAGTATCCTTCAGCGGAATTATGCCACTTGGTTGAAACACAATTTTGTGTGCTATTTGGGATTTACAAGAGATGTTGAGGTCAGAGAGTAACCTGTTGTAAACCCAGCTAAAGTATTAGCTTTTCCTAGTCAGCAGTGTTACTTCCTAGCTGGTGTGTGAAGAGGATCTTTGCAGAAAACCTTTTCTCAGCTTGGCTTATTTTATTTTTATTTAAAAATAAAAAATAGGCTTTCCAGTCACAACAGCTGTTGTTGGTAGGCTCCATCCAGGCACACTTCTGGTTTTGCTTTATGACCTGATGCTAGTCAATATCTGCAAGTCTCAAATATATACAGATGTCCCAAGTTCACTTCAATTGTTCTGTTGCTTGGGTCATCTGACCCAAATAAATGTTGTCATTTTAAGTTTATGAACAATTACCCCCGCGTAAGTAAATACATACTCTGTTTTAAATGTCCACCATAATGGTGAAGCATTTTCTTTTTGTCATAAGCCCACATATTCTACTTCTTTGGTGAGTATCAACACTCATTCTAATCACAGCATCTCAGTGATGAGATGAACAGAATTTTATTTGAAGTTGAGAATGAAGGAGTGTGTTTTCTGGAGCCTCACTTTTGGAAATAACTGAGCTGTTTTCTATTCAATAAAAAATAAAAATTAAATAAATTAACTTAAGGCAGATAATCATCAGGGAAAATTATGGAATAAGTAATTTTGGTTTGGCAAAGTTATAATCAACAAGATTTAATAATATGAGTTTAATAGTACGGGGTTCTACTAATTGTGTCTATTGCCTGTCCGCACACATGCTGCTGAATGGATATATGGAATAGGATATAACAATATTATATAAAAATATACTACTTACGTATTAGAAGACATAATAATTTCAAGTATTCACTTCATCAGCACTTTCCAGTTGTAAAGAGCCATTTGTAGTAGTCTAGTCTTCTCAGGGACCATCGTTTGAAAATAATCTGGTAATCTGGTACAAAAACCATTATGTTCTTACGCCAAAACATCCCCTGTGCACAAAGATATTTGCATTTTGCAAAGCAGTAATGGGGACTCAAGTCTGTTTTTCCTTCTTCAGAACTCTTATTGCTCTCTCCTGCTGCTGTGACTGCTTTGGACTGACTCCAAACCACTGACTCTTCTTTCAAATGTACTGTTAATATGCTATTATGTTAAACAGGCTGATAGAGTAAAATGGAAATGAACATGTGCAAAAGTCATTTAGGTCAAATGAAGTAACATGCTTTCAAAATATTAGCCAAAATTTTAGCATAAAACTTTGATGAGGCTGAGAAATCCTCTACTGAGCGGGAGCATGGAATTAGCCCTTGTACAGACCATGTTTAGAACCTTATGATACTGTTTAATTCTATGGTTCCCCAAGGGCTAGTTATAACCGAATTAAGGGGCATCTTGTGCGTGTTCTGGACACTGATTATGGGACCACAGACTGAAGCCGAAGAGAGCTCTACATCCACTAAGTATGCAAGTAGAGACACCCCTTAATTCAATTATATGTACCCTCTGGGATCTCCGTAATTATAATAATAAGACGACATTTTGCAATTTATCCAAGGCCAGAGTTAGAGCTGGAATTTGTTTTTGTGTGTGCCGTGAGGAAGGTATTTTCTCAGCCTCAGAAGTTTCAGCAACTCACCTGTGTCTGCTTTTTCTTGGGATATTCATGGGATTGTGGTTGCCCTGCAGAAATGCCTTGAAATGCCTGTGGTTGCTGGAGTGCTATACTGAGAGCATTCATGAGCTCAGGTCTTCATTCTGTCTGGTTTAAGAGAATACATTTCTGGGATTGCAGCCGTGCTGCACAGACCTATCATTTAAAGTGTGCTGTAGGTTGTCAGCAAGTCTCTGCCAACATGGTGAACTTGGCATGCATTAGCTGAAATGGTATTCTAGTAGGCTGAACGTCCCCGAACGGTTTGTCAGACAATAAACACCACAGTGTGCAGGGGATATAGGGGAAGGAGGCTTCTGTCCATATTTGTCTACAACAGATTATATGCTTTGTGAGTATAAATCAGTATGACTCCATTGACTTTGGCAGAAATCTGCTAGCATACACCATCTGAAGATTTGGCTCAGTCAGTAAATCAGGTTTTTGAAACAAATATGTACATTTTAGTGCAGTCCCCGGGCATAGGGATCCATTTTTTTTCCCAGAGATGAAATAGCAGATGTTCCTTTAGATGATTATCACTACCCCTAGGACAAGAGACACCGTCACGCGTTTTTGATGGTTACGTCTGGTAGACTACTGTGTAAACCAATGTTTGTGCTCTCTTTTCATTGTCAGTGAAGGGCATATATTGGTATAGTACCATATTCAGTTGAAGCTGAGTGCAAGTAAACCACTTTGCACACTGTAATGTTTATGCACATTTCACTGGTTTCAAGCCAGGAAGTTTACCCCTTTTTTGGTTCAATATTACTATGGCTGCCTTGTTTCAAAATGAACTAAGAATAGAAGCCTCCATGGTGAGCTAAAAATTGTTTTCTCTTTCCTCATGCCGGTCTAACACAAGTGGAAATTCCTATATTGCTGTTACTTGCAGTGGTTTTATGCCAGCTGAGGGTCTGGTCTTAGCTAACAGGGGACTGGCTGGGTCTAGTCCTATTGGGTTTGGTCTCAGCTGCTAGGACTGGTACCAGCAGAGCTCGAGGTCTCTTAGTGCTATCACTATTTCCCATGGGCTCATCTTGCTCAGACAGTGGGCAGTGTACAGAATACAGAAAGCTGGTCAAATACATGGAAATAGCAACTCTATGCAGTTTACAAAAGGGTGGCACTGGGTGACATCACAAAGTACATCTCAGGCACATCTTGATGGAGACAATCACCTAATTGGACTGTTTGGCCATTGAATCCAGGTGCAGCACACTGGGGCTTTGGAGTGCTCCTACCCCTAATTCACCAGATGCATTAAGGGTGAAAGTGCAAAGAGGTAAGTGGGAGACAAGTTGTGAGTGTACAGGAGGGTCCTGGAGACATGTCTGTCGTCCTTGATTTCAGTGTGATTACACAAACAGTGAGGTACTACTCAACCTAAATAAAACTGGCAGACCATGTGTTAAGAGCTGTGCAAGTCTGAAGTACTTATACCATAGAGGCTAGTGCCTAAGAAGCTTTGTAGCCTACAGAGCTCCACAGCAAGCAACAGAAATAATAATAAAAAAGTAAGCATGCTTCTTACCAGCCTTGCAAGCTTGAAAGAAGTTTCTAAACAACTTTCTTTTCTCTAGTTCTCCTTAGACTTGTGCAACATGACATCTACAAGGAAAATAGCTTTCCCTAGACGTAATGTGTGGAGGCATGATAGACTTTCAGTGCTGTCAGAGTCAATGCCAGCCACCAAGAGTGGGATGAGTGAAATTCTTGAGGGGAGACAATCCATGAAGAATGACTGAAAAATAACCAGTTTTATAAAATATAGAAAATTGCAAGGATTTGCGTAAACCAAGAGCAAATTTTAGTTATTACTAGCTGAGAAGTTGTCCCTTTGGCTGTTGAAGGCATTCTGGGCAAGCTTTTGTTTACAGACGATGGTCAACTAGGTAGGGTTTTCATCCAGGTCATTGGAGCTTGCTAAATGCATGGACTTCCAGTGTTGTGTCCAAGGTGAACATGCTGGTTGGAACTGTTAGATGTTGAGATGCAAATACTTTCCCCCTACATGAATAGATTTTCTTTGCGAAGAAAGATCTAGACTTTTAATCAGATATATTTTCCTAGACATGCATGTGAAGCTTTTGCTTTTTTTTCCGACCTCTCTGGATTAAACTTTTGAAAGCAGCTGCTGTTGAGGTGAAACATGTAATAGGCATAAAGAGAGGCAGGATGGTTGCTCTGGTGCATAAGTTGTCCCCTCTCATCTATGGTTGCCCATTTTGTATGCAGAGAAATCCAACTGTGCAATGCTACTGATGCACACAGAATAAGTTTTGTGTTGGACCTGGGAAGGTGTGGTGTAAGAGGTGCTTTCCTTGCTCTTACATTCTGCCTTAGGCAACTGCTATTGGTTCCAGTCATGGGCACACTACTGATGTAGTAGGATTTGCAGTGTAATCTAGTACAGCTGTTCTTACACTGCCAGAAAACCTAAGAGAATGGTTTAAAATTCTTGCCTTTTGAGCGGAACAAATCAAGATTTTTCTAAAAAAAATTCATATCTTTAGATGGAAAGCATTAAAGTTGTAGCCTTGAGAAGTGAAAGGACCAGTAGGAAGAGCAGGTCCCACCAAAATGCTTTGCAAACCCTCAGGCAGCTCATGGCTTTTGCTAGCGTTCAGTCCAGAAATGCATTTCACCCACTAGGAGTTTACTGTGCCATATGTTCCCCTTGGCACCTCTCTCTGTCTCTCTGAACAAAATTAACTTCTGAAACTGGCAACTGATAAATTCTGGTAAACTCTCCAGGCCTCCTCTCAGTAAAGCCCACCTGGGAAACATCGTGTTGCCATCTTCTAGCCCACAGATTTCCTGCTTGCTACTGTTAACTGAAGTAGATCCTTCCGCTCTTTCTAACCCCCCATCACCTATATTGATCACAGGCGCCCTTCCTCAGAGGTGTGTGGAGCTTGATCAAATATGCAGCATATGAAGGATACAGTATTGTATGGTCTTCCAGTAAAAACAAATCAATACTCATGACAAGTGATCATCTTATGACAGGATAACATTTGTGCAAGCGCCCATTCAGGAGAACGAAAATAAAATCTAACCCAACCGTGAGGGTTCTCCTGCAACAGGGGTGCATATTGCTTCGGCATGAAAACACAGTGGTTTTTTTTGTAGATAGAGTTCTTTAGAAGTTCTCAATCCTCTGGAAGGTTCTCTGCAAAGTGTGCTGAAAAGGAGATGTCTTTCAATGATATGTCAGTGGATGGTTGTCCTGCAGAGAGTGAAGCAAAATGCAGTGTTGCAAATTCAAAGATTTTGCTATTGGAAACAGGATTGTCTCTGCTTGTAATTAAAAAAAAAAAAAAGAAAATCTGTTTCTTGTCCTGGTGGTTGTAAAGAACTCAAAAATTTGACCTCTTAAGCCCTTCGGGTGGGCTTACTCATTAATTTTGGATACCTCAAGGATGATAACACATTTTAGTTCTCTTGTTCCCCACTGAGCAAGCATGACTCAACTCAGTTGCGGGCAGATTACTTGGCAGTTTTCATAGTATTCAGTTTGGTGACCAGTCAGGTGGGTGGAGACAAGTCACAACCGATAAAATGGGAATTTCTCTGTCAGGATGGCAATCACTTTGGCAGGATTTGTTGCAGTCAAGATATTTTCTCTCACTGTGGACTGTACTGACCTGAACTAGATTCTCCCTGGTGTGGACTGAAAGCAAGTTCAGAGACAATCACCATAGCTCAGCAGATGAGCAGTTGCCTGCTGAAGCATGACAACTTGAGGACTGACCAGAACTTTTAGGCAAAATATGTATGTCTCAGGTGAGATATCTTTCACTGAGGACATTGTATGGGAAGAAATAACCATGGAGATAATTTGTTGTAGAGCGGGGAGGGGTAGAGGGGGAGAGAGGAGAGGAGAGGAGAGGAGAGGAGAGGAGAGGAGAGGAGAGGAGAGGAGAGGAGAGGAGAGGAGAGGAGAGGAGAGGAGAGGAGGGGAGAGGAGAGGAGAGGAGAGGAGAGGAGAGGAGAGGAGAGGAGAGGAGAGGAGAGGAGAGGAGAGGAGAGGAGAGGAGAGGAGAGGAGAGGAGAGGAGAGGAGAGGAGAGGAGAGGAGAGGAGAGGAGAGAAGAAAAATCCCCATTACTTGTTTTGCAGAATTTGAAGAGCAACCCAGATTTGAAATAATTCAGATTTTGACATTTTTTTCTCCTATGGCACAGTAAGACTGTTTGGCCTCCCTGTTGATTAGAGGTCATCCATTTCAGATTTCTTCTCAGTAGAAACCCATAATATTGGTAATACTGCATCCACACTGTTATAATGTAATGATAGTAGTATGTTAATCCTCATAATTACCATTAGAAGCAATGCAGATTGGAACATAATTATCTGTATCTCATGTAATTGTCTAAAATTCCTGTCATTTGGATTTCACTGATTGATGGGTCATTTTGGCAGCAGCTATAGATATTGTAACACTATCCCTTTATGGCTACCTAGAAGGCTTCCGATGAGGTACCTCCACCTTGAATATGAGGCCAGGTCCTCAGCTGACAGATGTCAACAAGGTATCACCCAAGTTAGTGCAACTGCCAAGTAATAGCTGGGTGCCTGCTGGTAGCAAGTGTTTTTTCCTACTTCTTCCCCAAACTACAGAAAGAATTGCAAAGTGCAGAGAAGGACAGTCAAAGAGATCTATGAAAATCCTGAGGAATGGATAGACTGTGGGAGAATGTGAGGGTGGTGCAATTCCTCGTTACACGTTTGAAGGATTTTGAGACGAGAAAAGTGTGTGGGTTTAACAGTAAGAGGGAGCTGGGCATGTGTGTTTACCTGTAGGTCTGTTTGCTTTAGAAAGTGGTACCAAATAACTCTAAGTGAGAATCTGGCCAGGAGACACCACCATAGAATCACAGACTCATAGAATGCCCTGAGTTGGAAGGGACCCGCAAGGACTATCAAGTCCAACTCATTTCCTTGCACCAGACAACCCCAAATTCACACCATATCTCTGAGGGCGCTGTCCAAGTGCTTCTTGAATGTCACCAGGCTTGGCACCGTGACTACCTCCCTGGGGAGCCTGTTCCAGTGCTCTACCACCTGCTGGGTGAAGAACCTTCTCCTAATATCCAACCTAAACCTCCCTGGCACATCTTCCTGCCATTCCCTCAGGTCCTATCATTGGTCACCAGACAGAAGAGATCAGCACCTGCCCCTCCTCTTCCCCTTGTGAGGAAGCTGTAGACCGCAATGAGGTCTCTCCTTAGTCTCCTCTTCTCTAGGCTGAATAAACCAAGTGACTTTAGCTGCTCCTCATACTTTAGCTTCCCCTCTAAACCCTTCACCAGCTTTGTGGCTCCTCCTCTAGACACTCTCTGGTAGCTTTGCATCCTTAATACACTGTGGCACCCAAAACTGCACACAGTACTTGAGGTGAGGCTGCACCAGTGCAGAGTAGAGTGGGACAATCACCTCCCTCAATGGGATAGCAATGCAGCGCTTGATGCACCCCAGGACACGGTTGGCCCTCTTGGCTACCAGGGCACACTGTTGGCTCATGTTCAACTTGCCATCAACCAGAACCCCCAGGTCCCTCTCTGCAGAGCTGCTCTCCAGCCTCTCATTCCCCAGTCTGTATGTACATCCAGGGTTGCCACGCCCCGGGTGTAAAATCCAACACTTGTTAAACTTCATACTGTTGGTGATAAATGAATAAACCCAAATTTCCTAAGTAAGTTTCACTAAGAAACATCTCAGACAATCTTTGTTATTTCTCCATATACAGATTAATGTCAATCTTTCACTGGCAGTTATTGAGGATAATACAAGAAAAGTCAAATTTCTGAAAATATTGTTTCCCCTCAGACTGGAAGCAAGAGGTTCTGGATGAGCCTGAGATGCAACAATGCAAAATGTATGACTGAACATGAATGACCTCAAATGTGAAGATTTGCAGGGTGACAGGGGATGAAATAAAGTGGATTTTGGCCATCCTAGTGTATCACACGGGCTACTGCTTGTACTTATGTCATAGGAGGAGATCAGAAATTTGCAGGCTCTCCCATTGTCTTCTTCCATCCCATTTATGTCCAAACTGTTCCTGCTCCTTTCAGAGGTATAACTAATCCTTGAAATTCACTGGAGCCCAAAATTATGTAAATTAATTTTCAAGTTTGAAAAAGGGTTAACAATTGAGAGGAGTAAAAGTAAGGGACTACATCTTGGTCTTGCACACTATGCTTTCTTCTTACTGTGTCTCAGACAAACAGGTGACTCTGACTTGAGATGATTATGCCTCTGTAAAGGATCTTACAGAGGATCTAGGTCTCCTGTAAGACAGTAACCACAGATATTCACAGAGCTCATACCAGTCCTTTTTTTGGAATTATTCCTTCACACCATGGATTGCTGGGACTTCCCTAGATTACTTTGGTATATGAGATAGTTTGCAGCTAGTTTAAAAAGGAGAGTGTCACAGTGATGAAGCCAAGCTGTTTCTGCTCCCTCACTGAATATCCTGAAACTGGTGTTCACTGCCACCATTTCCACTATACTCCCAATGTTAAAATCACAACATTAGAAAGTAGTCGTGAGCAGTCTCAAAGCCATTGTATTTATTGGAAAGGTCTTTTACTATGAATGTAAATGATGTAAACAATGGATGGTGACATATTATGCTGCTTCTTCTTTCTTTCCCTTTTTTCTTTTTTTTTTTTTTTTTTTTGAGTACCCATTGATGTTACAGGCCATGGGCTTAAATGTATATATTTTTTTTTCTTCCTTCTTTTTCCTTCCTCCTGATCTGGCAGTTTCTATGTTTCTGCTTGTCTTTGGATTTTAGGAATGAAACAGTACCTGTTTTATTTGTGGATTCCAAGCCTGTTCACAGATTGCTCCATTCCCCAACCTTGGCAGTCATCATGCCATGTATGTGCTGTTTTTCTACAGTGCTGAACCTCACCTGTCACTTTCATCTGCTAACAAGGTTTCTATAACAAGCAATGGAGTGCTGTGGAAGATGCATATATTATTTTCTTTCACTGTCATTTCTCCTCCTTACTGCTCATATCAGGTAGAGCACTCATCCTGGCTACTGATATCCTTCCCCTGCCCCCCACCCCTTCTAAATTTTCATCTACCAAACCAAAGCACTTTCACCCACAGAACAAAACAGGAGTTTGCACTGGTGGATGGTAATGGGATTCATCTGCTTTTAACACATGTGGTTATGCATCACCCTGCTGCTCCCAACAGCCCTTTTAACCCTTTCACATACTCAGATTCCCAAATATTATCATTTGTCTTTGAATGACTGGGAGGAGAAATATGAGAAAAAAGAAGAAGAAAGGATGGTTGAACACCAGCTTACTGCCCAGGATAACTTCTTCCTACATTGATGTTGATCTGAAGTAAGTAGCATTTTAACATTCACCAGTTCTTCCTCAGATAAACTGGAGAGGCAGCTGTTACACTGCTCATTTTGATTTCTGTTCATCAGATCTCTGATCACCCTTATAGATTACTGCTGAACACCTTTCTAGAAGAAGCAGCCTTTCCTGAAGGTATCAGACCAAACTATTCAGACAGTTTGCTGTAGACTGTTCAATGCTGTCATGAGGTTTGTAGAGCAGTATATCTACCACATAGGTTCTTCATCAAGAGATTATCTCAGTTAACTTCTACATTTGCACTAAGCTGAAATATTCAATGTCATTATTCATTTGGGATAATATCATAAATATCAGACATTCATGTTTTTGAAATCAGAAGTTGTTGAAAGCTACCTGTATTATATTAAAATTTCTTTAGGGTGTATAACTTTCAGAACTACTGGTGAATATCAATTCTGTTCACTTTATAAATAAGAACACCAGTTTGAGTATGAGGGCTTAATTTTGAGGAAATGAACTATCAGTGAAGCAAAAAAAATTATAAATATGTGATTTCTGTGTTTCTATTGATCTTATTATGACCTATTTGCAAAAACTTTTTACTAGAAGGGACATTATACAAAAAACAGTTAAATGTTAGTGTTACTTGCTAGTGTTTAAGCTAAGATATACATGCACCAGTCATCTTTATATTCATCTGCTTCATACTTAGCCATCACCTATGCTGGAATTATAGGCAAAACACTCCTATAACAAAATACAATACCGTGCTCTGCCAGGTCAACATAGTAGTTCCCAATCTGCCAAACAGATATAGCAATAACATTTATTTGTGGTATCCCTGCCATATGGTGTTACATAGATTAGAGATATTTCTGCTTTATTATGCTTCTCCAAGTCCAAAACAATAACCAATTTTACCAGAAGAAACATCTGCCTACTTATGAACGGGGGCCCAATTAGTGACATAAAAGTGACTCTTTCAATCGGGATGAAGAAATGGTAAACTGAACTAATCTAATCTCTTTGCACATTAAGCAATGGCTAAAAGTCAGACTCCAGCAAGTCTAACCCTCCTGTTAGTGACTCTGCATACCCAAAAGCTGGTCTCTATCAGTTGGGCCAGGTTAGTACAGCTGAGTTGCAGGGGGCAAAGCATTCACTGACATTGGAACTTTTTGAGAAATCTTAGGAGAGAATTAATTCAAAGTTTGGGCTTGGTGAGATGTGAACTCAGCTATGCTGCTTTGAACCTCAGCCATCTTGCTGCCTATGATTGGATTTTAATGCAATATTTGATTAACGGTGAAGGATTTGGTTGCAGGGTGAGAGCCGGTGCTTTGTTTTGCATTTTCTTACTGTTTATCATTTTGACTATTTTAGTTTATTTGTTTTCAGCTAGTGGGTTGTTGTTCTGGTTGGGAAGGGAATATCTAGTCACAGCTTGAAAAGAGGAAGATTACTGAGTGCTTTCTAAGGATAGACTAAAGAAAACCAATCTGGAATTTCTCATCCTCATCACTCAGGAGGCAATGATTGTCTTTGCAGCTTACACTTCTGAATCAGGTCACACATAATTTGAATTTAGATCTACTGAGATTATGATTATATAAGATAATATTCTCCTCCCAAGTTAGGTTTTGCCTGTCTTCAGACTGTTTCTGGTTTTAAGGTGTTTACCTGAATCAGGAAAATTATTCCAGGAAGCTTCCTTTGCATGTGCATTTATGACATAGCGAGCAAACATCCTTGGGGATTAGGAAGAAGGAAATAAGTATTTTATAAGCAAGAGTTATTATAGCTAGGTTTATCTCCAAAAGGGTGGTGGCCACTCAAAGAGTATAAAATGAAGATGGCTGGTATTGTTCTTCCGAATAACATTTATTTTCTGCTTCCCAGCTTCTGTTCTTTACTTCCTCTTCTATTTCACCCAGTTGAAAAGTCTCTAGTTGTTTCCATTTCTCCCCACATTACCACTGACTGAGTTTTCTATTATGTCTTTTCCATTCTCCTTATTCCCCTTTTGTCTTTTTGGATTGCCTTTGGTATTTTTAGCTGTCACTTCAGCTTTTAATTTGTGTGCTTGAGCAGACTAACACAGGCGCGTGCATGCACACACACACATTGACACACTGAGCCACTTGCGGTCACTGTCATTGGGTAGCACTGTCTAGGAGGCCACTGATTCCTCTCTTGGTTCCCTCCTGCTTACACAAATGATTCATACAAAGTCTGGGAGCTTAATTTGACATCACTGTTTTTAATTTTGTCCTATTTAACTGTAATTGTGGCCTGTGAGGGTTTTTGGTTCTGTTCTTGTTTTCTTCAGCCAAAGCTGATTTTTCCCCCCATTTTTCTCTCTGGTTTTCTATTTGTTATTTCATTAAATTGCTTAAAATGATAGACGTTTTAATGGGCCACTGAAGAATGTAGATGGTATAAAGGTGGAAAGGAACATTGTTTCTTTGAAATTGCAGGTCAGCACCCACTCTTTCATCCTCTTTTTGACTGAAAGTGAGCAGGCAAGAGATGCAGAAAAAGACATGTACCTGCTCACTCACACTCTCTCTTTCTCTCAGAATATATAGCTTACCATTATCTCTATGCCACTAGAAAGAGGAGGGGGTAATATCTATAAATTGCTAGGAGTGTGATTACTTCTAAATAACCATGACTCTGTCATACCTGATTGCTCCAATAATCCTGGTACTTGGGTTTCCTCTTTGCTTTATAACTGTGGATACTATGTTGAATTAAGCCTTAAAGGAATATAGGCCTGTTCCACGGTCTAGGCAGGCTAACTCTTCATAGAAAGAGTAGGATCTGATTTGATTTTTATGTGTATATATACACACAGAGAGACAGATGCATTATATACATATACATATACATATACACATACATATACATATACATATACATATACATATACATATACATATACATATACATATACATATACATATACATATACATATACATATACATACACCTACACGTGCACATACATATACACATACACATACACAGAGATATGTTGAATCTTTTGGCAACCAGTGCAGTTCTTCAGCAGGTTATGAAGCACTTGGCTTGAAGGCTGCCCCAAAAGCCCGAATTGCAATATTATTATTTCTCCAAGCTACATACTCACTGAGTGTTCTCCTGTTTCCACAAAAGATTAGAAAACCTCCTCCTCTGCTTTAAACTGTTCTCCCCCACCGCCCCCCCTCCCAAAAGAAACTCTGTGCATTACTGTGCTTTCTGGCTGGGTGAATTCAGTAATAGAAGATGTCCTTAGGAAATGGTTTAGATAGTATTCTTGTGTGAAATTCTTATGTAAAACTGTGTAGGGCTGGCTGACCTGGTTCACTAGGCTGGTTCTGTTCCTGCACCGAAGGCAGAATGGAAAGGCCATATGTTTCCTTGTTACTTCAGTAAAGTATATTTTATTGCTCCATGTTATCTTCTTATTATGTATTTATAAAGCTCTTTGGGTGACTAAGTTGTTTGCATAATGTGTTATATTTTTCGCAATATTTCTTCCTGCAGAAGAGATGCGTATGGAAGTGTGTTCATGGCTGCCAGTAGGCTATAACATGCATGTATTTTTCAGTCGCAGAAGGAGAATGAATATGTTGGCCAGGTGAAATTTTTTACAACATTGTTCTCTCTTGGCAGTTGCTTTTAACATGGGTGAACTGCTAGATGACTGCACAGCTTCCATGACCTCCCAGAGCATGCTGTGTCTGCGGGGTGTGCAGTGCCAAAGGCTGAAGGAGTACAGCCTCTGTATCCAAGGACTTTTGCAAACAGTGCTCAAGGCAGCATAAATTCCTCATCAAATGAATTAAAATCCCAACTCATCCCTGAACCAGAGTGGCTCCTGGATCAGGAATCTTGTTAGGTTTGTAGCTTTTGGATTAGCGAGGCCCTTTATTAACTTGGACCAAAAAACTTCTCTGAATGGCTAAATCCTGAATTACTGAACCTTATTCTCCTGGTCTCCAGGAAAGGTCACTGGTATATGCCTCCTTGCATCTTCAGTGTAAAAATGTGTCACTGTGGGTGGTCACTCTCTCAGCTACTGTGCACCGGCTTTGTTGAAGTCATGGCCTATTGACACTGAGAACGTCTCTACCTTCCCTTTGTAGGAATCTGAATTTAAGCCATGCAGTATTTGTGTAGACAATTAACGTTTTAAC
Organism: Morus bassanus; assembly: GCA_031468815.1. Taxonomy (NCBI): domain Eukaryota; kingdom Metazoa; phylum Chordata; class Aves; order Suliformes; family Sulidae; genus Morus; species Morus bassanus. The sequence continues at coordinate 34,151,929 of CM062600.1, forward strand.
TAGTTATTCACCCTGTGGGATGAATTAAGCTTAAAATTAGAAGTCTGGAGGGAATATATTGAGTTATTTTAATGTGAGAAAGGACTGTCAAGGTTAGGATCCCATGTTATACATGGATATATTTGTTAATAAACACATAGAATATAATAGATCTAAAATCCAAACATTTTGATCATGATAATAGTATTTCCTGACATAAGGAGTGTGATGGTGGCCTGTGACTAAATTAAAATATTTTCACTGTTTTTTTCAGGCTGAGATAAATGAAAGTGTTTAATTTCACAAATATTTTATAATTAACTTTGCAAGACAGGTAAACTTTCAGCAATTTGTTCTGTGTGAGTGTACACAACACAATTCTTTTCTACCTCAACAAGGAAAGTAGATAAGCATCAACAAACAGACATGAAGAGGCATAGAATTTCACGTTAAGAGATTTAGTTTCAGGTCACGTTCTGCCCTATAAACTTTGACTCTTCACCAAGTACTTTTTAGTCATTGCACCATAAAACCATGTTTTCTGCAAATATTGGTGAATGCAAAGTTGAGATTTTAAAAATGGCCATGTTTGCATTTTTCCATTTTTGTTGACCGTTGGCAAGAGCAGACAATTCAGGGTATGTGGAATAAAGTAAACTTGGTGCGAACACAAAAGATTTAGATCAGCATTCTTCCTGCAGCTGTGTATGCCAGCCATGTACTACATGCTGCTACTTCAGTGCACAAGGCATAGAGGAGTCCTGTGTACTGCATAACCTTATACAGGAATCACTGGTTGGAGCTAATGTGGTACATTGAAAGGAGCATTAATAAACTAAAGGAGTTGTCTTCATGACCTTGGTTAGACAGTGGCAGAAGAACCATAACATCTCACTGACATAATCCTCTATCATCAGAACCTGAAGTGCTTTCATTTTATTGGGAAGGCTTGGTTGCATCCAATTTATGCACACTTCTGTTAGCTGTGGTCTCCCTGGTGAAGTATTCATCTTTTTTGAAACTTAAGCTGATGAAGAACAACTGAAGGTGTGCACAGAGTCCCAGGAGGTCATCAGGTTTTGCAGGGAATCAGCAGAACATAAAGAGGTGGAAAACTGCAGAGTGACAGCGTTCTTGCATGTGTTCCTGCACATATACCAATGTGCGGATCACAACAGCCCTTCTGACACCGCACACATATGCAGGCAATTGGAGACACTGTTTACCTTAAAGAGTTCAGTGAGACAGTTGGTTTGGGGAACTAGGGGCTGAAGGCATACATTACTGGTCACAGTAGTCACTTGACTTGGTGGAGACAATGGTGTGCAGGGAGCATGAATGGATCAAGGGGAGGTGATGCGCCAACAGGAGGAGTTGTCACTCCTTGCTTGCTATGGTAATTGTTGCCTGTTTCTTCCCAATATCAGTCTCTTTCTTGTTTTCTTCTTTGTCCCCTTCTGATATGCTTCTTCCTTCTTCATCCCACTTTTTTCCTCCCTTCGAGGCACAACATTCCTTCCTCCTCCTACCCTTGCTCTTTGTTAGTTGCCTTTCCTATTATCCTGCAAATACATGCAAACACACAGGGACTTTGAGAAGATTCAAACTGGTACCTCTGTCTAGCCCCAGAACCAAGATGAGTTTTGTGTATTCTCTTCCTCTTTATTCTGGTTTATTGTATCTATTCCTTCTGCATTGCTTTACATTTTGCACTGAGGAATTCCAAGTCTTTCTTTAGTGATTTAGCAGAGCTGGTCTCTGAACTCACAATAAATTTCGCTGAGCATCTGTTTGTGAGTTCGAATTTTGTCTTGCTCTGAATTCTTTCACTTGCAGTGCATGGTTTTATAGCACTCTTAGATTCATTTAATGTTGTGTAACACATGAATGATCCCACTCATTCTAAAGGCCACATGCTTGATTTGGTAATTACTATGGGTCTGCCTCTGACTAGTTTGTTTTTGTCTCTTTGTTCCTTGTCTGTTACTTAATTATTTCATGAGATCTTGCTGTATCTTATCTCCAATTCATACTGTTACTTACTGGTCTCCTATTTTCAACCAGAAGTTTGAATTCTGTAATCATTCTGCTTTAAATATTTTTTCTTTTAATGCCAAACCCGTGTTTAGTTTTTCAGTTTTGATCCCTAAGAGGCCATCAAACACAATACCTATTCCCTTTCACACACAATGTCCTTGTTCTTTTAAGACCATCTTTAGGATCTAGGAACGTGGTGATTTTGTAAGTCACATGTCAAGGCAACAACTAGGTAGCTTATTAGACAAGCTTATGAGAAAACATAAACTTGCCTAGCTCCAATTCTACAAAAATCCTCACTTCAAGCTCTCTCTCCCCTATGAAAAAAAGATCATTCCTCCGACCCTGTGACTGCCTTCAAAATCATCTGACCTGGTTTTGCGGGTGTGTGTATGTGTGTGTGCATCTACGTGTGGAAATAAGTTAGGACATTCCCATTACAGCATTTAGGATGTCCATTTAGGACATACAGGGCCATCTCCAAGTGTCCTGAATTCCCTTGTGTGTCCCAGTCCCTGGAAATAGAGAAAGCTAAACATTTCTGAAAAGTCATTCAGAAGGTATAAGCAGAGGCTGCCTTGGGACATGCACATAGCTGGAACTGTAGCCTGCTGCAAAGGGCTCTTCATTCAACCTTCTTTTTCTCTCCTTCCTTCCTTCCTTCCTTCTTTCCTTCCTTCCTTCCTTCCTTCCTTCCTTCCTTCCTTCCTCCCTTCCTTCCTTCCTTCCTTCCTTCCTTCCTTCCTTCCTCTTTCCCTCTCTCTTAGTCCTTTTCCTCTCTTCCTTTTCAAATGAAACCTGAGACTTGTAAGTGCTCATATTGTGTCAGAAGCCAGAACTTTCAAAAGAGCTCTATGGCCAGAAAGACAATACATTTGTTGAGCTGACAGCAGTGTATCAGTGGAAAGACAGATCAGATTTGGTAAGTTAACAAAGCCTGCAGAGCTAACCAATGTTGCAGAGAAAGTGTAATATTCGTGAAGAGCTCGTTCTGATCCCTGCTCCACCTCTCAGCAGATGCTTCCCTGAATTCTGGATTATTCTGCTTTGTGCCTCTGCTGTGTGCATCAAGGTGTGTGATATTCAGGGCAGTGAAATAGACTATCATTTCTGAGATGAAATGTCTGCTGTAGCAGAATGAGTGTTGCAGTCCCGAGCATGTAATTTTGTCTTGAGCAAAGTGATCTTTAAAATGTACAAGTGTAGCATGAACTACATGACAACTCAGAGAAAAGGACCTTATTTTGGAAATGAAAAAGCTTTTCATCCAGAGGCTATGAGAGAGTATGAAGCTTGTGATATGATGATTCAGGTGCAAGTGAATAACTGGACCATCTTCTAACAAAAAGCTTAATTTGAGATATGTTAAATCTCCAAAATCAAGATCAGAAGAACACACAAATAATAGAAAATCTTGCCTGTCAAAATTTTTGATTAAACTGACAGCCTTTCATTTTGCTGAGAATAGTTTGTGTAATTTTCTGATACATTTAATGAAATTATTTGAATTTAAAAATTATTTCTTGATTCAAAATAAAATAAAGTTGCAAAGAAAATAGTTAATTTTTCTGTTTTTTTCCTCCTTTCTTTCACTCCCTCTTCCCTATCCTTGCCTGTGGAGATAAACAGGAAAACCAAATTATATTTATTTTAATTTCTTCTGATTTGAAAGGAAGTGAATATTGTTTCCAATTGATGAGAAATACTTTTTAGCATGAATCATTTAATTGAAAAAATCAGTACATTAGAATATTAATATATTTGCATATTTTCATATGCAGATTTTCCCAGTGAACATCTTTCAATCTTTCATCTGAGCCCTGCTCAGATTCTAACTTCTCCAATGTCTTCAGAATTTTGGGAGGATTTGAGGGCACAGCTGCAGCACTGACCAACTCCATAGTCAAATGTTCTAGAGTCTGAGGTCTTTCTCTAATGCTCAAATTGAAATGAAATGTTTCCATCGTATGGATTTGAAAAGGTTCTTCAACTCCCAGTGATAAAGCAGTTTGTCAAATCACTGCAAATTGATGAACTCCTGAGGTAGAGGAGCAGCTTGCCCCAGAACAATAGCAAGCTCTACCACCCCTCATTCTCTTGCTGTGCTGTCTTCTGCCGATTTTGCAAAGTTACACAGAAACGGTTATAAGGCTCGCCATTCGCTAATCCCACAATCTCATGACCTACCTGAAAACTGAACTCATGATGATGGCTTGGCTGCTTGGTGGGTTGGGATATACATGATAAATCATAACACTGAATAATATGCTGAGACAAACTCTTTTACCAGGCAAACTCTTTGCCAAGGCTGCATTTGGGGATGCTAACAGTGGTTTCAGCAAATTTTCTGAAGCAGTATGCATGTATGTAAAAAGAGAGGCAGAGGAAAAGAGGTCCTTTACCAAGCTAGCTGTCTTGAATGGAACTTTTCTTAGTTGTGATGATCTCCTTCTCCAGAAGAGTAATATCTTAGGGTTCCAGTGTGTCCTGTGGTCTACAGTGGAATTTGGAAAATCCTTCAAGGACTTTCCTCGTCATCTGGAAAGACTGTCAAGCTGTAATTTTCAAGGCTCTGTCAGCCTCAAGTTATGGCTGGTCTGAGTGTTTTTGTCCTTCTGCCCAAAGCTATGCAGTACTAAAATAGCTTTTTATATCTTTCTTAAGTATTTGTCTCCAGAAATAGTTACCAAGAAAGTTTGGAATATCTCTTGCCACGGTTTTAAAAACGTAGTAGGAGTCCCTAAGGTAGGCAGGAAAGCAAATATGTAGGGGGTTGTATTTGGGATTCATCTTCTCTTCTTCTTATGTTTGCTTCAGTACTTTTGTTCCCCTTTGAATGTGGCCAAATGCTCAGAACTAGAACAAAATCCCTATATTCTCTCTGCTGCTAGCTGTGTGTAGAAACTCCTCTAAGAGTATTTTCCCAAAGAAGTAGTCTGGCAGCCTGTGAGAAGAGAACAAGCCCTGCTCCCCCCTCCTGCACTCTTACCTCACTTCAGGTCATGTGAGACACTTCCCTCCAGCAGTACATCATGTTCTTGGAGAAAACAAGTCCTCAGCTTCTCAAGGTCACTGTTATTGTTTTGTCTCTTGCATAGGGAGCTTGTTCTTGCAACCAGACTTCCTTGATGTCCGTCTCTCATTGAGGGAATCAAAGAACTCCATTTGTGAAAGGCTGACAAGCCCTGGCATACTTGGAGAGACCGAACAAAGGTTAATGTGGGTGGATATCATGAGTCATTTCTATGACTAAGAGGCTGGTATAAACTACCCCTTCCTGGTAATTTAAATTTATTAAGGTCATGGGCTGCCTAATGAATCACTGTGTCTAAATGAATCCAAGTGTGAGGCTTATGATGTTAAACACAAAAAAAATAATCAGGTGAAGGTAAAGATTTAGTTCTCTGTGATCTAGTTAAGGATGAGGCCGCTATTCCTGCATGTGCTATCAAAGTGTGGTCAGCTCGTACTGCTGACTTGGTGCTTCTGTTTCCTGCTATTTCCTGTTATTGATGCTGGACTTTGAAAGTCAGCACTTATTAGAAGCCACTAGAATGCCTTGTATGGTCTTTAAAAAGGCTTTTCTGGCCAAAGCCAGAATGGAGAAGATTCCTCCACTTTTGTAGTTCAAAAGAGCAGGAGATTGCTAACCCTCAAACTACTCTTGAGCTATTTCTGTCCATATTAGTAGAATTTTAATTAACAGCAGAGAATTTAGTAAGTGGTTTAACTTCAAAGGCCATGCATTAGTTGTGGGCAATGAAAATTGTATCTGAATGCAAAAGAAAGCTTCACACACAAAATATCAGCCAGTATCAAGCACTGGTACTGTGGACACAGCCTGCATTTAGGAGATTGCAGATCTTGAATCCTCAGTAGAGGCCAACTGCTGTCCTTAAGAGTCGATGACTTCGGCAGTAACTGATGGAGCAAGGAGGAGAACAATTACAAAGCATGTCCTGACATACCCTTCTCTGTGCTGCTGCCCAAGTCACAGCTCAGTCCTGACCTCTGCCAGCCCTCTTAAAATGACAGCTCTTAAGAACACTCCCACCTCTGAAATGCTGAACTTGTTTGGTTGCATCCAGGCTTTCAAGCACATTTTCCTCCTTCTTGCCTGCCTCAATCTATCTTGCTGGCAACCAGGTGATGCAGCATACTCTTCATTCAAATGTGGTCACCAAATGAAGTCAACAGATCATTTAGGAAGAAGAACTGGCTGCCTCTGAGTAGCAGCAGAGCCTACAGCAGCGTCCCATACCCTTTCAGTTATCAAGTAGGAGTGGTGGAGCTGGCCTTTTGGGAATCACCTGAGAGCCCTTGTGTAGAAGATGAAAAACATCTTGTTCTGAGTGCTGGCATCCAGGACAGGAAATGAACTTGTGTTTATGACATGGGTAGCAAAACAATGGGAGGTTGGGTTATGGAAATGCCTTTTAAATTATGTTTGTTCTCTTGCAACTTTCAAAGCAGCTGATAGATTTTTCTTGAGGAAGGACTCAACTAACTAAATTGGCAGAGGACCCCATAGTTTCTCACCTAGCTCCCACCACTAGCAAGGAATAAGTATTGGATGTCAGGCTGCAGAATTCACTTTTAAAAAGCAGGAAGTCTTGACTGCTTTCCAGGATCCAGCTTCAGACTCCCAGATCTGCTGATATTTTCAGATACATGGGAACTACAAATTCTTTGTAGAAAGAGGTTAATGTAAAGGACTTGAAAGGATGCACTAAAAAGAACCACATAAACAATAACATACTACCTAACAATCCTACCTGTGTTTATGACAACCTTTTCTTTCTTTGTATGTGCGTGGTACTCTTGTATTCATTGTGATCTTCAAGCTGAGTTCACGTTTAAGCAGATATGTTTTGATTAATGCCTTTGTTGCTAGTCCATAGAATGTAACTCTGAGTAGTTCAAACATCCATTCTGCTTGGTACAATTTTACTTATTGTATACATTATTGGGCAGAATATTTTTGTTGGTTTGCTTACAATGGTAGGTGCTCTTCTTTCCAGAGTCACCACCAATGCTTTTACATTCTGAATGCTTCAGTCTTGCTGCTGGCACAGCTCATTGTGACTTCATGTCCAAAAATGTATATGCCCTGTTGGGCATGCTGAAAAGATATTTCATTATTGCTATGGAACAGAGTACACTCAACTTATCTGTGATTGAAACAAAAAGGTGGTTTTGAAGTGAAATTTTTCCCTTTTTTGTATCAGCAGCTCTCACTTTCTGCCTGTGTGAGTGTGTGTGTTTGTGTGTGTGTTTGTATGTGTGTATGCATTTGTACATTTGTGTGTATGTGTATCTAATACCCACATCAACTACCTAGAAATTGTACACTGCTTTCAATGTATAAGCATTAAACTACTATGGAAGACTGGTGACCATAGAGATTTGCAGCTTACAGGTGAGAAAATGAGGCACAGAAAAATTAGAAAACAGATTTTCTCCATTTTGAGGTATAAATTCTGAATGAGGAATTGATACTCAGAGACCTGCTGTATAACACTTTATAGGATATCTTGAACAAGGCACAACAAACAGTAAAAGGAGTGGAAGCTGAATCAAGGTGTTCTGTTTTGTAGTACCCTGTTGCTGAGACATCTGTGATGTGTACTTATGTATTTGTATGTGCCAGACTGCAAGACTGGGCAGGGCTGTTTCTAACTGGTAGTCGAGTCTGAAATGGCTTGTTCCAGTTTTTGACTCCTAGCATTTTCTTCTGACATCCTGAAAACTCTCCTTAACCTTCAGAGACTCAAAATATCCAGACTTCTAAGTTAGCTGCTTGTCTACTCTTCCATTGAAGGGTCACCCTTGACATCCTCATTGAGCAGGAATGGATGCCAATATGCTACCCAAATGTTAAGCAGAACTTGCAATCTGAGATTTGATGGTGACTGTACATGAGACACAGAGATTTAAAGTGTTGTTGGTCCAGGGTATTTGGCTCTTTGATTTGCATTTGATAACTGGATGACTCTTAAACTTGCAATGTGTACATGGGATAGAGAGACATGTACAGAGTAAAGGGACAGGATCTCTGCCATCCCTTCCCATGTTTTCATCCAAAAAGCTAATCAATATTCATGGAAGCAATTTCATTAACCTCAGCCAGACCAGGCAACACAAACCCAGGAAAGAGGCTGAAAAGATGCTCCAAAGCAGCTACGCTCCAGTTGTGATTTCATCTGATAACATGGTGTGGGGCAGTTCAAGTCAAAGCTCCTCAGCAGTGGAGTGGCTGCTTGGTGCTAGTCTGACTTCACAGATAAGAGAGTGCAGTGATAGAATTACCAAGTGATTTTTAAAATGAATCTCAATCAATAAGCACCTATTACAACAACTCTGACAGAACCTAGCCTGCAGACTGGCTGCAGAGCAGCCTGAAAGCAGATAGAAAAGAAATAAAAGTACTGTTGGGCAACACCAAAATGTTGACCACAAGGGCCCCTCCAGTGCAAAATGTTCTGGGATACTAATAAAAATAAATAAATCCTTCCAGGGAGCCAACTTAAATATTCCTTGACATAAAGAATTTAGATTCACTATTTTTAAACACTGAAGAAAAAAATTATCACTTGTGTAATGTTGTTACAAGATTTCTCCCACAGCCCTTAACTTAGGCGTATTTTATAGTGTGCATTAATACATAAGCAATCACAGACAGTGGTTTATATTTAATAAGAAAACAGAAACAGAAAATTATAATATGTGCAGAATAAGAGAGGACTGAACTTTTTCTGGGCCATTGGATGTTAAAACCTCCTGTCTCCATGGTGGTTTGCCAGAATTCCTCCTTGCTCCAACAGCAGACAATGAACTAGATTGTGACTCCATGGAGCTGAATTCCTCCAAGCAAATAGCTGGGATGGATAACATGCCATGCCCCAGCTTTTGGTGCAGTACTTGCTACTCAGTTTTCTATCTCCTAGACATGCCTTGTTTTATGGCATTAAGCTATTCAGGGATTTGAGATAAATCTACACACGAGAGAAGCACATTTGTGTGAGAAAGGGCATGGGGCATGAAGAAAGAGGAAGACCACTGGTCATTAGAGACCATTGAAATAAAAGATAGAAATGGGCAACAGAAATTTCATAGCTGCATCTGCTGCGAGCCAGTGAGAGTTGTTGCTTGGAGGGAGCTACTCGCCATTATGGGGAAGGACAGGACTACTGGTTGGTCAGTGCTGGAGACCAGTTCATCTGCAGTTTTAAGGACCTTACTGGCTAGCACCTCTGCAGAGGGGGCAGCAATGTCTCCTGCTCCCCTGCAGGTATGTGTCAAAAATCTGAGAGAACACTGTCACAGCTGAGTCAGTCTCTGCAAAGAATGGGAGATCTTCTCAGGGTTTGGTAAAAATTATTTTTTTCTGATGAAGGCACTTTGAGGAGATGAAATAAGTAAACTGCCCTGCTGAAACATCATAAAATCTACTGGCTGTCTTCTGAAGGCATCTTGTGCTGAGAAAACAGGCTTGAGGTGCAATAGGAAGTACTGAAGCACTGAAAACTTGATCTCAGGGCATTGGCAAAGTGGCTACGCAGAGAGCATTACCACCCACTAGGCCACCTGTCTTCTTCCTGCTGTGTACGCAATGTGCATGGACATTAGAAGTTATGTGTACCCTCCTGTTTTTTATTTGCTGGGGACCCAGCAGAACTTGTCAGCAACATGGAGGACTGATCACAGGCCTTCCACTGAAAAACTTCATCATTGTCCCCAGAAAATTGCTCAAAATACACAATTTCATTTTTTTAGTGTGGTTGTTTTCAGTGTAGCCGTGGTGTTCGACAATAATTCTCAGGGAGTGGAAAGCTAATTACTTGCAATAAGGAACCAGTCAGAAAAGCAATAAACAAACAAGGATGAAATTTCTCTTTATGTCTGGTGGCCGACTCTGTACTAATTTGAAAAAAAATTTGGCATGTCCTAAGGTTAGCCAGATACCCAATCAGAATCTGACATCAGTGTCAGGGACAGCTGCTGCTATGTGTTTCAGCTGTGCAAGTCATCCCATGGAGAAGTGGCACAGATGTTGCCTGTGCTGCTGGTACCTGATCAAGATACATACTTTGAGAAGCAGGTTTCATCTTTCTGCAGTCACAATTTATAAAGCCACCTTAAATGGGTTGAAATAACGTGGCAAATAACCCCTTCTGATGCCAACAAAACCTGACATTTCTCCCCAGAAGCTAACATTTTGAGTGCTCTGCCTCTCAGAATGGGCACTGGAGACACCTGAAAATCCAGCTGCTCCATGGAAGTTGATCTCCTCTGAGACCTGGATTCATGTCCCTGTGCAGCTGTGACTACATTGTGAATTGCAGATTGAGAGCAAGCTGATGCAGGCTGAACCCCATGATGGCTCTCTTTTTGGGAGCATTCCTGCTCTCAGCTGGTCCGTATTCTGGAGCATCCGCACCATGCGCAGGAGGAGCGGAGTTTGGGGCAGCTACCAAGGGCTTGGATGTGGTGTGGTCAGCCCCCTTCCTGGGTCTGGCCTCTTCAGGGCATGGGATGGTGGCCTTGGGGCTGTGTTGGGATGGTGAGCCAGCCACTGCTTCCTCCCCCAGCAGCCTCTGAGCTCCAACTGTGGCTCAGCCCATGGCTGCCTGGAAACACCTTGGGCAGGACATGAACCTGGAGAGCAGAAAGGGCCCAGATTTGTCCTCATGGATAGTTTGGGTCTCCAGGGGTTGCTGGCCTTCATCAGTGAATTATGCTCTTGTTTTCTCTAGATGGTCTATATCTGGGGTGAAAATGTTCATTGAAAGCCTGGGTTCCCCTGTTTTCAGCACAGGGCTACTCAAGCTAAAACTTCTGTTACAAGGGACATTTTTTGGTAAATTCTTGGATGGGCATGGCAAAGCTGTGCTCCTCTTCTGCTCTGGTGTAGAGTAGGAGGATGCCACTGAAGTGTAAGGGTGTGCTGGTTTTGGCTGGGATAGAATTAATTTTCTTTATCATAGCTAGTATGGGGCTATGTTTTGGATTTGTGCTGAAAAGTGTTGATAATACAGGGAAATTTTCGTTATTGCTGAGCATTACTTACACAGAGTCAAGGCCTCTTCTGCTTCTCACCCCACCCTACCAGTGAGCAGGCTGTGGGTGCACAAGGAGTTGGGAGGGGACACAGCTGGGACAGTTGACCCCAACTGACCAAAGGGATATCCCATACCATATGACATCATGCTCAGTATATAAAGCTGGGGGAAGAGGAAGGAAGGGGGAACATTTGGAGTGATGGCATTTTGTCTTCCCACGTAACCATTGCACATGATGGAGCCCTGCTTTCCTGGAGATGGGTGAACTCCTGCCTGCCGATGGGAAGCAGTGAATAAATTCCTTGTTTTGCTTTGCTTGCGTGCACGGCTTTTGCTTTACCTATTAAACTGTCTTTACCTTAACCCACGAGTTTTCTTACTTTTACTCTTCTGATTCTCTCCCCCATCCCATTGAAGGAGAGTGAGTGAGTGAGTGGCTGTGTGGTGCTGAGTTACTGACTCGGGTTAAACCATGACAAAGAGTAGGCACAGAGAAGAAGAACCCTTAGCTACACTTTGGTCTGCTTTATTTTTTTGCATACATGCCCTCTGTTGGTGTCTTTTGATACCTTAGGCTGAATCTTTGAGCTGAACTTCAAGTAGAAGTCTCTGGTCCCCAGAGAAAGCAAATTCTATAGTAGCTGGGCACTGAAGGATGGCAGTCTCCAAAAGCAATGCAAGCCACAGAGGCAAGCCTGTGATGACTAGAGACCAAGGAGGGCTGCTAGGTAGTTGTTCATCACAGCAGGAGGTTCAGCCCACTGCCTTAGGGCCAACCCAGTCCTGCTGGGATGAACACAAGGGTGCCCCTTGATTTGGTGAGAGGGCTGGGTCATGGCAGAGTCTGAAGCAAAGGAAGCATTAATTAGGACAGAGATATGTGATAGAGGCTGTAGATTTCAGAGTGAATGGGAGAGGACAATGGTTTCTGTAAAGCATTAGAGAACTAAACACAGGGAATAACAGATGGGCTGAACCTCAGTCTCCAAGCCCATGCAGCTCCATCCCACTCCCACATGCCCACAGAAGATGTGGGGAAGTGCAGGACTCTGTGGGGAAGAAAAGGACATGCGTGAATAGCACAGAGGAAGGTTCTGCAGGGGCCTGTTATAGTCAGCAGGTAGAGGCTGCTGGCAGGGGTGGGATACAACTATCTTCTGCCTCATGGCTCCTTGCTACCTCTGTTCTCAGCAGGGCATACTCAGGCCCTACGACACAAGCAGCTTATCTGGGTCAGCCCTCTGTACACCAGCTTTTGGAGCTTCTTGCTGCTTTCTGTCAGCCTGGTGCCAGGACAAGTCACTGAGGCAGGATGGTGGGATAAGATTTTCATCTTGATTGACTTTCCACATTCTGAGACTTGACCTGACCTCTGGCTGCATGTCATCTTTGAGCCTAGCAAGTCGTCAGGGCACAGGAGATGAAGCAGTGGCCAGGTCAGAGGTTTTTCAATGTAAAAATTACTTCCTGATGTTCTATCAAACTCTCAATTTTTATTTATATATTTTGCAATGAACCTACTGAGTTCATGGTGTTACATTAATTCCTGAAGCTACAGGAAGATGTTTAAAGGCTGGGTATTCAGTTGATTTCACTTATCCACTGACTTCAGTTGGTGTTGCGAATTTCCAATAGCTGTAAATATAGTTCAGACCTCTGCTACACCAGCTCAAACTCCCCAAAAGGCTGGAGTATTCCTACAAGAACTGCACGCAGGGCAGTCTAAATGGAGAGATCATTGAGCTCGAAAAATTGCATGGTCATATATTTGGAAGTGTGGTGCTTGTCAGTGCAACAGGCTCACTTTTCTGAAGTACCAAGTAGCAGAACGAAGGTTTATAAAAGAGAAGCCCAAGTTTAGGCAAAATTGCATTTAATTAGCATCAATCTCAGTGAGGAAAACTTCCTGAAACATGTGAAATGGAGCTAATATAACATTAAAAAAATACTGAACTTAAAAAGCAAATGAACTTTGCAATGCAGCTTTGAGCTAGGTTCACCATTAAGTTTTATGCCATAGGTGATGAAATCCACAGGCGTCTTCCTGGCAATAGACCTCATTTCACCTGCCACATGGATCTCACTGCATCATAGGATGTTAGAGACTTTGGCTCAAACTCATGGTCAGTTTTCAGCCAGTTATTTCTTTCATGGTTGGAGCACAATTTTATACATCTGTGTTGAGAAAGAGAGCTTCATGCTAGCTGCCAGGCACCAGAAAAGCTCCTTAATTGCTCTCCACAGAATATGCTGGCTAGAGAGAGCTCTTGTTATCTTTAAGCAGTCCTGTTTGTGTTGAAGGATCAAAATCACTCACAAAGAAAACAAACCCATCTCCTCTCCCTCTACCCCCATGATATTTCCAATTATCCCAGATTGTTGTCTCTCTCATTGACTAGTAGGTCATCCAAAAGCTAGGACATATTATGGAAATAGTCTGTTAGCCCCTTCCCTGGAGTGTCTCAAGGAATTTAGTCTCCACACATGAGGACTGAAAAGTAGAGCATGCCAAGGGCTCACAGTACATGTAGCAGGGAAATGCTATCCCTGTCACTCCTGAGGCCATCTCTGGCCACAGAAAACTGGCAACAGCACAGAGGGAGGATGAGGAGTGCCATTCCCAAAGAGAGGAGGCAAGCTGGTGATTCTTTATGTACGCTTCACAGGAGAGCACAGGTCCCACTTCAAAGCTGGTGAGAAGGGTGGTGTATTTGTCTGGATGAGGGACGAGAACTATGACTTGTATGAGGAACTCAGTTCTTTCAGGACTCTATGTCCTAATACATCAGAAATTAGCTGATGATCAGAGATAAAGAGATGCATCCTAACATTAATTGAAGTCCCTGTGGCTGCATCAAACAAAAAAAAGCTCTGGGACTTTCCCCAGTAGCACACAGCAAGCAAGTGGTTTATCACAGATTAGAATCAGACCTCTCCCTCTAACCATAAGGCTTCACCACATCCTCTTATTTGCCACTGTTTAGCTGCACACTGACAGGCACTGAAAGGAAATAGTGAAAGAGATGTGGTTATGCCACACCTGGCAAATGTCTGCAGGGGCAGAAACCTCTAAAAAACCGTACATACTTATAAATGTCTCTGAACACACCATGATTCTGTTTGTCTTCATGTCTGGAAAGTCACATGGCTCTTTCCAGCACACATTACTTTGTGTGTTTTAACGATATGCCATTATAAACAAAATGCTGCTCAAGCGCTTGTAAAAACCCAGAAGTCTTTCAGAACAAGCAAATTACTGCAACGCATAATTTCATTGAAAACACTGTAAAAATAGCTATGCCCTTCATATCCCAAGGAGGAAAAGGTGATGGAGATTTATGTTTTTCCTTGAACACACAGATTTATAACAGTGTGTAATGTACATTCATTTCATCTATATTTATAACTGCATTGATGCAGAGTCTGGTATCCATTACTTTAATCTATGTAACTTGATCATCAGAAATTCAAACCATAATTTTTAACACATATCACCAAGAATTTCAGTTTGATTCAAAAAAGAAGAATATGTTAAAGTTCCAGCTGCAATTAGTTATTAAGACTGAACTTCTTTACTTAAATACATCTGTTTGTTCATATAGACACTGTTACGTTCTGCCTTATGCTGGGTATTTTACTTCAGGTTAATCCTACAACAACTCACTACAAAATACCTTGAGGGTAGAAGAAAAAAAGAATGTAGTTAAGGATCATATTTGGAAGAATTCCTGTAAATAAATCTTTTACATCTTGGCAAAGTGAAATCAGAAATTGAAGAGTCAGTGACAGCAGTAGCCTCTAGTCACTTAGAATGAAGTGGAAAAAAAATTCCAGGCCAAGATCAAAGCCTCCAATTGACAGACAGCAGAAATTAAACCCAGATACCATTTCATAAACATGGAGCGATTGACGCTCACCACATGGTTATCGTCCAGCACTGGAAAATAAAACATCTGTACTCCTCAAAGTCCTGAATGGATGACCCAGAATTGAAATTACTCAGTTGCCTGATGCTAAGAAGGTGTTCCATTGGTTTTCTTCTCTCGTTTTGATTTTATTCATTCAGCAGCATGAAAAGGTGAAATATATGGATTGTTAGAAAATAGCACATTAAAATGAACATCTGTTCACTTTGTAAGAGAAAACAACCTTTGTTTTTCTCATCTTTAGGACTACATTTTGTTCTTCATACTGCAGGTTAACATCAGTAAGTCTACACATTTCAATTGATTTAGTTTGGTATAGCCAGGAATACAATCTTACCTGAAACTGATTGGAAGAAGATGCTGTCTATGATGCTGTAGGAGCATTGCTAAAGTATATGCACTTCATGCTTTGAAGGGATGAAAACGGCATTTTTCAGAATAATTTTTTGCAGCTTCTTTTTCTTCCCCTGCTTTCTTCATTGTTTTTCTCCTTTCAGCACCGTTAAGCTGTACAAACAAAAACAATGGAAATGAGGAGAGCATATGGGAGCTTGTGGGTGAAACCTTTGTATTACTGGAACCATCAAGGTGATTTTTTCATTGAAAGCTACAAAAATATGAAAATTATCACTGAAAAGGACAGATCATTTGCCATTTAAAAAGTATTTTTTATTGAAAACTTTGATGAGTTCTGTCTAACTGTCCTTAATCCTCACCCAATGAAGTTATCACTTGAATAAAGTCTACAAAATTTGCCTGCTGAGCTGCCTGTTAAATGATTTTCCTTAGGTAAGAAGTAGAAGGACAAAGACAAAGAACTTAGAATGTGTGACGTGAAGACCTCCAAAAAAGAGTGCCCTGTTGTAAAAGACTATTTTTGTTTGAATAATATTATTGCTTTCTTTACAATAATTTCTATGCTTAAAGGGTGGTACATGCAGAAATAACTTATTAAGTCAGGAGCATAGGGAACTCCTATTTTAGAATTTATCAAAGTTTGTTGCTGTAAGAGAAAGAACTTGACCACAATAAACACAAAAAAAGAGTGTGTTCCATGGCTACATTAGTCCTATTGCATGAGGGCTAAACTCAACCTGGATCAGTGAGGAGACACTGAAAATTAGAAGATACAGGAAAAAATCAGGCCTTCTGTATTTAAACTTGAAAGCATTTCCTCCACAGTTCATTAAATGTAGTGGCTGGATGGATTCAGAGCTAGGGGTGCCTGAAATAAAGTTTTATGAAAGTCATATTGTTCTGTTTCAGATTTGTTTTCAACTGCAATGCAGTTGCCCTCTTCAGCTGCAGATACAGAATAAGATACCAGCAGGGAAGAAAAAGACATGTCTGGTCACTTTTAGAAACATGGGAGGTATGCTGGGCCTCTAAAAAGCTCCCATTTTCTGTTTGATTTGGAGAAGTTCCAAGAAATTTAGCTATTCACCAGAAACCTACCTAAAACTCTAACTCAACAACATTTAGCAGAACATCTCAAAACCACCGTGTCACCCATGACTTTCCTACTTTGTTTCTCCTGGAAAGATCATGAAAACAGTCTCTTTTCCAGAGCTAGACAAATTATTTCAACAACAAAACCCCCAGATAACAGGCATGTGCAACACATATTATTTTTTTGCTTCCTATATCTTCCATTTTCTAGCAGCCCAGCTTCTAGAGAGCCCCAAATGCTTTCTCTCTTAAGCTACCTTCTGTTGTATCCTATAGCTATAGTATTGTAGCAGCCCACATAAATTAGATGTAGAAGAGGAACAAAGAAATCACTTGCACGTTTAGGTACCCACAGAGACTTCATTTTAGACGTTGTTCTAGGAGTGGGCAGAGGTCCACAGATTCATTATGCTGTGAGCCAATGCAGCCCTCCCTAGCCAACACACTTCAAGACTTGTTACCATAACAGCTCATACTGTCCATGTTGAGCAACTCATACCACCGAAAATATGTAAAGTGATAGCACTGCACATCCATCGTGCTATGTTTGCTGAAGAAGCCACTTGCTGTATTGTCTGCATCTACATGGTGAGGTTAAGATACAGCTGTTGGGTTTTTAAAGACATCTAAATTTTTCCGCTGGTGAGAGGAACAGCAATTTTCTGTCAGTCATCATGTTTCCCACAGCTGCCATCACACTGCTTGAAAACAGACCCCAAGTGACCTGAATCCCAGATCCCCTCAGCCTAGGCAATATGTGAGTTGCCATATGTCGCTATGGGTAATAGCTGACGCTGAACAGGTGTATGTCATCACAGTAGACCATCTGGAGGGCAGAAGATATTAAAAAAAAAAAAGGTATATTTACAATATACAAAGCTTTTGGATTACTTTTTCACGCAAACCCAGACATCTAATGGCTGCCTTTTTTGTTTTCTTTCATGCAAGTACTTTTCAATGACATTACCTAAAATGAAAGAAGCCATTACACATGTTTTGCTGGACCTGATTCCACTTTTGTTTATCAGTGGTCTACCTCAAAACTTGATTTGATTAAATGTCTCCAATAACTGTACTGAAAAATGCAAAGATTGCATTAGGGTTCATTGCTTTAGACTCATTCCATTAAACTCAGCAGTGGACTGAATGTAATAACATGATGCCACAAAACTAGCTCTTGTACATAAAGCAATAGTTGCCCAAGGAGTAGCCATGCCAAAGAGACTTTCTGAAACATCACCCACCACTCATATTTAACTTTGGTTAGCAGGAGTGGACTGAGAAAGTTGTTGAAAATATTCTGATCATCCTACTGACCTCTGTGAGCTGAATCAAAGCAATGGCATCTGTTCTCTGGTAAGAAGTCTGCAATTTTGAATGGTTCTTAAATGTTATATCAGAAAATTTGAATCTAAAGTCTCAAAATTATGTAAGGGGGTTTTTGGTTTTGTTGTTCTCTATTTTTCCCCTCTGGGCAGAAATCTATCAAAAGAGGTGGGACTTTTCATAGAATATGCTCTTTCTAGAAGATCTCTGAGGTGAAGTAAAAAATCAGTCCTCTCTCAATCTGACACATAATGTAAAAAGAACAGGTGGTGACAGGCTTTGATTTGACAACATAAAACCAAACTTGGAATTTGTAGGACTTATCACTGCTGACATCTCAGAGTGCTGTGTCCTAAAGCAGCACTACCTCCAAAGCCTGGGATGTTCAGGTTTAGCGTCCTGGCTGAGGATGTGCTATGAAGTTTGGATGTATCTAGAAACTTCACAAACAATTGTTTTGTATCCAAGTTTAATTTAGATTCCGTATATAGTAGCACTATAGTTCATTAAAAATAAATCATTTGTACAAATAAAAGCTGGATGGCACCATTTATGTATGCTTTTAAACTTCAGGGTAACTGACACACTTTTACCACCTTAGAGTAATCCACTTGGTAGTTATGCAGTTTAACTTGTTTGGGGGGTTTTGGGAGGGTTGGCTTTTTTTTTTTAACATCTCTTCAAAAAAATAACCCTAACCAAAGCAACTAAGTGCCTTTCATGCCTGTTTCAGTCTCATTTGATTGCCTTTTTTGATGACAGTTTACAGTGTCAATGCATTTTTTGTTCTAAATATTAAACTTTTGTTAATTCTTGATGTGAAGGTTGCAAGAGTCAGCAAAAACCAGTCCATTGTATTTATGAGGCTTCTTTGCTCTTTTAGAGTTTTAGAAATCAACATAATTTTCTAAGTTAATATTTTATGTTTGTAAAATTATAATAGAGTAATGCACAATATTTAAGGTAGCCTTTTGCTTTAAACAAAAGAGAATTTAATACCTCTGATACTCAGAATCAAATTATTTCACTCTTTTTCTTATTACCATGGTTTCCAGATGAACAAGACATATAAAGTGTGGCTTCAGATCTTATGAGCAAAACAATGAATTCCTGGTGTAACTCTACTGAATTTAACAGAGTTTACATCAGGGAGTAATTTTGCTCAGCAGGATTAGACGAGTCATTTACATAAAATTGGTACTGTACATCATGTGTCGAGTTGATGAATTTGCTGAGAGATTGACTTTATAACAGTGGGTTCACATCACATGTTATAATTATTTGTATCATCCTCAGTTTCTTATTGTGATGTGCATTACGCATCCCAAAGGATTCTGATAAAGGACATGCCATGCAACAACATGCCACTGAAACATGCGGCAGCTGAAGAAATTACACATAGACTTTCTCTTTGGAGATTGCAAATATATCTAGAGGTATTATTTTTACAAAAGAGGAAATTAGGTGGAGCGAATGGCTTGACTGAAAAGCACACTTCATCTCTATCCTCATGGTTTTTGTTGCTCGCCTCTTTTTTATGTAATTTAAATTAATTGGATATTTGGCAGTAGCATACGGCACATTGAACCCTAAGTCAACAGTTTAATGTTGCTCAGAACCTTAAATAAAATTATGTTTATTTTTACAAGGGGCTGTTTTACCTGCTTTTATCACAGATCCATAAGTTTGTCAAGGAATGCAAAGAAGCAGAAGAAACAAATGTAAAAATAGTGTGAGGTGAAATGAGAAAATACTTGCAGAGAATACCAGTTACTTCCCTTGGACCCAGAGCAGTGTCTCAGAAGACAGTGAATGGTGTGTAGAGGAAACCAGCTTGGATAAATGTGCAGCTGAGAAAAATAGATCCCATTGTGTGGAAGAACAAACCTGTGTTTGGTCTTCCTGTGTTTCTGAACAGGCCTTCACACAGCGTTAGGAGGAGCTTGATAGGTAAAATCTGGAGCACTGTGGGCAGGTGGGAATGGGATGCACAAATAAAAGGAAGAAAGCAAAAATGAAATCAGAGAGATCTGAAGGAGAAAGGAGGTCCTTTGTGTGACTCACATCAACTAACCAAGGAGATGCAAAGGGTCTCCAACCATCACCAACCAGAATGCCTAGGTTCATGGAGAAGTTTCCAGCCTTTTTTTCCTCACTGACCTCAGAAACAGTGTGGTTTAAGCTATTTCCTTGTCCAAAATGTAGTAGTATCAGTTCATATGCACAGTTCTGCTTGAAAGGTATCAACTTTCATTATAAATCACCAGGGTCATCTTGTCCTGAACTCTGCTGAGACAACTCATCAGCTGTGCTGCTGCCTCAGATGCTGCAATAGAGAGACTTGTTACTTGCACTAAAACTGTACACTGAAATTGTTCCCCTATTTTGTTAGGTAGCATTTTGACCAAGAATAACTTCCCTGCCAGGAAGAATCCTTCCCTGAAGGTGCCAGGGTTCCCCAGGGAGGTCATCACCTTGGTGTACAGTCTCCATGGACACCCCTCAGCTGCCAGGGCTCCCATATGCTGGGGTGAGAGACCATCAAGCTTCCAGCCATCTGGGGATTGTGACTGTGCCAGTGCCTGGCCCCTGCAGATCATAAACAGGCAGTGTTACTAGAGCTGGGCAAGTCAGGGAGCAAAAAAAGAGTTAACTTTTGCATCTTCCCATGTACCTGTGGTTTTGACACATGAAGCTTCCACAAAAGCATTCCCATGTTAGATTTTGTGCTGACTTGGGATGTTACCCTAGCTCATTTGCTTGCTCCAATGCAAAATAATTAAATGTATGTACACACAAATACAGGTGGTGCAGCCTATTTTCCAACCAGCCTGTTTCCAGAGTAACCTTCCAAAGCATAAGACAAGAGGGTGCTGAGCTTCTGAAGAAAAATGCTTGTGAGTTCTAGGCTGATTACTCAACCACAAGACCATGATTCTAGCAGAAAATCCTACCAAAAATAATTTGTTTCATTCTCACTACAATCTATGTCATGTAGTAGCACTTCGGAGTTTGTAATAGGTGATATGGATGCTCCTTTTTTTTGTAAAGCATGCTTACTCTACAGTGCTTTGTACCTATTCAGGGCAAGCAGGCAGTGATGCACTGTGCCAGTGAATGCTTACAAAAAGTAGACCATAGATACTGCAAGAAAACTGCTTTCTTTTGAAAAACACTGTGGCTTCAACATGACCATAACATGTCCAAGAGTCATGCTAAGTCAAGTGCAATTATAGTGCCCAAAGGGAAGTGAATCTGGACACATCACTGTTATAATTGCAGGCAACAGTTCAGGGAGGGTAACTAGATAAGTTACAAGTCATTATTTTTAGATTCTGACTTCTTTGATTGTCTCTAAATCCAGAAGAGAACAAGAGCTGCCTGAAGACAAGTGAGCTTTTTTTTGTATCTGCATGTGCTACACTGCCTCATAGCTAATCAATATATGGAAGGCAACTTCAGATGTACTGCAAAATAAATGTGCTTCAGCTGAAAGAATAATGGTAGATGAGCTCAATAAATATTCAACAATATGAATGGCATTACATGAAGGCAGAATAAACATGTAAATGGAACTGAAACAAACACAAAAAAAGGAGCAATTGCAGACAGTGTAATGTAAAGTCACATGGACGTTTTAGGGCAGCTGTTGCATGGTCAGTCTTTTGTTTTATTTCACCTGTAAAGATGAAAAGGGAGGTGTACATTCACCATCATGAACACCCTCAAGCTATTGCTGAGGTTAACAAGGGCTATGTGAACACGTACACTGACAGAGGGATCAATTTGTCAGCCTCTGAACGGCCAAGAATTAGGCATCTTAATGTCAAAAAGGCAGCCCCAGATAGACTGAATGTTACCAGCACTGCTAACATTGGAAGAGTTTTACTGACAGACATGAATGAAGTGAACAGCCATGTTTATCTGACCTTGTTTGACTCATGGGCTATGAGAGGTCCCATTTTCCCTTCTCAGGTGAGCTGAGGCATAGGAGTGCCAGTGGTATCTGTCAGAAGTCTCCTTAGGGCTGTGAGGGAACCTAGCATCAAGAAGACCCAAATGCACAAATGCCTTTTTCTGGTCACCCAGCTGCAGAGTGTGCAAGTATCTGGCTCTCCTGAAGACATCTCAAATGGTCATGTGATGGCTATGATATGAGCTGCAATATCTTTTGAACCTGTGGTGGTGACTGCAGATGATGATTTGAAGTTGACATTTGATGTTCAGAAACCTTGATGGTCTGCTATAAGGACACACTCAGACTTAAACTCAATTGGGATGGATTCAGAGTACTTCATACAGTGGAACAACTGCTTGTATTCAACATTCATCGTGTTTACAGTAACATTTCATTGTGTGGTAAGACGCATGAAATTATATATGCTGAAAGCATGCTTCTCCTTTCCTTCTCACTTTTTCCATCTTAACACTGAGTCTTTGAGGCTTTTGCCAGTTTATAATAGGTCTAATTTCCTTTTGTTACATAATCAAGCCCTGGAAAGAGTGAAATCAGTCTTTGGCAATCACTGTCAAGCCCTGCATGCTGGCATCTACCCAACTGGAAAACTAGGTAAGAAGTATAGTCTAGCTAACAGTCAGAATCACAGAATCACAGCATGACTGAGTTTGAAGACATCTCTGGACATTGTCTAGCTAATCCTCTTCTCAAAGAAGGGTCAATTAGAGCAGAATGGCAGAATGTGCTGCCATTCAGAGAGACCTGGACAGGCTGGAGAGCTGAGCCAAGGGGAACACAATAAAATTCAACAAAAACAGGTGTAAGGTCCTGCATCTGGGGAGGAACAACCCCATGCACCAGTACAGGTTGTGGATTGACCTGCTGGAAAGCAGCTCTGCTGAGAAGGACCTGGGAGTGCTGGTGGACAGCAGGTTGATCATGAGCCAGCAATGTGCCCTTGTGGCCAAGAAGGCCAAGGGTATACTGAGGTGCATTAAAAGGAGTGTGGCCAGCAGGTCGAGGGAGGTTATCCTCCCCCTCTATGCCACCCAAGTGAGGCCACATCTGGAGTACTGCATCCAGTTCTGGGCTCCCCAGCTCAAGAAAGACAGGGAAGTACTGGAGAGAGTCCAACAGGGAGCTACAAATGTGATCAGGGGACTGGAACATCTCTCTTATGAGGAAAGGCTGAGAGACCTGGGTTTGTTTAGCCTGGAGAAGACTGAGGGGGGATCTTATCAATGCTTATAAATATCTGAAGGGTGGGTGTCAGGAGCATGGGGCCGGACTCTTTTCAGTGATGCCCAACAACAGGACAAGGGACAATGGGCACAAACTGGAACACAGGAAGTTCTACCTGAATATGAGGAAAAATTCTTTACTGTGAGGGTGAGAGAGCAGTGGAACAGGCTGCCCAGGGAGGTTGTGGAATCTACTTCTCTGGAAACACTCAAAACCAGCCTGGATGTGGTCCTGTACACCCTGCTCTGGGTGTACCTGCTCAAGCAGGGGGCTTGGACGAGATGATCTCCACAGGTCCCTTCCAACCCCTACCACTCTGTGATTCTGTGATTTCTCAGGACTTCACTCCAGTTTTGAATGTCTCTAGGGAAGAAGGCTCTGTGACCTCTCCGGGCAACCTGCTTCAGTGTTTTACCACCTTTCCAGTAAAAAAGTTTTTTATGACATTTAAATGGAATTTCCTGTGTTTCAGTTTGTGTCCATTGCCTCTTGCCCTTTCATGAGGGGCCATGAGAAGAGGCTGGCTCTGTCTTCTTTACAGCCTCTGGTCAGTTATTTATGCACATTGATTAGATCCTTACTGAGCCTTCTCTTCTTCAAGCTGAACAATCCCAGCTCTCAGCCTCCCCCCATAAGACAGATGCTCTCTTCAGTATGTGCAGGTCTCTCTTGTCCTGTGCACCCCACCACTAGACTTGGTTCATTAACACTGTATATTTCTTGTATTGAGGAGCCCAGCTCTTGTCACAGCACTCCAGATGTGTCTCCACAGGGGTGAGTAGAGTGGAAGTATCACCTCCCTCAACTTGCTGGTAATGCTTCTCCTAAAGCAGCTCAGGATCCCACTGGCCTTGTTTGCCACAAAAGCACATTAGTGGCCCACGGTCAGATTGGCCAGATCCTTCTCTGCCAAGCTGCTTTTCAGCCAGCTGGCCTCTGGCATGCTGGAGTGTTATTCTTGTCCAGGTGAAGAACTTGCCTCTTCCCTCTGTTGAACATGATGATGTTCTTCTCAGCCCATTTCTCCACGTCTCTCAGGCAAACATGGCATAAAATAACCAGCTAGATATTCCATGTCTAAGATGTAACACAGCAATAAAATAAGAGACAATTGTGTGATTATGAAATATGTATGCTAAGTTGCATGATGTACAGTACATGTATATAAAGATGCACAGTACATAGGAGTGATACAGGCTAGTGGTGTTTTGTTACCTTAATAATGCTGGTCTGCAGGCTGATGTTTGGTGAGCTTTTTCTTTGTAGGTTCTCTTGCAAAGGGTTTTCCTGAATTAATCTTAATTCTGATCCTGGGTTTGAGAGACTATGCCACAATTTCACCAGCTGTTATCCACTATAAGAAGTAAGAAGTACATAGCTAACAATTCTTCCTTGCAGAGTTGTTACAGGCTGTTAACTTGGTAAAATCTTGTGTTGTGGGTGCTATAAAGAGAAATAATTTACCACTTGTGATTTGCCAAAGCACTTGTGAATTGTTCTGCGTACTCCAGAGTCTCCAAAAGACTTGGACATGGCTAATGCAATGTAACAGTAGTATTATGCTGTGCACTCAGTAACTGTGCAGTGAAGGAAACGACTTGCTGTATCATCAGAAGCACCCTTGATGGGATGTCCTAGACAGCTTACTTGTTAGGTTGATTTATTGATGAAAACTGTTGGTTTTGCAATTCTAATAGAGCAGTTACCAAGCCCAGGAATCTCACTAAGTTTATTGATCCTGAAGTGTAGAGAGCTGTTGGCACAAGCAACTTACTTGAATGCCTGGGCTCCAGAAGAGACTCCAGCCATTATCTTTGCTCTGTCAAAATCCAAATGAGCCTGCTGTCAGTTCTTTGGAGGAGACACCACTTAGGCTTCCAGAGTCACAGCAACAGGACTCTAAAATTCATAGCATGCAGCTTTTTTGGAGTAAGCTGCAGAGTCCTGCTCTAATGTGATAGCAAAACCAGCCCAGGCCAGACACAGTACAGGACACTAAGGATCCTGATATTTGTTTCATTCCCACATCTAATGGTCCATGTTGCCTCACCTACTTGCTTGGAATTTCTCAGGTTATTTTGAAGCACAATCCTTGGTTTCTTTCACGCTCTGCATCATGGCAAATGTCAGATCCTCTACTAAGCTCTGCTGGGCTTGAATCCCTCCTGGGACATGTTGCATTTGCAAGTCTTCTCACTGCCTCCGGCTGTCCCAACACCACAATGAGCTCTTTTTCACAGCATAAGCTGTGTCCCATTATTCTTTTGAAGTTGCTGATGATGGGCATTCTTTCTTAGTGATCCCTTTATCATTTTGGATAGAGCCTACTGTGATGCAGCTGTGTCCTGGAATCCACGTGTTAACAAAATAGTGTATTCTTCTTTATTAGCTCAGTGCACTCTCAAGACGTTGCTGAGACAGACACTGATGGGGTAGGATTTTTTGTGAGGGTAAATGCATCTGCTAAAGCAGGAATGCCATGCAAGAAGAAATTAGTTCAGTTGTTCAGGATGGGGAGAAAATGTTGGAGCAGATAAATGATGAGATGGCATCTGTGTGGAAGCAGCTGATGATGGGAGAACCCAAGAGGATAATTAATGTGCTGAAACAGGAGCCAGATGTCAATAGAGTCAGCTTCCCTGGTCATTTGAATGCTGATTCTATAGTCTGTGTTGATGGGGAAGACTTGTCAGGCAGCCTGTTTGTGAAGTTCAGTATTCCCCATCTTAATCGCTTGTTAGGGGTACTTGACAATTTCCACCACAGGTACTGTCAGCTGAAGAAAAAATAAAATCTGAGGAACTGGTCAGAACGAGCCAAAGTTTCAGGTTTTCATGGAGAGCCCTTCTGTTGAACTGTATCATACCTGAAGTGAAAAAATCTGCCAAAAACATCTAGATCCCCTGTTTTAAAGCAAATAGGCACAGCAGGAGCCCTGCAGGAATGTTAGGAGCTCTGCTCCTCACTTCTGCTGTTTGTGACCCACAAAAAAAGGAAGGCATGCTGTTGTCTGTGCTCACATTGGGCCTGATTGGTGCCCACTGGAGCTAGTAGTTTTATTTCAGATGAAAGGGACAGGAGTACATGGAGTATTCACTCACATGCACCCCGGGCTAGTGAGAGTCACAGCTCACTTGTCCCACACACAGCTCAGTCCAGCCCTTGCTGCTGAAAATGCCTGTGACCAGCCACTGCATTTTGTCATTAGAAACCAGCCCTCTGCTCACCAGAAAGCCAGACTGGGGGAGGAAAGGGTGTTTGCTCCTTGTCACACTCAGGACCTCTGTCCTGTCCATGCAAGGTAGCAACTCAATATCAAAGTGAAGGAAGCTTTGACAGGCAAGGTGCTTCACACATGGCTTTTGTTTCAGAAAGTCCTGAAAGATGCTGGGAAAGCTACTTGTTTGCCATTCCCATACCATCCTCATTTTCATCTAACTAACATCTGCAATTATTAAATATGATCCCATCAATAAAGAAGGTGCCACCCAACACCCCTGGTAGGATAGAGCAGGTGTAAGGCACTGCAGAGCCTGCTTCTGTGCCTTGGTTCAGTAGTCATAAGTCAAACACTGAAGGCGAAGTCAGAAATTTTGCATCTACTGAACATTCATTAGGTTTATAAAAATAAGTAGCTTGTTCATGCAGTAGAGGAGGAGAGACATGTATTTCAGGACAAGTGGCTCTTAAAAGGCATAAAATCACATGGGAAGTACTTCTATATGTTTGTGCCCTGCAGTGAGTTGTTTTACATACCTCTGACCCTATTCTCTTTGCACGGCATGCCTGTTCTGAACATTTTGCCCCTGGCCCTGAAAGTCAAACTACCCAGGGGCAAGGTACTTTGTCATTTACATGGAATTTACCACTTCTTTCAGAAAGACCAGGGCACAAACTCTTATTTCAAATTACTGGTATGAATTTGAACCACAAAATATCCTGGTGTAATCTGATTTTGTGCTGCTAGTAATAAAATCAAATGTGCCTAATGGGAGTGGGTTTATGGCTCATGCACTCAGTTTATGTAAATCAGAATAGCTCCACAGAACTTGATGGAGACTTTTTACATCTGCTAAAGATGCAAGCTAACAGTTTCTTGTCTAGTTTGCATTGATGGTTGCTTTGGCCTTGTTGTGGGACAAAATGCACATACCTGCTGCTTCCATATGCAAGGCCAAGCAGAAGACAGTCCTCTAGCTTCCCACCTTCCACAGCAGCCTGGACCATAGCAATACAGTGTAAATGAGGGACAGGTCACTGGAGAACAGGCAAGGGTCTCAACCAGCCTTAACTGGTGCAGTGTTGACTTCAGGGCAGCTGTGGGGGGACTACATCCTTCCAGAACTGGAGTTGACTACTGGCTAGATGTTCCTTTGTCAGCAAAAAGTGACTCCGAGCTGGGGTATGCTTCACATATTTCTGTCCCGTCAGGCCAGGGAGCATGTCTTTCTGGCAGACTTGTTCAAAGTGAGTCCCTGGGAACATGGAGAGATTTCCACCTCCACTGTTGAACTGGGGAGAGCACAACTAGGGATGCACACAGTAAAGAAGCAGCCAGACCAACACAAGTAAGCTGTAGACAAAAGATTATCTTTGCAAAGACAAAAAACTGAAAGAGCCAATTCCCAGCAATTCCTTAAAAATCTCTCAGATGTACAGAGGAGTGGCTGATCCCATATAATTTTCCAAAAGTTTGAGCAGGACTGAATATTAATGAAGAATTGTAGAATAGTGTTTTTAAATACACTGAAAATTATATTCTTCCTTAGGAAAAGGGACTGTGTTATCAGTCCTGCTAAAAAAAACATAGCTGTGTGTGTATGTGAGAGCATGCACTATTTAAACATTCGGAGGTATATTTATTTAAAATGTATGTGGCATCTTCTGTTGATATATTATTCAACTATTCCTTGATTAGCATGATCTTTATGGCCTTCACCCACTCTCATGTAGGTCACAGGCAGGATTACAAAAGTGGGATTACATCTGTGTGAAATAAGAGTAAGATCTGAAGCAGGGCTGCTTGGCCTGTTACCCAAATACAACTTGCATCTTGCTGCAAGAGAGATCTTACAGTAGCATTGCACAGCTTCTCACAAGCATTTTGACATTTCTGAGAAATGCCAATGGATAGACAATACCCCCTGTTGTACCCTCCACCAGTGAGCGGTGCTTGATGCTTCAGAAGAAGCTGTGACCCTCCTGTAACAATTCATGTCTGCAGTTTATACGGACTTCCAAGTAAGCGCCTGAAGTTGAGCAATTAACAAGAAATTACTCCTGAGGGAATTCTGTTCCTCATCTCAGCTGGTGTTTCAATTTATCTGTGAAGAATCTACACACTCAGGCTATATTCTTTTTATCTTAGTTTGGTTTGACAGTAATTAAAACCTTTCCTGAGCCTGAAAAGCTGTATATATTTATTTTTGGTCTCCATAAGGCTGGAATATGGACTTGTTGTGTGATCTCTGGCAAGACAGTTCAACTATGTGGGCCTTGGTTTCCCTTCTGACTCCTAGCCTGCCCTGTTTATCGGTGAGCCTGCTTGACTTCCCGCTGTGTGCATGCCTCGCCCTAGAACGATGGGACCTCCATGTTGGCTGGGTCCTACAGGCCCCATTAGAATACAAATTGCTAATCATTAGTGAGAAGATTAGTGTGCTAAGAGTGTTTTTCAGTCGCAGTGAGTATAGTTTGGGACCATTTGCTAATCCCTGAGGTAATATTAATTTTAAAAATTCTTAACGTGCAGCATTGTTGGCACTAGTGATTTTATCATGAGTCTCCTGATATTTGGTGTTTCTTGTCAAGATCCACTTCCTGGAAACCCGAGCATCTTGGCTTGCATTTTGAAACTAGCAAATTTTTAATGCCTACTGTAACAGTGAGGCTGGAAAACATTTCCCAAGTATGCTCTGGAGACCCAGAAAGTAAAATAAAAGACCTTAAAATGTGTTAATTGAAAAGAAAAACAAGGATTCTGCAAGAAAATATCTTTTTTTTTTCCATTTTTGTGTGTCTTGCATAGCCTTCATTGTGCAAAAATATATGTCTTGGAGTGTGACAGGAACCCCCCAGTGGTTCTGAGAGAAAAAAGATAAAAGCAAACTGATTTTAATATCATAGCTATGGCTAGGTTGGTACCGTCCCTCTAATTGTATCCATTTTGTTCATTTTTTCATCCTGGTTTATTTTTAACAGCCTCAAATTTCATATTTTTCCGCTTGTAGTTCTCTCTCTGAATACCCTTGGGGTTTACTTTTTCTTCATTTTGTTCCCACCCTTGTTTGGTTTATTTTTTTCTTCAGACTTGATGATGTCCTTAGACTTTATCCAGGTTGAATTTACATCAAGGAAAAGCATGAAAGGCATGAAACAGACATAAATGGTACAGAGAGCAGTTTTGTCTTACTGTTCTCCACTGTGATCTAAAAAGAGCTTGCGATAGTTAAGAAAATGTCCTGGACTTATTTATGCTCTGCTCTAAGTGTCAGTGGTTGGAGATTTCCCATTAGTTGAAGGGAGATGTTCCACAGGCCACCGTGCTGTTTTAGTAACTAATCTATTTCAATGCTTCTTATGTAGACAGGCCAACAAATTTCCAAACAACCAGAGAGCTTTGGCAAATAATGCTGAAAGCAGAGTATTGGACTTACACAAAGCAGTCTGTGTTACTCCGGTACCTTCTTTCAGGGCTGGACTCTGAGAATCAGGTCAACTGCTGTGCTGAGGTAGTAAGACAGCTGTTTGCCAAAGGGAAGGAACCTTTCTGGGGGGAGAGGGAAGTCCTGATGGGGTCTGGAAGCAGGGAAGGCTCTTCAAGGGGGCTGGGAACTTATTAATCATGATGCGTGAGTGTTACATGGCCTCTTTCATCAAAAGACTTTGAAGCGCTTTACAGAAGACGTGAATATGACTTGCATTTTACAGGGAGGAAACTGAGGCACAGAAAAGCATCTTGCTTTGCTCAAGGTCACTGCAGTCCCACGCTGCTGCTCTTCTCTGCTCAGCCACAGTGCCTGCCAGCAGACAGAGCGGTGGGGGGAACTAGTAATGTGGGCTGCCAACCTGTTGTGCAATCAGGGTTACGGTGGAGGAGAGAGGGGAGGAAGTGAGAGGGAAAGAAGGGAAGGCAGGAGTCATGAAAGGTGCCCAGGAGAGGGGCATGGCATGTTGCACACGTGGGAGATGTGGCTGGGCAGCTACATGGGCCAGGTGGGCAGTAGCTGAGGTAGGAGGAACAGTAGAAGCAGCATCATGCAGACAGCCAGTCTTTGTCCTCACCCACTCATGCAAGTTTCATTGGTGGTTGAAAATGTTTCTGCAAGCACTGATGGGAATATTTTGTGGAAGCCCTCTGATGTATTGACATGAGGCTCCATTTTCTTACTCTCAAAACCATGACTTTGAAGAAAGAAAACTTCTGTGTTTGGTATTTTTGGTAGGATGTGATTTATTTCCCCTTAACTTTGCTAGAATTTTTCTTGTTTCTTTACTTTTATTTCTCTTTTCTCTTTTTTTTTTTTTTAACTATTTTCCCTGTCTATTGCCAGATCTTTCAAAGGGAAAGCAAGCTCTGCATTTAGTTTCTCGTTCCTCTGCTCTACTTAACTTATCATTTCAGCCTGTCTGGAAATCTGGAAATCCTTATGCTTGGAACCTTATCATAGACATTTCCGCTGCAGGAAGAGTGATCAGACTAACAACAGCATCTTGAATTCAAGGCAGAGGAAATGGATGACTGCAAAGCTTGGGTTTGCTGTTTAGATATTCTGCACTTAATGGGCTGATTATCATCTATCTTTCATCTCCTTGGAGTAGAACCACAAACTGCACTGAGAACTTTGCATTGTGTGTTATGCTGTCTGACCTGCCTGCTGCCCACTCCTCTTTCAGCCCTCTGGAAAATGCACATGTTCTAGGTTCCTTCCCACAGGAAAGAAGCAGAATTTTAATTTGGATCTGTTCATTTTACCATTGTCAATCCTTGTGTGGGACAGAGCAGCCATAGGCACCAGAGCAGTTTGCCTTCTGGTTTGCAAGCTATTTGAACATCAAATGATCAAGCCAATGCTTAGCAAGTGCAGGGTCATCAGCAGTCATAAATGCACAGTAGTGACTGAGTGGGAGATGTTTGCTTGTGTTATGAAATGTGGTGGAGTGAGAGTACACACTGGGGATTTGTTCATTTTAGCAAACCTGGCAGAACCTTCCTGTGACCTAAATAGAATACCTTGCTCTACATAAAGCATGCATCAGGGTATTTCCTGATTTATTCATGAAAGGTTTGCTTTACAAAGGCATTTGGAACTGTGTAATCTCAGAATACATGATACATATAGCTGGCTGCTCAGCTGGCATTTGCACAAATTGCTTTGATATATGGCTGTAACGTATGAGAGCACAGTGAGGCCAATTTAAATACTTGATACTGGAGTAAACTGGTTAAAAGAGTAAATTAGATCTAACCTACAGATTTTCTTGCTACTGCATAGAGAAGGTTGCTCTCCAGAATGAATAATTGATAAAGGGATGGGAGACTACACTCTAGTAAGCAATAAAATCCTCCAATATTAAATGGGCAGGGTTAAGGGCAGAACCATCAGTAGTGTGCACTGGTGTTGTGTCTTTCTTTTTATGGATCCTTTACTGATCCACATTAAATTGGGATTCAACACATTGTGTTAACCGGATCAGTTAACTGAAGAACTCTGCTGCCTTTTACCTGGGACACTTTGTGCCTCTGGTTACTCTTTCCCAGTGACAGAAAATAACGTCTAAAATAATACTTCATCAAGTCTGTGCATTTATTAGTAAATGTCCAATACACATCTTTAATGATTTGTCTATATATTAGTCATATATGTTTCCTGCTGTAATATATTCACCAGTAAAGTAGGTGGGGCTGGTTGCTCACAAGCAAGTCTTATTTTGCAGCTTTGGAAGAAATTGGGGTTAATTTACAATAGAATGAAAGTGACATTTGTAAAGATGGTAAGAGGGGAATGCCAGAATCCATTACACTGATGATCCTACGAATACACTGGCATTCTCCATTGGTGAGTTAATGTTCAAATCCTATCAGCATTACTTGCTGAACTTATTGCAACTTAATGGCAAATTTCCAGATTTGTATCATGCCAAGTATCTTATAATAGACGGGACTGCACAAATTTTTTGGGAAAAAATTTCACAGTTAAGCTGACTGCTATAACACAGTAGAAATTTAACTCATTTTGTGTAATAGTGGCTGTAGCATGAGCAAGACTATCTTTTGTATTTCCCTTGATGAGGCTCAAGAGAAGCCTGCAGTAACTAAACTGAGGTGGTCAACAGGAAGCTTGCTGCCATTTTTGTGTCAAGCAGCATACTATGGTACATCTTTAGTGTAGTGTGCTATTAATTCAGCCAAAAATTGTATATCCTCTCAGAAAGTAGGTACAGAGCTGATTGTTCCTGATGCTCCCTCATGGAGAATTCTGTGAACACTCAATCTGAGCAATACAAGAAAAAAAATCTTCATACAGTATCCCACATCTTTTGTGGTATTCTCCAGAACTTCTAGATGTGTTAGATGATCACACAGATAATAGGATCATGTCTCAGAAAAGTCAGGTAACCTGCCTGATACTGAAGGGGAAACTTCGATTACTTTACTGAAAATAATCTTACTAAGCCTCCCATGAAATGAACTTCCTCAATTCTCAGTCGTGTGGTCTTCTTGTTTAAGAAAAGGCTTTGTCTTGTGTGGCTTGGAAGTAAGCTGGAGTAAGACTTGTCTGATTACTGTATTTCTGAAAAAAAAACCAAACTTTTTCCTAAGAGGTTACCTGATTGAGCAGTGATTTAACATTAATATAAGTCAACTGCATTTGTCATTGAACAACATCCAGCAAACTCAAGGGGCAGCAGAAACCTTCGTTCTCCATCCTCCAGATAGTAGAGGAATAATTTTTAAAAACTTGCTGCTGACACCATTGGCTGCCCAGAACAATAGGGAACTGTCAGAATGATTCTGTAGTTCATATCTTTTTGTATGGTGTACTTTAAAATATCAAGTGATGTTTCATCTGTGCACATAGAGTACATCAAATGAAGCACAATTCTTTCCATATTTTTACTTTTAATTTTACCAGTTCCAAGCATTAAGTAACTTGAGGCCTTTCTTTCTTCCCCCTTTCTCCTCTTTTCTACATTCTTGACTAGAAAGGATCTGTTTCTCCACTGGCTTTGTAAATCTGGGCATTTTAGAGTTAAACAAGACCTGAAATGAGCAGGATGACATGAGGTTTGCATTAAAGAGTGGTATGTGGACAAGTGGCAAAGGCATGGATTATGTGGTAATAAAAACACACTGGGTGATATTTTTGTCAGAGGGCCTCACTTCACTGCCTCCAAAATGCAAAAGCATGAGGAACTCAGATTGCTGTCTCTGAGCCATGATTGCAGAAGCAGATCAGCGTGCACCTTACTCCCAACTCACTGAATTATGTTTAGCTTTCTTCTGCTGTATCAAAACCCATCCAAGTTCAATGCTGTTGATGAGAAAATGGGGTTCACTGTTGCTTCTGGATTAGCAGAGCACCCCTAAATTGAAGCCAAACTTTTCACTAAAGTGGTTAGGCTTGCCAGTGGTTTGACTAGCCAAACCAGACAGAAAATGGTGATGCTGAGTCAGTCTGGATTCATGGGGAAATTTTTTTCCCATGTATAAAAATTGTTGTTATTGTTGTTGTTTATTTGGATTCTATTATTTCAAATTCAGTGAAACCTAATAAAACTCTCCAAGCTGGAGCATCAGTTGGCATAAATCAGCGTGTATCCCCTGTGTCCAATGTTGCTGGACAACTGTATGAAGATCCTGTGGTTCTGGCCACCCATTTTCAAAGTCAGAATATCTTGCTGCAGTTCTCTCAGCTGATCTTCTGCACAGCACAGGGCACATGTACAGCACTGCTTGTTCGTGGTAGGGGTAGGGACTGCCCAAATCCCCTTGTGTTCCCTTGCCCCATGTCCTAGCCTTCTGCAGTGGGAAAAGACTGTCTCTTTGACCCATCCATCCAATTAATGCCAGTTTGACACTAGCCTTTCTTTTCTTCTTTTGGAGACAATGTGATTTTATCACACTGACAGTGAACTCTGCTTCCCTTGTCTGAAGCTGGAACTGGATGCAGAAAAGTCAAAGAGCGAGAGATGAGTAGAAGAGAGACAGTGTAATGACAGGATGTTTCACATGCCTTTGAATTTCTAAGGGGATTAGGTGCTCCCCTGGTGCTTTGACATGGAGCCTATGGCAGCTGCTTTGGCAAAGACTGCCAGCAGTTACATAAATATGTTATTTTCCCCTCATTTTCCCAAGGTGCAGAGGACACAACAACCTCTGTTACAGAGCAGCAACAAAGAGCATTTGGAGCTGTCAGAGTCTGTACAGCCATGCTCCACAGTCTCTCTGCTCCTGCTCTCATGCAGGAGTGCCTCTGAGAACTCGTGCATCCATTTATGTTGTAGTCAGACACCTACCACTTCTCTTGTTGAAGCATAATTCTGCAATTCTGACTGAAATCAAGTGCCAGAGTCACACAACTCAGTCTTCACCACCAGCCTCTACACCTCCTGAAAGAGCTTCTCTGGGTCAACCCTTTTTCCAAGCATCAGCTGAAACAAAATACTCTAAGTTGCTGTAAATTTATCTGCCCCACATACTACAGAGACTTCTTTGCACAGCAGAAGTCCTTCTCCTGAAAGCAGGACAGGGAGAGCAGGTGTTGTGCTGGTGTCCCTTCAGTGGAATCTGATTACCGGTTTGGTTGCTTTTCTCTGTCTATTTGATATTGTTATTTAGGAAGCCGTGGCTGATGGTGCATTTTTAAACCAAGGACTGACAGAAATCAGGTGTCTTCACTTTATAAAAGAAACATTAACCCACTGGTTGAGATCTGCCTGCAGCATCATTGGCAAACATGAAACCCAAGCTTTTCACAAAATTATTGAAGTCCTTTTGTCATTTTAAAACACTTTATGGATGTTTCAGACACATTTAACAATAAATCTAGTGGAGGTGCAGCAAAGAAAGGATTGTCTGAATAAGAAAGAACAAGAGATGGGAGAAAAGGAGGTGATTCCTCTTGGTTGCAGAAATGGGCAAGGAAAATTACCACAGGGGAGAAGCATCAGTATTCATAGCTGCAGTGAGAGCTGAAATGATGGTCAGGGCCTGTCAGTCCCAATACTGCATCCTTGAGTCACACTCACTGATTCAGACATTAATTTAGACCTCAGATGTGCATGTCTGACTCCCAGTGAGCCCTCCTGGAGGGCAGAGTGTGGTCTCCTGAACATGGTGGGTGAGGGTATAAAGCCCCAGAAAGAGCGTGCTCGACACAGTTGTGAATGCAAAACCTGCCTCATTGGCATTGGCAGGAGACAATGGCATTTGTATCTTTGGACAGCACTTGGCTTACTGATCTCAGTGCAAGACACACACACACACGTATGCACAGAGGGTTCAGCCTAGCACCAGAATGCTGTTAGTGTAAATGAACACTGTCACGGCCAGAGTGGCTGGGGTTTTGTTGGTTTTTTTGTCCCCCCCACTTTCTGAAACAACCAGCTAATTTAAAACCACAGTTCAGAGGGAAGGGATTCTTGTTATGCTCATGAATCTCAAAGATTTCCTAAAAGAAGAAAAAAGAGAGCGGCAGAAAGACAGAGAGAGCTGGAAAACCAGGAGCAGGCAGCAGACTTGGAAAGAAATGTCCTCCTTCTCCCCAGCCCAGGAATGCAAACAGGAAGCCGCCAGCAGAATGTTTGGAGTGTGTGCAGCTGCAGTTGGGTCTGAAGACACTGAAAGCTGTGCCGAAAGTATTCAGCTTGCCTCTTACAATGGAGGGGAAACACTTGCTTTGACACTGCATTTGATAACCATTTTGTAGCAGGAGTGCAGACCCTTTCATTTGCAGGGAAAGGGAAGACAGCTGTGGCTGTCTTCAGTGAAACTTGCTATTCTATACGTGAGAGAGTGTGCTTGTTAAAGGAAGACAAAAGGGTGCTTACTGAAGTTCTGCAGGTGGCTTTTGGTTATTAACCAGAGGAGCTCAGCTAGTCCAGAATGTGTTGGGCTGCCTAATTCCCCACTAAAGGAATCTCAGTTGCTGCTTGGGATAAACGGTGCCTTTTTGGAGACTGCTCTGTGTATTGCCTGAAACACTGAGCTACTCCCTTGGAAACAGAAGTTTCATATCTGCTAGATCATTCTTCCATAGCACATGTTTTCCATGTGTGAGTTCTGATTTGGGGAGTTTTGGGGAGAAAATTATCTGTAACAATATATTCTAATTCATATGTAGATCAACCTTTTCAAGGTACCAGGGTAAAAACACTTGAATTATGTAAATGGAGATAATTTTTTATAAATTACCTTTCAAACAGGTTGGATCTGTGTCTTAATTCAAACAGCTTTAAAATTACCTCACCTAGTTTTCCTCCATTGCTCTTGATCAGCAATTGACCTTGAGCTGACTTAGTTCTCAAAATAGATCAAATAAAGGTATCATTCCTTTTGATTATAACACGGGTTCTGTTTTAAAAAAGTCTTGCTGAAATGAGTCTTGCAGGTTCTTCAGTTGCTAACATTTTATTACTACACTTTGAAGCTGCCTGAGATTGTGCATGTGACAGAAAATCCATATTCCTAACTAACCAATTGTTTTAGCATGTATTTCTGAGAGCTGCATGGTGCTGGTACTTGGGTATTGGTTATATGTTTTAATTTGTCTTCTTATGGAGCTGATGATCTGGATTATCTCTTCATGCTCTTTCCTTCTGATGGGTCAAATGCTGAAGTTTGCACTTGCAACACCATTAGAAAGTTTGCTAAAGGCAACATTTTTTTATGAGGAGCTTTTGTAAAAGAACCCCGAGGGACACCGTTAACTTTACTAGGACTAATTGCACCATGTGTTTCTTTGTGTCTAACATGCCTGAATTTAATAAATGAGAAATTATTGTTCCTGGTTAAGAAAGTAGGTAGAGTAGCTAAATACAGAGGAAGTCAAACTGCAGGGGGGAAGCTCTAGTTTCAGTGGCTACAGAGGAGGAACATGTAATAGCAGCACTGCAAAAAGTATACCCAAGCTATTCTCTGCTCTGACTCCTTATCCTCCTTGTCCACCACCCAGCACGGCCCTCCCCCGCCCTCCTCCTCAGAGCTCCCCATGACACATCCCACCAGCAACCCTGACACCAAGTGCTACTCTTGCTCTTGTGCTGCGCCAGTATTTGTGGTATCACCTTGAGCTCCTGCCTGTGACTCATGCTTTGCTCTTCAGGACTCAGAGTTTAACTCAGCCCTACCACTGTGGTGGTATTTATGGAGACAACCAGATAACAGATTTAACGCTTGGTAGTTCCCCTGCACACTTACATGTTTCAAAAGCATGAATGAGCCAACACCTATTATTTCTTTGTTTAATAGGTTAGTATTAAACATTAGGTCAGTATTAAAAATTAGGTCAGATTAAGGAAGAGGTATGTAGGTAAGGCTCCGCCACCTCCCTGGTATCATGCAGGAAGCTGGGAGTGGAAACCAACTCATGCAATTCCCAGTTTGGAGCTACGAGCATGAGATCAGCCTTTTCACCAGGAATGATATCGAATGTGGGGGCAAACCTGCAGTGAAAGTTGGAAGAGCAGGAAGAAATCTTGGAGTTCTGTGTGTGGAGGAAAGGATGGAAGTTGGAAAAGGAGGAGACAGAGGAGAAGCTGAATGAGATTGCATTTTAATCGGCCTTTAGGGAAGGTTAGTAGGGAAGGCTACTGGACACACAGAATGAGACAAGACTACAAAACACCTTGATAAGAGAAGAAAGCCCTGTGTCAGCACAGTTGCCCACAAGGCAAGAGCTGTCAAATCACTGTTTTCTGACACCTTCTGCCTCTTCAACACCTTTTGTGCTGTTTTTCCCTTCTCGTCAGGGTTCATCTGACAGGGTGAAAAAAAGGGTTTTCAGAGCAAATCACAGCCTGAGGAGCTTCCCCAGTTGCAGATTGTTACCCAAGGGAACTCCAGACCTAGATCTCAACCCATTCCTCAGTAAACAGCAAGGGTCTCGTGAGATAGAGATTGTCATTGCCACATCTTATGCAACAGCACAGATGTTGATTCATAGCTATCTGTGCTCCAGTGCAAAGCTCACCCGTCAGCAACTAGATGTTTGGAGAAGGGAATTTGTCTGGGGCTCTCAGTAACCACAGCCATGAGCTATCACCATTGCAATCATAGATTAAGGAAGAAGTGCTTGCAATTACTGTATGGAAAACAGCAAAATTTGCCAATTTGGACAGTAAACTGGGAAAGGTGATTAAGGCAGACTCAAAAAAGCTGGTTTTAACACCTGGATTATTTTTTGAGACCCTTTGAAGGGAATCTGATTTTGAAAACAAATAGTACTGCACTCTGTAAAACTGATGAAAAATGCTTTCCTCTTTTTCTCACCCGTGTGGATTGTCTTATGATCAACCTGCAATTTTTCCTCGTAGGGGCACACATCTGGGTCTGTCTTTCACCTTGTGACCTATTTTCTTTAAACGTGAGAGAATGTAATATCTGCAAAACCTTTACCCCTCCCCCTGACAATGTGATTGAAATCGATTGACTGATTCAAAAGCAATTAGGTGGGGCTGACAGACAGACAACGCGCAAGTTTTCTTCTGTAAGAAATGAGGCAAAAAAACTCAATGGCCCTTTGAGATACCCTAAGGCCAGTATCAATAAAATTATATTTCAGATGTGGAGAAGGGCTTGCGTGTCTGATACCTCGCCCTTTTTATCCCCCAAATCTATCAGGTGGTCTAATAAAAGATATTGCCTCTTCCTACAAGACTTTCCTCTCTCTATAAAGAGGGACATACAAAATCTCTTGTCCCCTGGGAGAATTTAGGGTGTGTATCCCTATTTTCTGTAATGGAGGTTTTATTTTCCTCTGGTTTCAGTACAGTACCTTGTTGCCCTGAGTGCTGGAAACACCAGGGATATACCAAACCAGCCATGTGCTTTTTGTTATTCTCAGCCTCATCAACAGCACTATATTCCCCACAAGGTGGTGGGCAACATCAAATTTTCTCTGGGGGGATTGTTTCCTTTGTTTCTTCTCCTTATAAACACATATAATCTAAGAGCCTGGCTTGCTGTCTTGGAAGGTTTCCAGAGTAAGGTGAGCATTTTATGGGATAAGCATGTTTCACTGGTCAACAGCAATTGCAACAGCAGCATCTGAAATAGAGGGCCAGAATAATTCCTCCTGCAGCAGGAGTCTCTGGGTGATGTTCCCTGACCTGTGTTATGCAGAAAGTCAGACTGGATGATCAGAGCAGTCCCTTCTGGCCTCAAAATCTATGAATCTATGTCCTGATTACACATTTGAGAATGAACAACCGAAGTTGAAAGTGGTGATTTATTGAATGTTAGCTACAGGCAGATTCTTGTTTCTGAATAAGCAACTGCTTTTAAAAGGGTCCCTGTAGCTCAGTGGGGTACAGACAGCTGTCAGTTCTTTTGGGGGAAAGTACTCACCAGTCTATTTCTGTAAACCGTATTTTACATTTACAGCTCTGTGTAACTGACATTTTATAATAAGGATTGACCCTTTCTGGAGATGGCTTTGTGGTTGATTTATAGATAAGTCCCCAGTAAGACTGCTTTGGGAAGAGGCCAAGGTGGGTGAGATCTATCCTTTCTCTCCTTGATTGTGAATCAACCCATATATGAAAACATCTTGGTTTGGTGGCATTAGTTTTGTTGTTGTATCCTGCTGTGGAGTATTGGAACCTTAGTGAAACAGACGATATGTCAACAGCTCTCATGAGGCTTGTCTTCGGCCTGTTGTTTCACTTGCTTCCAAAGATGTCACATGCAGAGCAGAAGATGCCTGCAGCTGCTGTGAATCACTTTAAAGATACCAAGCTCCAACATCTGAGAATAAAGGAGCCCCAGTAGTACCCTCAGATGTCTGTAAGGAGCGTGATGTACCTCAGATGCTCTCTGAGAGCTGTGGTTCTTTAAAATGTTGGGGAAGGGAAAGCAGAAAAACACCCTGGTGTACTGGTGGGCCAGTGGTGTTAGAAAAGGCAGGGGGACTTGGAGAGGTGGCTCTGTGGACAGCCAGAATTTTAAATCCAGAATGCTGTTAGGATTTCAGACAGCATTTGTTGTTCATGTTATTGATTTCAAAGTGGTAGAAGAGGTATTGGAAAGTTTGGAGTGACAAAGTCTATCAGAAGCCTTTGTAAAACCAGTAATGGATGGAGGAACAAGAACTGTTTTATCTCTCAAATATGCAGTCCATGGAAATATACTGCTTTTAATGGTGGAAATAAGGGATGAATTATACTACAGCATCTGTAAAATACATGATGGTAATAGGCAAACTTCATTGACTAAAGAGCTCTGCATATTCACGAGTGTTAGGCCTTAGTTCGGGAAACTTCTCTTAAATCAATGATGGCATTACTGCACTTGATTAAAATGGTTAGATCTACCCTAACAATTAAACCATCACTTTGAATTAAAAGTGCAACCCATTAAATTGTAAAACATGTAAATATTAAGACAACCATATTTCTAGGTATATGTATTATCTTTATTTACAGTAGTCCCTTAATTGAGTGGCTTAACTGAGTAGAGATTGCACTCTAAACTGTTCCACAATTATTAAAATGCATGTTTACGTTTACCTAAATCGTGCAAAAGTAATTTAGTAGATGAATTTCACAAAATATTCAGGAAATTTGCATACAGACAGCATAATTATTACTGATATTTGCACACCTTCCCTTTCCACTTTCACGCACTATTACAAACCACACAGAACATTACTAAAGAAATCATTGGAGAGGCTGTTGTAAGTACAAATATGGATTCATCAATAAATGTTCAGGCTTCCAGGCGAAAAACAAATGGCATGGCTGTGGAGAAGAAATATTACTTTTTATTTAGATAGTTATTTGGAATGGGATCTGTACAGATAAATCCATACTCAGAATATAGCAGTCTATTTTGACAAAGACGAATGTTGTTGAAAAGAACAACTAAAACACAGACAAACTTGCAAGTGCCAATGGAAGCCAGTACATGGGGTAGCAGATATGCGAGATAGGTGCACTCCAGAAGCGGCAGGAGAAATGGCCAACAGTGAGATAAGCTTTCACTCCAGCACTGATGAAGAAGGCTTGATTCAGAAGTGCTTTTGTATCAGTGTTAAGCAAAGTAGAAGTAGACTCCAAGTGCAATAGCAAAAATCTACATTGGAACTTTCTTCCTTGCTTGAAAACCAGAGGACCCTGGTGAAACCCGAGTTCACAAATCCTGATGCACAACTATGTCTCCTGCAGCCAAGCAACTGCACTGTGTTTCAGTGAAAAACAGACTTCAGCTGCCATCCAAAAGGCAGGTGGAACATGGAATTTTGTGCATCTCTAAGAAAGAAAAATAAATAAAAAATTTGTAAGCTGGGAGTGAAATGGACCAAGAATGAAATGACAAAAATGATTAGTGGAGCACTCTCTCGAAGAAGCAGCTACACCCTAAACTAGATTTCCAAAACAGGCCAGTGATTAGTGACTGAATTGCCCTTCAGCTTCTGCAAATCAGAACACTTTAAAAGATGCAGGGAGGGGGCATCCAAATTCAGCAGGTGCTTTTGGGAACCTTGGCTGACACGTTCCTACCCAAGTTGCAAGAAAGAGCTGAGAATCCCACAAGACCTTGCAGTGCAGCTGATATGGGTCCATGCACAGAGAAGGATCATGTGTGTGTCTATTTATATTTATGTGCTGTATCTACTGAGACAAGCAATAGAAAAGTGGAGCCTTGTCAAGATTATCTGTCATGAGATAAGAGAAACCCATGTATCACTCATCCTGAAGGCTGTGCACCAAGGAGCAAAAGAACCTCATGCTCCCCTGACAATGAAAATAATGAAGTCAGATTATCCAAGGAAACTGTGAGTTTGCCTTACCCACAAACCTCAGCCCCAGGGAGGGAAGAAGAATTATCAGAAAGGTCATTCTGAGCAGTCAGAGTCAAGGACAGAGCTGAACAGCCACTGAAACCCATAGGAGCAAACACAGAGCTCACAAGGAGGGAGAAAGCAGTAAGAGTTCAAGGGAAATAAATAACAACATGAAAAATTTTAACACTACCGAGGAAACATAGGAGACGTTTCTCTCCATGTTGTGAAGACCTACAATGGCATGCTGATAGGATCCCCAGAGAGAGCACATCGTCTATAACTATGCAGCACTGCACATGCTGATACTACTAATAAAAGAGAACGGTTCAGATCACAGAAATTAATTAGTTTAGAACTGCAACCACCAGGAAGAGAGCATGCACACAGCAGCATCCCAAAGTGTGTTCGCATTAACGATTCTCTGTCTGGTGTGCTGTTGACAGAATCCTGTCTGTCTCAACAAAACTCTGGAAGCAGCTTTAAACTTCAGGCCCCCATCAAACAGCAAGCGGTCTCCCTGCAGCGTGCCTGCATGGAAGCTAGTAAATCCAGCAAATAAGGATTCGACAGCATCTCCTGCTGTCACAAGGAAAACTTTAGCTGCTGTACTGGAAATGTCCCTTCTCCTTGGGGGGCCATCTCTTTGCATGCACTTACCATGCCTGAAAAGCAGAGCTGGGCTGCTACTTCTGGAGGCACCAAGAGTCCTGCCCTCCTAACAAAATCCATCTGTGGAAGGAAAAAGCCAGAGCTCTCAGGAGTCTCCAGCACCCTGCAGGATGAGGCCATGCTCCTCACAGCCTTTCTTCCTGCGGAGACTGATTTCTTCCTGTGCCAAGAGGCAGAATGAAGGCTTGTGTGCATTTTTCTGCCTACCCTTCTTGCGAGAGGGGGCT
Source organism: Morus bassanus (assembly GCA_031468815.1). Lineage (NCBI taxonomy): Eukaryota > Metazoa > Chordata > Aves > Suliformes > Sulidae > Morus > Morus bassanus. Next base: position 34,194,811 of record CM062600.1, read on the forward strand.
CAGCACTCTCGAGTCCGGAGCTCATTTAGAGGCACCTCAGTAGTTCAGAGTTCCCATGTCCATTACTTCATCAGCCACAATTTACTGCAGTGCTATGTGATATACAGCAGGACCATTTCATCTCCCAGAACTTTAGAGAGGGGGTCTGCGTTTTAGCATCTACCAGTTTTATCTCTGCCATCTGAATCTCATTTCCAGGATAACCAAGGGTCCTTCTAATTACTGCTCTGTTGAATGTATGTTGCTTGAAGTCCTTGTGATTTGCCTGAAATCTGGGGAAATGGGAACTGATGCCATTAGTCATTTCTTCTGGGGAAACCCACTGACACACAGTGAAAAATGATAATAAAGTTGTATCAATCTGACTATGTATCTGGCTACCTTGTAGAAATATAATGTTTGAAGAACACACCTGAATTTCATAGAAATTTAAGCAAGCACCATTCTAAGAACTTTGATGGTGGCTGGCAGTATATATATTCTTATACCAGAGAGGACAAAAGTATTTTATGTAACTAGCCATGGCTCATTTCTGTGCCAGAACACCCATTACAGGTAACGACGCAAGGCCTCTGATGCTCCCAGCATTTGCTGCTGTGGTTCAATGACTACAAAATATGTGGGGTCTGCTCCCAGCTCTGCCGCTGATTTGCCATGTGACTTTGGGCATGTTGTGACCCCTGCCTCAGTTTCCACATCTAACATGTAACATTTAAAAACTAATTATTCATGACAATCAGACTAGAAAGAACGCAGCATTCATTTTGTTTTCCCTTCTCCCCATTGGACATGAGGATTGTGATTTATCTATTACATTGGAGTACGTATGCATGCAGCACTCAGTGTTTTGTAAACACTTATTAATGGTCCTTGGAAAGTCCCCATGAGGTTGGTAAACAATATCATTCTCATTTTGCATTTGAATCACAGCAATATGAAAGACAAAAGGGCACATTTTAAAAGCCATCTTTATTGGTGTATCTACATTTATTTGCATAGACCTGTCCTTTTAAAAGCTGGCAAGATGGAGATTCCACAACCTCCATGGACAATCCTCCCCAGATCTTAACAGTTCTTACCATCAGAAAGTTTCCCTTGATGTCTGACTGATCTAAATCTTCCTTGCTGCATTTTAAACCTTTGGGTGTGGAGAAGCATTTGTATCTTTCCTTCCTGCAGTAACTCAACTGTATGTAAGGATTACCTTCATGACTCACCACAGTATTCTTTTTTCAGAACAATACTACCTCATTTGGTCTTTCTTTCTTAATCATGTTTTTAAGATTTTTGATCATGCTGCCGTTTCTCCGGGGGGGGGTCTATGTCTCTCTTCAACCTAGCGTCCAAAGCCAGATACTGTGTTCTGGCTGAGGGGTTGCATAGAGAAGAATTACTTCATGGGCCTGCTAGATGACATTCCTATTCATACATGTGAGTATGATGTCAGCCTTTCTCAGTAGCGTGACATTGTTGACTCATCTTCAGCTTGCAACTGACGATCATCCACAGATGCTTCTCTACACGATTGCTGCTGAGCCAGTTGTTTCTCCATCGTGTATCTCTGTGGTCGGTTATCCCCAGCTTGGTCCTTTTGAATTGTATCCTGCACATTTCAGTCCAGTTCTATAAGTTGCCAAAAAAGCCCTTCTTCTCATTAGCACACTTACAGCCCTTCTGACCTCAGTGCTCTCCACAGTTGTATTTATATTTCTATTGATCATCTGAGTCATTAATGAAAAAGGTGAGTAGGACTCCTCTGGAGACAGAACCCTGTAGAATCCCCTTTGAAACATCTTTAGATTTTGACAGTCAACCATTGATAATTATTGTCTAAGTACAGTTTCTAACCAACTTGCATCCACATTATTTCAATTTTATTTAGATATTCTTAGTTCTTGTTTATGAGAATGTCCTCTGAAAAAAGTTAAAAGCCTTACAAAATTTGAGGTAGATGACATTGACTATCTCCATCCACAGAAGTTGTTTCTCTGTCAGAGAAAGAAATAAGGTTATTTTGACATGATTTGCTCTTCATAAGCCCGCGTTGGCTGCTGCTCATCTGTTTTCTTAGTGCTTACAGATAAGTTTATCTGGGACAAGTGCTCAAAATACTAGCACAACATCTAACAGGAATGGAGGTTATACTGACTGGCCTACAACTCCAGCTTCCTCTCCTTGTTTTTAGAGCTATATGTGGTATTTGCTCTTTCCCAGTTTTCTAGGACATAACCCTTTCTTCTGGCTTCTCAGAGAAAACCACTAACAGCTCTGAAATTGCTTCAGCCTGTTCTTTTAAGTACTGGGGGATAAAGTTCATCAGGGGAGATGATTTGATAACACTAACTTATCAGAGTGTTCTCTAACATGTTCTTTTCCTTTTTGGGCCTGACACTACCTCTTTGTTGCTGGCATTCATTGGATTTGCCACCTGGTTGCAGTTGACCTCTTTACTAAAGATTGAAGCAAAACGATATCAAATACTTCCACCTTTTTGGCATCATCTGTCAGTGTCTTTCTCTCCCCATTGCACAGCAGACCAAGACTTCCCTTTGCTGGGGTTTTGGAGGGGTTTTGTTGCTTTGGGGTTTTTTTCTTTACTGAGAAAATTTGTCATTTTAGTTATACTTCTGTCCTATGTGCATTGCTGATTTGTGTTTTGTGGGTTTTGGTTGTATGTGTTTATGCTATTCTTTTGTGTTTGTCTTTGCAGCTGGACTTACTTTTCACCTCCTGCAAAATTTTTAACTTATTCTTCAGAAAAATGCAGCAGTTGTGATACAGATTTGTCTTTCCTGCATTTTCTTTCCCTCCCTAATTTTGGGAGAAGTCGTTCTTATGTTGCTATTATTGTTTGGTCTCCATTTTTCTGTGGGCTTGTCATCCATGGGATATTACCCATCTCCTGAGTTTACTGATGGTTGTCTTCTTGAATTGCTCTGAGGTTTGTTTGGTGATCTCCATACTCTTTCTCAGGATTACAATTGCTTTTACTCAAATTCTTCCCTGTTAGCAAAGAATGAAGTGCATGTTTTTTAACAGTGAGACTAGTTCATTGTCAAACTGACCAACTCTTGTCATGATGAGAATTTTCCATCTTTTTCAAAACAATGTTCTAATGGAGTGATGTAGGCCAAATGCAGAAAATACTAGGTGGTGCCTTCTCATCTTTAAAACTCTGCATGTGTGAGAGTTTTACATGGGAGTTTGCCAGCTCTTTCACAGGAAACCTGCAGCAGAGCCAGTGGTAGAACCAAATCCCTGGGTCCTGTTGCAGCGTCAAAAACATGGATTCATCCATCATTACTCTCTAAATGACATCTTTGACATTTAGAGAATCCAGGCTTCCCTGTATTTGGTGGAAGTCTCTGATTCCCTCAACAATCACCCAAAACCCAAGCAGTCCACAGACTGACAGGGCAGTTTGATGGACTGATACATGGAGATTCTCCTTTGGAATGTGACACAGCAAAATCCATCAAAGGTAATTCAGAAGTCATTTTTATATTTGCAGGTAAATCATGATTTCTGGAGTGAGATGAATTTCCAAATCCCTTCTAAAAACTTTACAAAGAACACAAATGATTTTTTGTTATATCTGTACTATATGTTTAATATATCTGTTCCTTTGTTCGAGTAGAGAAAAGCCATGTGCTTCATTACATGGGGTTGTATGGATCCAAGTCTTTGTTTTTCCTCTTATCATCATTAAAATCAAAACAGACAGCACTAATCCCTCAAATAAATGGTAATTTATTTCTTCGTGTTCAAAGTATGAGGGTTCCATGGTTGCTCTTATACTAATCAATTCAATGTTTTTAATTAAAAATTGAATGGTTTAAACATAAGACATAATTAAATAGATGCCTGCTATAGTTACCACATTGGCATGCTCCCTTTTGCTGGTTTGAGCACACAGTTCCTCTACTGAAATCAGTTACTGCCCATACAAATTGATTTCTACACCTCTTCCTACATTCTGTGAGTGTCTGCAGAATCTGGGCCTATGTCCCCTTTCTGATCTCATGCTGATGTAATTCCGCTGATTTTCAATGGAATTGCATTGGTGTTAAATCACCAGCTTTATTTGGGTTGTTCACTGAGATCCATGTAGAATGGGTCATTTAAAAGGTCATGCACTCTTCTTGTATGAAAACAGCGAGTGCTTTTGGGCAAAGAATGTCTTTTTTCTTCCACATTTTACAGGTCTAACACCTAGTGTGTAGGTAGTACCACAATATAAATATTACTACTGTTGAGAACAGCTACTAGACAAACTAAATTCCCTCTGTGAATTCTTGAAACCCTATGTGTGGCTAGCAGTTGCTTCCAAATAAAGGAGAGGATTTGAGATGTTAGTAGTAGGGAGAACATTCCAAAGTGCTCATCACTAACCTCCATCTCTTCTCTTTGGAGCAAAGCTAAAATTCTCATGGGCTTCAGTGGGACCTAGTAGTCTGTGTTTCCTCCTTGAGTCATTGTCACTGAAGGAACACATATTCATGGTGCAAGGGATGATATACATCAGCTTGTTCACTTGCAGACTTCTCTTGATGAGAGCAACTTGGACCATTGTATTCACCTTAGTGCTGCGACAGCCATTTTTGAGGATGCAGTGGTGGCTTAAACTTGTCTAGCTTAGCACTGATTTTTCCTAGAGGGAGCTGCAGCATGCTAAACTTGTTTTTCATCAGTGGGGCTGCAGGAGGTTTTACTGGTGTGACTGTATTGGTGCCAGAGTCCCAAGCAGATACAGGATTTTGCTGTATCTCAGCTCTCTGTATCTTAAAACTATGCCATTTTGTCAGTTCTTCCAAGTCTGGGAATGGGTAGAGCAGACTGCTGTGCTTTCTATGCCTCATTACAGAAGCATGTCTTATAACAGAAACCTTCTTTCCTGCACTTGTGTTGCTGCTGTTGTTGACTTGCCTCTACTCTTAAAACACAACTTCAGCTTTTGCTTCACTTTCCCCTTTCCCTGTCCCAGTTCTGAGCCAAACTTGGCAGAATGAACTTATTTAGTGTAAAAAAAAAAATTAGAAAAGAAAAAACCAAAACCCCAAGCTGAACAGAAGAATGCTCCCAAAGAAATAAATGATCTCTGCATCACCTTCACACAAAGGACAGAAATGTAAGTAAAGGGTCATTCAATTCCTCTTTTGCCACATCCTATCCTTGCTGTAGATGGCCAACATAATGAGGACAATCTGCTCAGGAAACTTGTGTTCTCTGATGTACTTAGGTTTCCTCAGGGGTTGTATCTACAAAACACTGTCACCAGAACTTAGGGACTCTGCAATATTGCATTAGGGACATATAGAAACAACTAAACTGTATGCACTGAAGTAACCAGAATGAGAACAAATGGTTTCAATGTAATTAAAGCATAACTCAGTGAGTTAATTTTGTTTAGTTGTAGGTAGGCACAATTAATTGTGATTTACAATGGAGATGTCAGCAGAACATTTGGCCCTTGTTATTTGTGCTCACAGATTTTTGTTCATTTGTTTGATTACAACGCTGCTTACCTCGCATATTGAAAGTGGATGGGCAAGATATGGCCAGAAGATTACCACTTTCATATGGAAAAGAACCCAAATAAGGAGAGCAAAAGCTGGTCAGACCTTGGCTGAGTTGCTTCACAATCTACCTCCCAGAAGCATCCCTCCTGGGAACATAGCAGGTCCTTACCTGCATGGCTTGGTGCCCTCTGGAAGGGCATTTGCCTGACATGACTCTCAGACCTCTTCAGCTGCTTGGCTTCTAAACAGTGAGGGAGAGACTCTGACACTCAGAGCAAAAGGTCTGGCTGACCTGAGGTGAGGCCCATATTACAGGTGAGGGAGCAGCCCTGTGCCCTTGACAGTGGCTTGACTGGATCAAGGAAGCGCTCAAATGCAGCCGTGCCCTTCCTAGCCTAGCAAGTTTGTTGGCGTCTCATGTGGGTTTCACAGAGATCATCTGCCTCTCGGTTTTGCTGCTTGGTGAATGATTCCTTTCTGTTATAGAGGGCATTCTGATTCTTTGTGATGATCACAGGATCAAAGGCTAGTTTAGGATGGAAGGGATCTCAGGAGGTCATCTAGTCCAATCTCCTGCTCTGATGTCCCAGAAACCTAATCAGAGAGTTTAACCCCACTTCTCTAAGTACAAGAAGACAATTTGGTCCTCTACAGATAAATTTGAAGTTCATAGGATTAGGTAGTTTAAAGGATTTTCCAGTGCACCTATTGTCATGATACTTGACAAGTCATTATATATATATATATAACTCATTGTTATAGTATCTTCTGCTTTAGTCATCTTTTCTTCACAGTGCCCTCTGGAAAGAAATTTTGCTGTTAAAGTTCTTTGCTATTAAAAATCAAACTAACTTAATCTGGAGCTGCCTGCCACTCACTGCCATGTTTTAGTGCTTTTAGAAGCTGCTGTATCACAGTGTCTCTGTATCGACTTGACTGTGATGTACTCCAGCTAGGCTACAAAAAGGTATGTAGGTGACTTCTTTGTGTTACTTCAGCTGTTCTTCCAAACATTTAGATAGTTTCAGGATAACTAACAATCATTTTACATATGAATGCTTCACCCAAGGAGACCAGGGTGAAACTTCCTTGATTAAGACAGCAAGGAATTTCTCTGGCATATGTACATAATTTGGATTTTACTCTTGGATGAGTTTTTTGCCTCTGCTGAGCTTGAAAATTCATTAGAGCAAGGATTGTCTCTTTCAAGTATATTAGCACAGTGAAGCCATGCTTTACGAATGGAAACAGACATATTGTCTTACATGGCACACCCCAGTATGCTACTCATCAGTACATCTGATTGCAAGGTGATTGCTTGCTGGATTGATAATCTGACTGTAAGGACATGACAGTTTTTTGTTGTTGACCTCTGTGAGGATTTGTTGTTGTTGTTGTAAATTTCATCTTAAGTATCTCTGGGCTACTCAGAAAGGCTTAAGATTAGGTAAGAATGTAGACTTCAATCAGTTCCCATGCTGCCTTTTTTAGGATCTGCCATAAAGTTCCTAACAATCACTATGTTCTCTATTTTAAACAAATGCTGTGTTCAATAGTCCTTATACAGTGATCCTGACTGTCCTGGTTCTTTGATATGAAAAAAATGTGCCACAAGTCCTTCTCTTCTTCTTCATCTTTTTGTCTTGAATTGCATTTTCTCTCTTGATTAAACTTGATGCTTTCTGCTTATGCTCATTTTGTGACCTCTCCTAGCTTTTGATCATGTCCCTGCTGAGTGTATGCCTCTATTATCATACTGTCTGCAATGCTGTGGACACCTGCTAAGACTGAAAAAACCACCATTTTTCAGCTGAAACAATTCTCTAGCAGACTGTGATTCCAAGAGTTAAGCCGTGGAATTTGAATTTTTCCCACTGGGTGTTTAAAGTGCTCAGCACAAGTAACTTGCTGTCTAAGCTAACCTGTCAATACCGAGGCATGTCAGCTGACATTTGAGCAATTTTATCTCCAACTGGTTTGTTAGGTTTAAAATAATGCTGTCTTTCTTCAGAGTTGTAGGATCCAGGCAGACCCACATTTGATCATATTCTTTCCTGTTAACTTTCTAAAATGTGAACCTGGGATGTCTCTCACTGGAAGTTGGATGGACATTTCTTGGAAATCATTTAGGTGTGGTTAAAATTCTGATTTAGGTTAGGCAGAAGGATTAGATAGCCTCTCAGGATTCTGTCCAGTCCTATTTTCTCTTTGAGCCATGGGAAGGGTTAGCCCACTTTCGCATTATTTGAATGTTTTTCAGTTTCTTCAACGTCTGTTTATCAAAGGAGTTAGATCTGTTTGTATATAAAATGTGTTTCCCCTTTCTTTCTTTTTTATGCTCAGTTGATCTTCAAATGTGTGTTGATACTTAAATCCTTACTGTTTCATTTGTGACTGTTTATGTTCTGCTGTCCCAAAATCAGTTTCTCCTTCAGGAATTAGTCCTATGGGTAAAGTACTCAGCCCAGTTTTCAAGTTTTTTGTGATTAAGTATTGGTAATTTTCCATCCACAATTCTTCTCTTCCACAAATCATTTAGGTGACCTACACAGGATAAAATGTTCTAAGGATTTGGGCACAGCACTTTAATATGGAAGGCACAACTGTAACTGCAAGATTTGCTCAAGCAAAAGAATTGTGAGATTAAATTTTAGTATTTTTCTCACCAGGTATTTAAATCAGGTGAAGAGAAGTGTGTTTAGAAATATGCCTGCAACTCAACTGCAAGTTCATCTTCAGTGTGGAAAAAAATGACCTATTTCTTCATGTTTTGTATGCCAAATAGTCTATATCCTGAGTCAAAAAAAAAAAAAAAAAAAGATTATTCTGCATTTGAAAATGTGCCCCATAGTTTGCCACTTCACATGTATTTGTCAAGATCATTGTGCAACAGGCATGTCCTGTTGAACAAGTTCAGTTGGTTCTCCCTGATGGTGTTACTGATGGGACAGCTGGATTTGTTTATAAGGCATCTACAGCCAATGTTTGCACTTGATGCTCTCAACTTTCATAGCATGTGCTGTACCAAGTGTAACGAAATGGAAGGGAAAAACTGAGAAACAGAAATAACCATATTAGCTTACATTAAAGCATATTAATCAAAATGCTAGGTTTTCCAGTCTCTATATATTGTGTCATGCGTTCCAGCTGCTGAAAGGGTTTTAATGCAGTGAAATCAGAACTTCTAAAGTAGAACAGAAGACTTCCAGAATTTGATTTCCTATTGAGTACTGTGATACTCTGTTGACATTGGTGCTGTGTAATGATTTCATCATATTTTGATATCAAAAGATGGACTTATTTCCCAGAAACTGGAAGTTTCTACAATATTACTTGCAGCTGCAAGGTCAGCGCTCCTTTCTTCCACCCCTAAACCAAACTGGTCTTCCTCTTGATTGTCAGTTTCAGTGCAATTTTGTTCATTATTTATTGTTTGGAATTTATTTACTTTCATTATCTTACTGCCTTTGGGGAAAGCATTTGATAGTGTTGAATGGGACATAGACATTGGATTAAAAAGAGAAAATCATCAATTAAATGAAAAAATATGGAATTAAATTATAACTAAATATTGTAGCATCTTTGTCTCAAGGCTAGGCAACATTGGACATAACAGCAGTGCTCCTTTTCCTATGTGACTTTATTCCCACTTCATATTTTCCCTTAAGAAATACTGAGAATGAAACTCATAGAAACACAGTTAGCTGCTGCCCTCTAAGTAGTGATGGCTTATAACATGTTTAACAATTTGGTCAAATTTTACTCTGATAGTCTCATATAGATATTAAACAGTCGAACTGAACAGCATGTCCATGCTGAGCTCCTTGCTGAAGATAGTCTGTCCAATTTTTTTTAATACTGTTATCACTGAATATTTCCATATGTCTTATCTACGCAGAATTCTTGAAAGGGTATTTGTAGATGTCCTCTGGGATGGGGGACATGTCAGATTGACATTAAATTCCCTGTTGCAAAGCTCAGTGGTTAAAATATATTGAAGAAGGTAGCAGAGCTCTTGCTTTACCCAAACAAAAAAACATAGTATTTTTGCTGGTTTAAAAGGAGTAGAGAAGAACTCTTTTCCCCATTGATAGTCTTTCTAATGTTAAAGCCCTGTACAATTCCTTCATCCCTCAAAAGCCTGAATTACGTCATTTCTTATAGATATTATCATCACTAATTTGAGATCATAATTTAACAATGTGCTTTTAGATCTGACCTAAGACATTTGGAGTCCATATGGGAGAGCTTGTCTTGCCTCACAGTGCTGTATAAAAGCCAACACAAGCTTTCTTAAGCAGAATAACTGAAGCCTGGGGATGTAACACACCATTTTCATCACTTGGAGCTAGTCAACTACCACAGAGACACTGCCCACTTCTCATCTGTGGTAGCCTGTCCTTTGCCGAGTTCATGGATCATCTCTGCCTAACTTAACTGTTACTGGCCCCACCAGTAAAAATGTATTAGCTAAGGATATCAGTGGTAACTGTATATTGACTGGAGAAAACTGAGTGTTCTGTATATTGTCCTGTCCTCTAGACCTCCTTTTTTGCTATTACAACTAACATTATTTGGTATTTTTGTTCACAAATAGAAACTTCAAGTAAAATAAGATTTACTTATCCACTTGAATTGTTTTTTCTAGAGAAAATACTTCTTTTTTTTGAGATCATGACAGCTACATAAAAATAACTGCAATTAAAAAAAAAAAAAGGTGTAAAACATTTTTCTGTCCTATACAGAAATACAGGTAACTGTATTTCGGTTTCCATACCATTGGGATAAAAATTCGGATGACATTTAAACATGCAATTTTACATAAAATTTTTCTTTGGCATCTTACATTCAGCTTTACATGGCCAACTATATGTTCCTTACTAAACAAAATATTGACTCCTCTTCCACAATTAATTTCAGTTTTCCACAGAGTTAGTAAATAGAATCAAAATAAGATACCTGCACACTTGTAATATGAGATAAAACTAGCTGATGAATAAAATCCATTAGTCTAGGCTTTACATCCTGCATTACTTTTGGTTCTTTCATCAGCTGCCTTTACAAAGTAAAGAGAAAACTCTGCCATCCTGACACACTGGCATTTTTACACTCATTTTGCAAAGGTGTAGGTAACAGTGGGTGCACAGCAACTGGGAATCATGATTGCATTATTTCTTTATGTAAATGTGTTTTGCTGAAATATCAGAGTGGTTGGACATGTTAAAATAAGACACAACGCGTGTTTAGATTAAATTTGCTTCTATCATGAGTCCCAGTCCTGCCGTTATTGCATTCCAGAAGGATGTTGCTTTAGCAGTCTCTCATAAAGTGTGAACCATTATTTTATGTCTCCCCTCACTGCCTAGATTTTCATTTTCCATATTCCCCTTGCACTGCAGACAACTTATGGGCCCAATACACATGGTGGCATTTTCTACTGAATAGCCTGATCTGTTAGTCCATGGAGCATCACTTGATGTTATGACTGAATATTATCCCCAACCTCACTCATTCTCTCTATTTGGACATGATTTCATACAACTTAAAGGATTTTCATCAGGGATATATTTGCCCCAAAAAGCTGGTGGTATAATGACAGCTGACCCCTCCGTGTTGCAGGAGGCCTCCCCCTGGATGAATCCTGGTCTCTAGACTGGCAATTTTCCTTCTTTGGCAGGAAGAGCTGGCATACAGGATTCACTATCATGCTGATAATTCAGTAAACAGTGAAATTAAATCTTCTGACAGTCTCCTACAGGAATTTCATTAACTGCAGGCCCAATTATAGAACTTCATTGCAACTACAGCACAGGGATGCTATTTAGCTGCCTTATGGAAAATGTGCTCTCCACTTCCTTTGCTAATAAGATGGTCTGTTCTCCATAGGTTTACATGTGCTTTCCGTCTCTTGGCAGGGGGGACGTTTGTTTTCAAGGGGCTTTGAACTCATCAGTTCAGCTTTTGAACAGATAACAAGAGTTGAATATTTATCCTCTACATGCGTAGTAGAAGGACACAGTTCACCATCATCATACATAGAAATATAAGCAGGAAGTTTGGATATGTTTGACAATGTAATAGTAAGTCATGTTTTGCAAACCACGACTAGTTTGGTACAAGTGAAAGGGTCTCAGAAGGTTTATATCCACCAAAAGGAAAAGTCCAACTACAAAGAATCACTTGAAAACCTAACCAATAAAGGGAAAAATGGAAAAGAAAGAAAAAGAGGAAAGTCAGGAGTGAGTTTCACAGCACTGCTAAAATGCTTCAACTTCTTAGGCAGCCCAGATAGATAGCCATGAAGTTGGCTGTCCCCTAAATTGAGTACTCATCTGTACTGAGGTGTCGCAGGCCCCTAGAAAAAAATAGAGGCTGGGAGAGATGCAAGGTGATTCATGTTTTATCTGACTTGTCTTTGGGCTGCAAGATCGATGCTGCAACTCTAAGACATAGTTGTTCCAATGGCCAATAGAAAAAGCATTGGGAAGACAACCAAAGCTATATACAAGCTGGGATCATCTCATCATTAGTTCCTTTCAGGATTACTACACAGAGGCAAATGGTTAAATCCTTACAGATGTTAATCTATCCCTTATGCCTGATGGTGAAAAAGCTATGAGACAATAAGGAAATGGGTGGGTTTGTAAGACAGCAGTAGAACCAGAGGATGGATATTTCTTATGTTCTGGAAATGCAGGGTATTGTCAATGGTGGTTTCAGAGAGGCTACATTTTACATGATGGCAGAATATTCAGGAAATGTTCTCAGACATACTTGAGATTGGAGAGAAGAGAGCAATCACTGCGGTTAATCTGGGAACGATCCACATGAAGGCTGTGGTTTACGATATGGAGATTGCCAAGAATAAGGATATAGGATCTGAAAACAGTGGCAGTGGAGAAAGTAGCCTCACCTCTGAGAGGGGACTGCATAATTTAGGGTCTTTCTTTAAGAAGCTAAGAAGAAAGAGGCAAAAGTGAACAATGTAATAACCCTTTAAGATACCACCAATTATCGCATGGGAAAACTCAAGAAAACAGTAAACGAGAGTCTCACTAGCCTGAGGTATAAGAAGAGTAATGGATATATCAGGAAAAGAATCAGCTTTGTTGAGAGGTGAAGACATATCAAAGAAAATAAAAATTTAAAGAAGCCCCTTTGGAGAAAAAAAAAATACAAAATAATACAAAAAGAAGATAATTTCTCCTTTTAAACACATCTGTGGAAAACAGCAGTGATTGAAACTCATTTCCTTCAAGCCTGTAGATTAATGTCTTTGCAGTATTTTTTTATTGTGGTTCTTCAGCCTGATGTTCCTTTGATCACTCTGGCTGGGGTGAGTTGTGGTTTTTCCCCTACAGTCACTGCTTTCAAAGACCAGAAAGGTTTAAGAGGGCAGAGCTAGCAGAGGCAAGCTGCCCTGTGCAGCAGCCTTTCCACCTCATCTCTCCCATGGAATGAACAGTTGAGATTTCTGATCATTCCCTGTTATAGGATCTTACCAAGTAGCCCTTTGGTAAAGCGCTAGCTAACCTTGTATTTGATATCTTCTGGGAGAGGAGATGACAGTATGCTATCGTAGTTTGCAAGAAAGCTTGATGTCTTTCAGAGGGAGAGGTCTTCAGTTCCCTTCCAACTTCAAGAGTGCAAACAGGCCAAGAAAGAATTTACATGTTTAAAATGAATAAGTGATTTTGTTGTGCAAGCAAACCATGAGCTGCGTGGCCACATATTTAAGGCATATTCTTGTGGGTCCCGAGGCATGAAACTACAGACTAATGCCAAGGGCTTTTCTGAACTGACTCAGCTGCAAATACATATGCAGTCATTCCACCTGTGGAGTCAAAGGCAGGCAAACATGATTGTGATTGTATCAGTCTATTCTGGGCTGTGGGACTGGAAAACTTTCTTCAGCCATGTTGTTGAGTGGACCAGGGATGTTCCAGAGAGATTTTGATACCTCTCCCTCCCACAACCTCCTCCAAGTGCAATATCATCAAGGAATAGGGAAAATACTTTGTGCATGGCTCAGTCAGTGTTCATGACTACGCGCTGAAGCTATGGCATTGTGCTGCACTTGTTTCAGTGCCAAGGCTCATTTGTTGATCTGAATTCATGAGGAACTTTGAAACCAAGACTACTAGCCTGTGCCAAAGCAACAAAGTGAACAGGCATTTTGTCTCCAACATAGCAGGACCAGTCTGCACAGGTAATCAGAGAGGCTGACCAAGTTCTTTCTCATTTTTCTCTACCAAGGCTGCCTAGTCCCCTTCAAACCCAGTGGAAAGCCACATTTCCTGGGTGAATTGGCCAGAAATTCTGGGTTACAGAAGCTTCATATTCCAAAGGACAAATCAAATGAAATGCATTTAAAAAACCCTTCTGACTTCCAAGACTTTTGTACAAGTTCAAAAGGATATGCTTGGAACTAGAATTTGGTGTTTGTACCAAACTGTTTACTTGCAATGTATTATTCAGCTACTAACTTTCTCTGTGGGCTTTGTAAAAATCTAAACTGTGTGTGGTCCCTGGTACATATGGGAGACAGAGCTGGAACGTAAACTGTCTGTGTTTGTAGCTGCATTTACTGTCTTTAATGGACGTTTGTATTACGTTACCAATACCATAAGGCTTTTCCCAGTCCTGCTACACCTAGCTGTATTTATAATATATTGTGAACAGAAGGTTGTAGCTAGTCAGCTGCAGAATTGTTCATACAAACTGCTAGACCTCAACTTGTTGATCTCTCCCTCTCCTTCCCAGCCCCCTCTACAAATTTATCTTTTACAGTATAAATTCTGGCTCACAAATGGAGTCTGGAGTCGAATCAGATGACTTAGAGTATCATCAAAGATTGAATGTTACCTTTTATCAGTTTCTATTACTTAGTTTTTGCCTGGTCAGTCCTTGCTATTACTGCCCATAGGTCTTATTGTTCATTTTATAAGCCTTGGATTATCAGTAATGACTGAACCATTTCCAACTATCTGTATAATCTGCTTGTTTATAGACTTCTGAAGCCAATTGGAAGCATACATCTAGATAGTTCCTAATTATTTCTTGGTTGTTTCTGGCATTTTCTTCAAGGAAATTAAAAAAAGTCCTTTTTTTTTGGAATAATAAGGACACTCATACAACTTCCTCCAAAGAACCTGCTAGTACTTAGAATCAGAGATCAGTATATATTAAATACCACATGTCCAGGAAAAAAAAGTCCTTGCTAAAGTTGTATCTCTTCTTCTACTCAACTACTCTCTCAGCTCCTGTGAGATTGTTCCTGAATTTCCGGAACAATGATGTCCTGTTTCTCAGTGACCTACTGACACAGCAGAAGGCCTCATGCACTGGCTAGCCTTGTGCCATATAGGATATTGCACCAGTCTCTCTGTTTGTAGTCAAGAGCATGATGATAAATTAGTGATGATAAACTGCTGCAATACACTACAGCTACTACTGTTTTTGCATGTACTTGAAGGATCAACACTAGGCACTTATGCATCAGGGTTTGCCTACTCCAAAACAAGATGGGGCAGGAATTTCTGGGATGTCTCAGCTTTTTGTTTCACAGGATTGTTCAAAAGTGATTAAGTTTCACCCTTCTGTTTAGGATCCCTCCTGTTTGATAACAGCACAGTGAGGAGACGATGCAAAGGAGATGACCAACAGGAAAGACTAAGGAAAAAAATCTGCTTTTGTTTACCAGACAACAATTGATTTTTCTCCATTCTGACATGTTTTGATGGTAGATAGCTTAAGAGGAAGGCAGGAAGCCAACTGTTGACTTACAGTACTTAGCAACGAGTTAGTGCTTGGGGGGAATGTGTCCTGCCTTTGGAGCAGCTGATTTAGCTGGGAGTTTTGAAAAGTGTGTTTGCATTATAGCTAGACCTTGGCTATTTGGCAGTGACAGTATGATGAAATTGTTGGCATCCTTTGTCACTTACGTATGTCCTGTGACTTGACTTTTTAAACTTAGTTCTATGAGGGGTCTGTAGGGATAAAAGGGGGCAGTCAATAGTTAAGTGCGTGGAAGGGGATCTGTGAGGGCACCAAGAGGCTTGCTGTGGAAGGAGTGGGAAGATTGCTGCTCACTGCAAGCAGCTCATTAACCTCTGAAAATGTGGTTTTGATCCCTCTCACTGCTCTTCCTGGTTTCAGCCAAAGATTTAGGTTTATCTGCAGTCAGTGACCAAGAAAGCACTGCAGCAGTTGCTGCTTGGCAAGATGGAAAGGTCTGGCTTGCCTCTGGCTCTCCAAAAATTCACCTCATCCAGAGTTATGACATCAGATTGTCTGTGATAGTGTGCCCATGTTTCTACCCCTTACATCACTGGGGGATGTCAAAGTTCTTCCCTGCTGTTATTTTACTGTTATACTTCTCAGTGTGACTGTGGCAAGCAACCCAACAGTTCCTTCACAACAAAAAAAAAGGCCTGTAGTGAACTAGCAGTTACTTATGAATGAGTAGACTTAGTGTGATTTTTCTTGATCACTCACTTCCAGCCTATACAGAATACGTCTTTTATTTAGAGTTTATCCAGGTCCTCAAAAGATTACTCAAATCCAGTCATGACTGCCAAAATGCTAAACAGCCCTTCAGCCATGCCCATGCAAGTTGTGTCTGAGTCTCAGCATATCCCAGCACCCCAAGAGCTGCAACTGGTAGCAAATCATGAAAATAGTGCCTCTTGGACACTGGACAAAAAGGCACTAAAGAATCACCTATGCCCAGATTCAAAGCCCATACACACTAAAGAGAAGAAAGGATTAGAGCAAAAGCCAGATAAAAGCCTGGATGAGCCTTTCACTGAGGTTCTATTAGTAGTCCCTTGGGTTGGTATACATGCAATATTAGGAACTCCTATATCATCCTCCACCTGGGACTTAAAAACAATTAGTCTCTAGACTTGATAAGTGCCCACCTCAACCATTCTCTAAGCGAGCTCTTTCATACCTTCCACAAGCCACAGAGGATGTGAAACACCATGCCACCCTCTGGTTTGGAAAGGAGACACCAGAATAGCTGCCAGCACTTGGCAGCTGGTGGTAGAGGGTGGCAGGTGAAGGCAGGGGAAAGCATGCTGTGAGGGCAAGAAGCCTGCTGCTGCAAAACACCACATATGATGGTCAGCAGGCTCCTGCACAGGCACTGGGACATTTCTGCTGTTTTCTTGGCTGGCAAAGAGGCTTCTTTAGGTCTGTTGTGTCTGTTGAGTCCCTGCTGCTGCTACCATTCCTTCTTTTCCAAGTGCTTCAGCCAGACCTGACAGTCCCTGTGATGCCTTAAATCTCCATACATTTCAGTGAACATGCCTTGATACCAGCTCCACCCAGATATCCTTAGATATGGGAACATTTTTAAGTTTACTTATTTTTCAAATTACAGTTTCAAATTATTAGCAGATTTGTGTCTCCAGCCTGCTGCCATTCCCAAGACAAGAAAAGGAATAAAGAACTAAGAAAAAGTTCAAATATTTCGGTTCAACATTTTATAATGAAGCATTTTGAGGTAATGTTCTGCTTCAGCATGTAACTATATTTAAGTTTCTGAAGCAGAAACTCTACCTTATCCCTAACTTAAAATATCTGATCCTGTATGAAATTCTGCAGACAAGCAGGGCTAGTAGAGGAGTGGGGAAAAGAGGAGGAAGCGGGTTTTTGGAGAAAACAAAGCATCTAAGCATGATTATTAAAAGGAAAGATAAAATAAAAGAATGCTTGTTATTGCTGAGCTCTAGGTGTAACTGCCTGCTCCTGGCTGCTTTGCTTTTTCAGCATCTTTTGTCTAGGACCTCCTGAATACAGCTTCTAAATTTTCCATGCCCTTCTACATTTGGAAGGGAACTAGTGTGACCTCCCTTGCAGCTCGCTGCTGGAAAACAGGACAGCAAGGCCCTGCCTCATACCACAAGACAGCCGCAGTCAGATATGGAACCAGGTCACTGAGGCATCATTTTCCTCTCTGACCACTGGCCACTTTTCATCCATGGGCAACATTGACTCTGAAAGCATTTGGCTGCACAGATCTTGTGACAACCCCTTGAGGCAGTATATTACAGTCCCACAAAGAATGCCCATATCTTTGTAAACCTGTGAGTTATTGTATTCACCAGCCCTTCAGCATCTTACAGCAGAAGCTTGTTGCAGTCTTAAATAAATGTAAAGGCCTTTATTGTGAAAGCTCTGCTGCAGTCTCTGCAACATGGAGAGTTATTCTATTTGGCGTTACTAGGGCTCTCACTGTGATATACTTTAGATTAATGAGACATCAATTCTCAGTCAAGAGGCTATTTAAAAAACACTCTTAATTCGATGGGCTGTGCAGATGAATTAGTTCATTCAACATAACTTTTGCCATTTATGCTTGTGGTGGGATGGGTGATGTGTCTCCTGTCTTTGAGATTCTCCCCCTCTTTGTGCAAACTCTTTTAACCTTGTCTAGAAATAACTGGTATGGTAGGCATTATTTTACCAACTGCGCTCCAGTGTTGAGAATCAGACTGCATGGGTGAGTAGCCATAGAAGAGGGGGAATTGTTTGGAAATGAAGTGATCAAAATAAACATTGAACATTGGTTGTTTCAAAAATATCAGATCACCCACAGTGATGGAGGGCTAAGCCCTCTGCTAGTCAAGTGGCGTCTGTGGGCCACAGCTTTGGCAGTAATGCTTGTGCTCTAGTTTTCTTTCTGTGAGGATAACACTATGTGGAATAAAGATTTTCCCCTTACTCCTACTCCATCCAGGCCTGCAGTGAGAGATGGTCTGGCCATTGCTTCTGTGGGAAAGGGCAGAGATGCTACCTGGATCTTGGCTCCAGGAGAACTCAGATCAATAGAGGCTGTGTACAGCCAAGAAACTGAGCTCCTCCAGGAACAGAGAAGTAACTGCTTAGGAAACAGCAAGCATTTTTGTTCCTATATAAGGCTGTCTAGTTGCCTGTGTAAAATAAAAATGTGATGACCACCATCCAGATCTGGATCAAAAAGTGTCCACAACAGAGACCCATTTTGCAGCAGCTGAGAGCATCCCTAGAGATACCAGTGGCTGAATGGGTAAGGAGAGCAAACATATCTGGAACTGCAGGCAGGACACTGATGAGAAGTGGTCATAGTTATTGCCAAGTTGTATCTGCTCTGCTGTGAAAGAAGGCTTTCATCTCTACAGTTAGTGGTCAGAAAAGAAAAAGCTTCATTGCTTTTAAAGCCAGAATGATCACCTGCTGTTGTCTGCTGTGTGAAACAGGTGGTAAGTATAAGACAGCTTTTATTGTTTACTTGAAAAAACTAAATTCCTGTAAGTGGGTTATTTTGGTATGTTTTAATTTTGTAAGCAGTTTTCTATCTCA
This sequence comes from Morus bassanus, assembly GCA_031468815.1. Taxonomy (NCBI): domain Eukaryota; kingdom Metazoa; phylum Chordata; class Aves; order Suliformes; family Sulidae; genus Morus; species Morus bassanus. Next base: position 34,213,677 of record CM062600.1, read on the forward strand.
GTATCCTATGTGCATTAGCAGCCACTGATGAGTGAATAAAAGTGTCTCAATTATATACATGATTAACTGAATTCAAATGTATTTTACAAAATTTTCCCTTATGCAAGGATTGTGTGGTGCTGCTCAAATGATGGTGTTTTTAAGACAAGTTGGAGGTTGCAAAAGCCTATGAGATCTGTTAGGCCTTGGAGAAATTAATGAAATAGGAAAAATTATTGAGCTAAAAGGGCTGAGAACTTGAGGTAGAAGAGAAGTGCATTCAGGTGCATTTAGATAAGCCATTGTGTCTTTGCGGTGGGCCTTAAGAATTAAGGGTGTGGGAAAACAACCTCATGGAGAAAGCACAAATGTTCCAGACATACAGAGATCATGAAGTTGTGCAAGAGACTAGGAATTCAAATTATGGAGTGAGGAAAAGATGCCTGTGCTCCTAGTTGCTCTGTCTGGGAATTCCTTGGATGGGTTTGATTGTAGGAGACCACCCAAAAAATCCCTTGGTTTCAGGACCAGAAGAGATAAGAGCCTCTGCAAAGAAGCACAGATCTGCTACAGAGTCAGTAAACAGTCAGAGAGCAGCCAGGTGGGGCATTTTGTGGACAACTGGTTCCTTTGGAGACGTAGGATTAACTACCACATAGCTAAGTGGTTCACCAAAGAGATATGTGGAGTAGCTGATGATGTGACCGCTGGGACAAAAAATTATCATGTTCTGTCCAGACTAGTTGAGATGCACATGAGCAGGGATGTCCTGTTCCTGCCAGGGGTCATTCAGTTCAGGGCTCTCTTTTTGACCTTGACCCTGCATGGTCATCTCAAGCAGCTTGGGTTTAGAAAGCCAAATATGACTTTTGGGTTTGTGCTCCTTCATTTCTGAGTGCACATGTCTGGACATAGTAGAAAACAGAAAATTCCATCTGTAGATGTTCTGAAAAATCCCAGTGCTTTAATACAGTGCTGTGAATTCGGAAGCATCCTAAACAGCAAACCACCTCTGAAATGCTGGCTTTGATGGGTGAGGGTCTCAGTTCTTCTGCTTGGAGTGGACAGAAGTGGACATCTGTGAACTTCTGTAGGGTTCTGAGTTCTGCACAGGGAAATGACGATGCAGAACGGAGGCTGTTCTGATGCAAATTCATATTATGCTTTCATTCCACCTAAGCCCCTGGGAACACAAGGGAGTTCACACTGTTCTGTCATGAGTCTGCGACTCAGCAAACAACAACAGCTGGACAGTTGAGGCTGATGTCAGTTTCTGGATCCTCTCCGATGACAGTCTGAGTCATTGGTCTCGATTTGATCCTGTGCAACGTGTGGGTGGTGTACAGGACACTCAGGATTGCAAGGTAAAATTATTCAGAGATGATCCTGATTCTGTGTCAGAGAGGACCTTGCTGCTATGTCAAGACCCTCCTCCCTGCATGTCTGGGTGGTAACCAGTAAGAAGGTTTTTCTCATCTCAACAATCAGATTTATATCTTTACCTTATCAATATGTCAAGTCCCAGCACTTGCTTAGCTCCTTAGATAACCCTTGATCATTATAGATTTCAATCCACCTTCAGATTTGGCTCCCTGCCAACCACAGGAAGGAAAGAAGAATCAGGGATCGAATGGATTAAATGATGTACCTGAGACCCAAAAGGTCACCTTTGCCTGGGCTGGGGCCTGAACTGGAGTCTTGCTGAACTGCTTTTATACTCCAGGGTGAAGGTGAACCATACTAAAAGCACCAACATTATGATTACAGGTGCTGGAGACTTCTTGATGAGGAAGGTGCTAGGCTATTGTTTATATTTCTAAGTGACATAATCTTGCAGTCCCTGATGTATGCCATGTATGGAACTGCAAGCTCTTCTGCTTAGCTTATATTCAGCTTTAAGGAAGAGCCTAATCTAAACTGCTCAGTGAACACGCTTGCTACTTGCTTTTTAGTTATGAGGTTCAAAAGAGACCCCCAAAGCTACTCACAAAAGGGGAATGAGCTCAGGAGAGAGATGGATGGGCATTGTGGCTCAACAGAAGTTCAGAAGTCTTTGTGTAGTCTCTTTGTGCACATGTCTGAAGCAGACTGCTCTCCTGTTGGAAGTGCAATGGGCCAACGGCTATAGCAGGCAGTGCCAGCTGATATGTGCACAGGCTGTAAAAACATCTTTAAAGTACCTCACTCTTTTCCATTAAAAAAAAGAAAAAAATTATTCTTGCGGTTGGTAAAGAACAAGAACAACAAGATGTGACATCTTTATCACTGGGGGAAAGTTGTTTCTCTCCTAAAGTCCTTTCAGTGAAAAGCTTCCTTTTATCAAAAAAAAAAAAAAAAAAAAAAAAGGCAAAACATCAACAAAACACTTGGGTTTCTGCTTTGCTCCACAAAGTCTGAGCACCTAAGATTCAAAAAGCCCTGCATTTGAGAAGGACCCTTAGCAAGTATTTATTTACCATGTAAAATTGGTAAAAGGCTATTTTTTTTTGTTCCCTTCCCCCCCCCCCCCATAGCATACATTGTGTATCAATTGGTTATTCTTCTTAGTTCGTCCTTTTCCCTTATATTTTATTGAGGGGTGATGAAGGAGGGGGAGTTGTTGCTATTGTTGTAAGGAAGATTCTGGAATCTGTGAACACAAAGTAATAGTATTTTAAATAATGAGAAAAGATTCCACATGGAAAGCTCATCTGGCTGTGGCAGTTTGTGACTGAATGAGAGAAAAGTGCCCTAGAAGCTATTCATTAGGAATTCACTGGAAGCTCTCAAACAAGCCTGGCAGAAGCTGAAATTGAAGTGGTCTCTGACCTAATTTTCTTCTGCATGAAACATCTGCATCAAGGCACTCTTTGATGTATTCCACTTGGCTCTGTCTACAGTATTGTATCACATGGCTTCAGCGTTGCCTCAGTTTTAAAAGATATTTCCAGCCTGTAGAAGGTAATGTGATGTTACTGTTACCCAAACTAATCACTCAATGTGCTCCCGAAATAGAAACAATAGAGGTTCAGACAACGATGTCTGCTTTGCAGTGCTTGTTGCTGCCTAAGCTCACGGTTTAAAAAACCCAGATCTGTGATATTCATCTCATGTAATTCATCAACACCAGGAAGGGGAGGGAGAGGGGGGAACTGTGAGCCTTCTGTGTAATAGTATGTCAGAGGACACAATGCTTTACATGTGTGAGCTTTGCATTCTTTGCCGCTCTAGCCATACAGTTAGTTTAGCACATTAAAAACAATAACAGGGAAATGTTGGAGGACATTATCATAAAACCTCAACAGAAGGAGCTCCTGGTTTTCATTTTGCTGTTTGTTCTCTGCTGACTGACACCCAAAGCTTACGGTGAAAGAAATGCGAGCATGTTTGTGTAGATGCGTGGATGATGTGTGATGTATTTTGAATATATATATATATTTTTTTTCCCCCTCCTTTTCTTTTCTGCACCACAGTACACATTTCAGATCCTCTCTCAAGCTCTTCTCCAAGTGGTGTAGAAAACATAGCTGCACAAAGATAGCTCTATATACATACACATACACTTACACATATATACAGAGATAAATGCATAAATAAGAAATGATTAGGGTCACTTCTTTACTTTGACTGAATAGATCCTAGCCTTCTCCAGAAAGGTTTTCTGCTCAGTCTTACCTAATGGCATGCTGCTGTTTCCCCAACCTTGCTTGTATTATGTGAATAACTGTGGTGCCTTTTGTATTCCACCCCCTGAAGAAGAATCCTTTGAAATTCTAAATGACTGTGCTGCGGATTTTAATGTCTGTCTCTTAGAAATAGCCAAGCAATACCCACTCATGGAGCAAGATGCAGCAAGCCTTTTGAAAGTTATTCAGCCTGATTCCTCAGCCTCATGAGTGTGTGTATACGTGTGCTGTTTAGTTCTCTGAACGTATGGCAGGAATACATTATTTCCTTGTGAATCACTTTCTCTCTCCTTCTGTCCATCTACTCCACCCCCCAAGTCTCTCCTACTTTTGTTGACATAGGAAAAATAAAGCTAACTGTCTAGGCTGGTACAGGTCTTATGGGTACAGCATGAGATGTGTTGATAGCTTCTCAGTACAGTTCCTTGCAGAGATCAGAAAAAAAAGGCAGCCCTATTGCTACTAATTAGATGCCTCCAGGGTAATCACAGCAGAAAAACCGTGGCCCAGGAGCCTCAAAATAGCCTGCTCTCTGGGGTCGTTTTCCCAGGTTTGGGCTGAAACACATCGGGAAGGCAGAGTGGAGGGAAATAGACTCTCTCCTGTCTGACTGCACAGCTGGCAGATAGCTATGTCCTCTCTCTGGTGCTTCGCCTTTGAGCCCACGTTTCTTTGCTTCACTGATCAGTGGAGGACTTGTATCTGGTAGCGATGGTATAATTAATTCCTTATACAAACAGCTGCTCCATCCCCTGTTGAGTGATGTGTTTCGCTGTGCTAAGGAGCTATATGCACTGTGACAGCTAGCTCCAGCTCTGGAGGACTTCCTTAGGAGTGCACGGTCCTGAGACAACTGGGGCAGGCAGGGACAGGTGAAGGGACGCACCCAAGGTCATGCAGCCAGTAGCCAGGAAGCAAAATCCACCTCATCTTCTGACAGCCAAAGTGAGGCAATTTGTGGTGGGAACACACTGTCTCAACTTCTGCAGACAAGCACCAGGCCAGCCCTCAGTGCCCATTGCCAGCAATAAATCTCCTTGAACTAATTTTGTTAAGGACAAAGCCAATGCTGTGCAAAACCAAAAAGCCCTATAGCTTCTTTGCATGTCTGTTGTTTCTGGTAGGCCAGCGAGGAGCAGGGAACCCCTCTCCCACCGCATTCACAGATAACAGCCCCAAAGAGTTATTTTGAAGGATATATTTAAATAAGAAAAGGCAAGGTCTCCCAGCAAGCACTAAGGTTGATTTACACTTCTGCATGGACATGGTTGGCTGTGGATGATGCCTGGCGGAAGCTTATCACGTCCACTCTAAAAATAACGATCTCTAATGGACAATATCTGCTCACTCAGACCCAGCCTTGGTTCTCAAACAGTGACATGACATTCAAATGTGGCAGAGAGACTCTTTGGCAGGTCTGTGATGCTGAAGAATCCAGAGAAGTCACAGCAGCAGGCCTTGAAGCAAGTGGCTCCCGCCCAGAGAGAAGCCAGTTTGCTCCCCAAAAGTGCAGAGTGCTGAGGTCTAGGGTTTGCTTTCTGGTTTTTGGTTTTTTTTCCCCCACATTGCTCCTTTCCCCCCACATTGCTCCTTTCCTCCTCTGCCCTACATCCCCTGCCCCTGCCTTGTCTCAGGGTTTTATGGTGGTGTCAGAGACCTGCTCAGTATGGAGGATGGTCATGCCTTCCAAGCATTCCCCACCCAGCCCCTGGTCCTTGGGTAAATTAAACCCATTGTTGTTTCTCACTGGTTGTCCTGAGCTCTGGAGACCCCTGTTTTGCAGTGCAGAAAGCTCCAGCCTCTTCACTAGCGTGATGTTTCCTCTTTATCCACCCCCTTACATCTGAACCCTGGAAGACAAGCTGGGTTTTGTCTATTCATCTGGCAGATGGTTAGATTCAGATCTTACAGGAACATAATGTTAGAAATGGAGCGTGTGTATGTTTGTGTTTGTGTGTGGTGGGGAAGGGATCCCAGATCATTTTCTTCCTCTGTGGTCTTGTAAGTGCTAGCAGTTTCACGCGATCTCCTGTAGGTAACAGGAATAAAAAAGCAGCCTTTTTTCTCCCCGTGTTTTTTTCTCCCCCAAGTCTGTGCTGTATATACCAGCAGTGTGGTCTAGGCCAATGCTGAACATTTGTGCCTTGGACAATAGCACAGCCTGGCCTGACTATTATCAGCTGCTGTTTTCTGGTTAGCTTTCCTTTTATTCAAGTGCACAATGCAAGCCTTTATCACCCTTCAGTCATAGTGACTCTTGAGGAATACATCTGGTTTTCTCTTTCAGCAGCTCTGAAAAGGTCAGTCTGTTCATTTCTTATTCACAGGACACCACATTTTTTTCTGAGCTGGAAAGACAGGCCTACACCTTTTCATTCCATCTTGTACATAATTAGACATGGTGTCGCTCTAGAAACCTACCCTTGAAATCCTCCCAAGTAACTCTTTCAGAGACAGGGGAGACACGGCAAGGGAGCAGGCAAGCAGGGGGACCACTTCCATCCGGTCTTAAATCTCATTGTGTGGTCACAAAAGCACTTCCCCAGCATTGCCAGCCTGCTTTTTTCCTCTTTTCCTTCTCCTTCTTCTCCCTCTCCTGTTCCTCCCCCCACTCTTTTCCCTCCTAATGCTGTCTATTGCTTTACAGACACACCGCACGCCGTAGAAGCTCTTGCATTAAGAAGTCCTCAGATTATTTGTGCAAACAAGGTTGCAATCGTTTTCCCTTCCACAACATCCCACATTCTTCACACAGGCTGTAACATAATAACAAGTGTGCCCAAGAGGACAGAGCTCGCAGCAGCTGGTGTCTGACAAATTATCCTGCTCCGGACAGGCAAATGGTGACTTGAGCTCCAGCCCTCCAAGGGACGTGTGTTTTGGTTTGTCCCTCCACACTGGGTCGGGTGGGTCAAATCCTCCTGTGGTGGAAATCAGCACAGTCCCCTTGGAACCAGAGGGTCTCAGCTCTGCTGGAGGTCATTTTCCCTTCCCAGCTGCTGCTCATGTGTTTCAGCGTGAGCGGCACCAGTCAAGGCTGTCACTACAGCCCAGGTGATGGCTGCTTCTGCCACCTGTGTGTTGAGGAGGAAACGGTCTGAGAACTTGGATGGTCCCATGTTTCTCCTGAGGACCGACTGCCAATATCATCTGACAAGGAGAAAGGGGATGATGTTTCATAAAATTAATTATTGACCAGTATGAAACAAGCTAGAAGCATCAAATTAATTTCTGCCAGGCAGACAAGCTTGGAGTTGCTGACACTCAGTCAAGGGACATTTGGTATAAAACCACTGGTTTATTAACTTATCCTGCCAGGACCACTAAGCTGTGGGAGTATGATTCTTGAACTCTTGAAACATGCCCTGGCTGCAAAATTTCTGTTTGGTTTTCTTTCTGGATTTCAGCTTTTCCTTTTGTTTGCATCATTACTTCTCTCATGGTAGAAAGGCCAGTTGTAGGCTAAAACCAAAGAGGAAGCTATCTGATTTTCTTTGTGTCCAGCCTGTTTTTCCATGTGTTCACGGTGACGTGGTTGCAGTCCATCAGGGCATCTTTCCTGGAATGAAATCCTTTCCTTTTTTGTCCTTTGCAAACATTACCATAGGACTTGAGTACTCAGTGTGGGGCTTTTCCCAAGCAGGGGCAATTTCTAGAGCTGAAATCTCATAACATTAAACCTGAACTTCTAGAAATCACAGTCACCAGTGTTTTTTCCTACTAGCAATTTCTACCTCCAAGCCAGATGTGGATATGCCTCATGTCCCCACTGCCACCACCACCTTGCTGTTGTGCTCACAAGAAAGCCAGCAGAGTAGGAGGGGTAAAATGCACAGTGGGAGAGCGGCTGATGAAGGTGAGAGCACAGACCTCCCATTTCTGCTCCAGCACTTCCAGGGAGCTGGTAGGTCTCTTCCTGCACAGCTGAGCCCAGAGACATTGCCTTGCCCCAAGGACTTCACAGCAGAGTAGAAGGAGAAAAATGAGCTTAAAGAAGCAAATTAATTTGCTACCAGACTACACTATTCCATGAGCTAGCTGTGAGACTAGGAACAGATCCTCCTCCTCCTGCATCTATTTATTGAGTCACTGGACCGTATCTTCTCTAACGGACAGCCCCTCTTGTTTGCGTTGCATAGAGGACTTGATCTACTGCTCCAGTATGGCAGATGTGTTTAAACAGCCACATTTCTTATTTAAGTAAGTTTTGTATTTTAAAGCAAGGGACAGGCTAAAGACACAGGGAATTTAGTTTCTGGTATTAAATTTCTTGACCGTTTTAGAGTTATGTATATTTATATATATATATATATATTTCAAATTAAAGCCTTCTGACACTTTTTGTGATTTACAGCCCTTTAGCAGTGAATAATGGCTTTAGGACACAGAAGGAGCATTTGAAATCTTTATTAAATCGTCTATATGATGGCAGCTCATACTAATACAGTCAGACATTGGGGTTTATCACAGTTTCTATGAAGGACCCTGATTTTCAGGGGTTTAGAACAATGTGGTCTTAAAACCTGCCCCCAGCTAAAATACATTTTTGGTCTTATCACACCAGGCTTACAGTAAATTGGAATAGAAATTTGAAAAGTGCAAGAACAGTTACGTGGTTTCTGATTACTTCTTGTAGAAAGACATAAAAGTTCAGAGTCTTGGCATGCTGTAAAAGATAGTGTTCCTTTCAACCCAATATTGCCTATCTGACAATTTATGTTTTTTCATGATGCTGAATTATCACCACCTTGTCTCACACAATTTGCCTTCATATGAAATACCACAACATGGAAAGGAATATCTGGACCCTGGCTGAAAGCCTGAGGTGTAGTCATCCTTGTTGTGCTCTTCTGTCCTGAATAAAGATGGAAGGTAGGTCTTCCTTGAAAAGACACCTTTCTCTTTAACATCCTATGGCAGTGAATTTCATAAGTTCTCCACAGAATACATCCATTTAATTGTTTGCTGTGTATTATTCTTTTACAAGCACTCATTTCTATTGATTGGTGTTTTTAGGATAAAGCAAGACATGGTGATACCCTCTTTCAGAATACAAAACTATGGCAAACTTTTTTTTTAAGTTTTTTGGAGCAGTGGAGACATCTGTCTCCAGGTGCAGCTGTAACTGAAATAACAATGAACATAATAAATGACAAGCATGAGACACACCAGTAGAAGCTGATTTAACCACCCATTGTTTTAAAAGCGATAGATTATTAATGTATCTGCCTCGCAATAGATGATTAATGTAATAATTTAAACCTTTACCAAAAAAAAACTCATAATCTGTTGATGATTTCTCATTAGAGTTATTTTCAATTTGGAAGACACTGCTGTGACAAACTTGAAAGATTTCATTAAATGTTTTGAAAAAAATTATCTGTCTTTGTAGTGGTCAAAGCCATAGGACCAAAAAGAAGAATTCCCGTGAGGAGGGGTAGCTTTAATGAGCTGTGATAGTCTCAGGACATAAGCAAGAGAAAGTTTATAGTTTCCAATTAACTTTTCTGTCAGAGCTGGTCTAACACATACATATCTGATTTGGCTCAGAGAAGTTGCTTTTAGTTTTGAAGTATTTCAAACATAAAGAAAAGTTTTTAAGAGTGGAAATATTTTCTGCTTTTTCCAACTACACCTGGCTTGTCTATTTAAACATATGACCTCAACTGGCAAATGTTGTCTTCAGCAAGGTCAGTTTGATATTTCTGGAATAGTGTATTCAAAAAACTTCATTTCATAGGTAATTTCCAGGTTTCATTCCAACTGGAGGTGGGTGACGTCAAATCTGCTAGCATTTCCTAGCAAATTTAAAGTTCCAGTTTTCCACCAGGTCTTCTGCAAAGATGGACAAGTTTATTCAGACATAGGCACTGCACTTCATCTGGCAATCTTAAAAAGTTGTAAGCCCTTCTGGCTTGGGAGGTGCCTGAGCAAGCCTCATTTGTAGGTGAGTATCCACAGTTACAAGCTAGAGGTGAGCACATGCCTGCAGCACTCTCTAGGTTTCAGAGCATCCTTTTTCTGGGAGAAGCCTTGGAGAGCCTTGCTCCTAACATTTCTGGGTGGAGAACACCAGAAGTTCTCAGATGAGAAGTTAGAGCTTTATCTTTGCCTGTGTCTGTACAGTTGTGTGCCTGTGTGCATGCATATGCTGGAAAAACTGTATATAAAGGTAGGCATACGCATTTATATGTGCTGTGTGTAAATAGGACAGCCACTGTCTAGCTGGGCACCCTTCATCTTTTTGAAATGTAGGCTGACTTCAAGTAGGGATGGTGAAATGCTTCCTTTGCTGGAGGCCAAACCAACCTTTTCTCCTGCCGTTGGTGGACTACACATTTGCACATCCCTTAGCAGAAGTCTGCAGTTACACTTTCCACCTCCTGCCTATTGCTCCACCTAAAATAATGTGTGCGAGGACATGTGAAATGAGGTTACAGGCCACATTCAGCCCACCAGCTGTAAATTTCACAATGTGATATGACAGCATCATAAGGCTTTTCAGTTGTTTTAACTTATTTTTCTTCCCAATCTAAAAATCCTGGTGAGACTGATGCTGAAGTATTTTATTTTCTTTTTTTTTCCCCTCCAGAATTATTCATGTGTTACCATTGTAACTGCTGCTGAGTTGCTAATTAAATGCTATTTAGAGTTAAAGATGATTAAGACTTTTGTATCATTTTTTGTTTTAAACACGTGGGGGAAAATTGCATGACTTTAGCATTTTTTAAGTATGTTCACAATCAGACACATATCTTCATAATTTGATTTATAGGAAATGGCAATAAAAGCATTATCTATAGGTGCTTTTCAATAATTCATCATTCCATAAATGTGCAGAACCATCTCCTATGTTTAGGGATATAATTTGTGTCCTCGTATTGGAAATCATATATATGCTCAAAAGTGTGCCCCCACTGTTGAGCCTATCTGCATAAGTTTGCTGAGCCACTTAGGTGACCAGGTAAAGTTAAAGGTGCACATATGCATGGAGTTGTAGAAAAGGTACCCAGTTTGCTCTGTCCACCAAAGGCTCTAAAGCTCAATATGCCACAAAGCCACAAGAGATCCTGATTATTCTGTGGGAGTGCAAAGTATTAGGTCCAGTTCTGACATGTCTTGAAGTCCCTTTCACTGTCCAAATAAATGAGGCAGCAGAGATTAGACTTTGTTGTGTAACATCAACAGAAGCATGCTATATTTTGGGGCTGAACTCATGGACTCCTGTATGGTCCAGAAGAGCCTGATATCAGAATCCCAGTAGTCTTTCTAGCCCTCCTCATTTACCATACTCAGAATTTGAATAAAGAATATCACAATCTTTGGGTCTTTTTTTCAGAAAACCTCCAGCTCTGTAGCTGCATGGCTAAAGATGATGAATTGAGTCCTAGCTGTTGTGATCACAGCGGGGAGGGCTTGAAAAATTCAGGATGTGAATCAAAGCAACCAATATGTTCACTGAAGGCTTGATTCATGACGTCGTACTGCTTGGTGACAACAGTGGTGGCCTCTTCCACTCCTCTGTGTCTATCAGCCTTACGTTGCACTTTGCTACTAGCTGAAATCCTAAAGCTTGTCAGGGCAAGAGATGGCTCTTGTGTACATATGCGTGTGGTGCCTAGCAAACAGGACCCCTGCAGAGAGCTCCGGCAGCACTGTTCTGCAGATGTTATTAACAGCTTACTGTGATAAAACATGAAGGACTGATCTCAGATCTAGGGATGGGCTTACATCAAGTTTCTGGACTCAAACACCCCTGAAGCTCAAAGGTGTTGAAAAACCAAGCTCAATTATACATAGAATGTTTCTTAGACCTGGAAAGTTCCAAGCTGATGCTGAAACATCTCATACCTTGCTGATGTTTCTACAAGGTGCAGGTGACAATTCTGAAGTCTGTGAAGATTTCAGCAAGCAGCAACTGGAAACTCAGGATGTAGATTTCTGTACTTTGATAGTATAAATTAAGCACTTATTGTTTCTTCTTTGTAGTTTTTAATGTGTTAATCCAGCCATACTCGATCAGTCTGTGAGGGTGCTACCCACTTGCTTAGCACTCAGCATCATTTGTTTTCCTTATTCCTTGTTCCTGTCAGAGGGCAAACACTATTGCTGTCACTTAGAAAAATAGGATTTTGCCTGCTGTGCTTGAGAAATCTTCAGCACCAGTCTGATTGTATAGGTTCCAGGAACTCCTGTTGTAAGGCTGGGATTCAGCCGACTGATCTATAGCTGCAAAGGTTCACTGCTTTACTGCACCAGCATAAAATGGAAATGTTGTAACATTCCCATCTGTGAAGACATGCCAAAAGAGTTTAGTGTTTCAAAAGCTGCGTACCGAATGAAGACAAGATCTCACTACAAGCTGTGGGAGCTGGGAGAGTTTATGAAGCAGAAAGTATGGGCTAAGGGAGAGATCAGACCAGTGATAGTTTACTGGCCTTGCAATTCTTTTAAGAGGCACTAATGGTAGTGGACTGCTACAGTGGAAGTAGACCCAGACTCATTTAAGGCAGTAGCATGAAATTGGTTGCAATAAAATTATGCATTAAATGTGCATTATGTTTAATAAGACTGTATTGCACTCCCAATGTTTACTCTGTGCCCATTGAGGCTGATCCAATTTTCTAAAGTTCTCCAATTGGTTCACTATCAGGTTTTCAGCCAGAAGGTCAGATTTCACTTGCTGTTAGTACATGTCTCCATTACTTTGCTGAAGCATTTACACTCCATATTCATTACCTCTTCTTCTTATTTTTTATCTGTCTCCTATAACTTGACTGGCCCAAAACACTCCCTGTAGGTGGCATGTTTGACACAAATGAGATCGGTCTTTAATAGATGTTAGCTGAAGAACATATACATGCGCAAACACGCACTCGCACAAATACGCAAAGAGAAAGAGCGGGTAAGGATATTTCCAAACCCACATCGGAGGTAATTTTGTGTTGCTTCACTCAAGGTGTATAACTGACCTCTGTGAAATCATGGGTTTCGGGTATGAAACTAGGAACATAAGTAGAGAGGGTGAAATATATGTTTAGAACAGTATGTGATCATGACTATACCAAACTGGGAGCTGGATTGTTTTAATCAGAGGCAATGATAGTTTTAGTGTTCCAAAAACACATTATTTCCCAACATCTCAACAAACTCTGTCAGCACTGAGCTCAATGTGGGTAACACAGGCGAGGAACCAGCAGGCGTAATTTCTTAGGGCTTTCTGTTTCTTCGTGAATGCTTTAGCAGGAAAATACAAGCCTGCTTGTATTCTGTTCTCTTCTGTTAGGAGATCATGTTGAGAGAATTCAGCATGTCTAACAAGTTTCAGCCAATAACATAGCATTCATCACTCCAAAACGGACTGTCCCTGTTAGCAAAGCTGGCTGGGTTACCCAGAGGCCATTGTCTGGGACACTCGGTACTCTGCCTTGGCAGTGAGGTCTATGCCTAGGCTTCAGCTTGATTAGTTAGGGAAAATGCAGTGGAGGCCCTAAAAAGTCTTGCCAATGCCTCAGATAATGAAGTGTTTGAATTAGCTAGCTGCAAGGTATGTCTACCCTGCTGTCACTTCTCTGCCTCCAGGCTGATGTAGATGTACCCATGTTTGCTTTAAAGCTATCTGTTGGCAGGCTGCTAGCTGTACGCACCCAAAACCTGCCCGAGGTGCTGCTGGGGAGCCCACAGGGCATGCTGGAGCACAGAAGCCAGCCTGAGCACAAAGCCTGAGGCAGCGCAGGAGCACAAAGTCATGGCACTGGCCGCTTTTTGCGGTCCAGCTTCTTCTCCAGAGGATGGCTAGGTATCAAGGGACCTCTCAACACCATCTGGAGACCTGTCCTCCCCTGTATCTTCAGAGGAGAGCTCCATTAAAGTGAGGTGCTGCTCAAAACACAGGGAGGCTGGGGCAGAACACAGCATGTCTCTGATTCACTGCATGGCTGGCCTCCTCCACCTCTTTTGTCCTTGCAGGTACAGACTGTGAGATAATGTATGCTACCTCTGTACACAGAGAGCCACATTTTGGGGTCACTCTTCTGTAGTTCATACAGTTATTATGTGGAAATGGCAGTCTATAGTTTCAGGGGCACCACTTAACCACTGGGGGGAACACTGATATTCATTTTTATGCTTACAGTGCCTTATTTTCATACAATATTGAGCATCTGACCTATTTTATAAAAGTGCTTTGGGGTCATTACTTTCAAAAATCCTCAGAGAAATTTTGCTACCAACCTCTAAATGGGAATAACATGTTTCTTGAACACCACCTTTTATTAGACACGTGATGATCCTGATAGCACTTTTAAAAGAGTTTGCACATGTGGCCCTGGGTGTGCACCCTCCCATTGTGCCATTGGTTGGGACCCTGACTGCCACTGGCAGGCAGGGAGGACAAAGCAGCTGAGAAGGAGGTGTACTTGCCCCTGAGCTGGTGCAGCATTTGCAAGGTGCCTTTGATTCATACATGACACGAGTGGGTCCCCATCCCCTTCAGACAGCCCAGAACAACCTTTGGCAGAGGACTGGGGCAAACAGCTGAGGCAGCGGCTGCCTTAGCTAACCCAGATAAATCCATCTGCAGCCATGAGTCAGAGCCCTAAATCTATGTGTTTCCAATCCCCACCTGCTTCACACTTGTCCTTTCATTTTTCCTCAGACCATGAGCAGTGGGCCTGTTTTCTTCTGGGTGTCTGTCCAGGCTCTCATGCAGTAGTCGCTTTGTCTTGGTTGGGACATCATGTTGCTGCAGAAGATAGTGCTGCTGTTAACTGACCCCCATGTATGTCCCAAAAGTCTCATATGGAGGGACAGGGTCAGAGACCCCTGAGTTAGAAAAAGGAGAGCTGACCCTTTAGCTGCATGGATAACCCTGGATGAGACACGTTGTGTTAGATTGCACCTCACAAGAGCCTTTGCATGATCAGGCAGTCAACCTGGGCGAAGGGTTTAGGCTTCACCCAGGATTCTTCAGTGGGCACTGTGTTTTAGGCATGCATAGTCCCCACTCAGAAAGACATGTTCACATATATGTGTAATTATTTTGCTTGGCTTTTTCTTTGTGATGCAGTTTTCTACTTCATCCCAGCTGTTTCTATTTGCTACTGCTAACTTGAGGCTGAGCGTTTGAGGAAGGACTGAACTTCATTGGTGCCTGCTAGTCAAAGACTTATAAAAAAGGGTACAGTTTTGATTTGGGTAAATTAGATTAAATTGCTGAGAACAACAAAAGTAAACAGCCTCAGCTATCTGGTTTCCATGCACAGGAAAGAAGGACCTAATCCTTTTCCCACTGAAATCAGCGGAAGGGATCTCACTGAACTCAGTCTGCATTGTATCAGGCTACGAGTAAATACTTCTTATTCTGGCTTTATTTTTTATTATTATTTTTATTATTACAATCTTTGAGTTCTTTTCTTTCCTTTGTCTTTTTCTGATTTGCTTTGGCATCATTGTGTTCCACCAGAAGAGTGGGCTGTGGAACAGGTTTGTATGATGATACATGGCCTGTGCTATTATATTCCATGATTTACATATAATTGCATAATTTACATGTAATTGGTAGAAGGCCAGTGCAGTCATTAAAGCGTAGCTGATATATACTTTCAGTTAAAACTGCCTTATCAAATAATAGTTGCTCACACAAAAAAAGGTAAAAGGACCTGGCCTGATTTATGTCAAATATGGATTTGGATCATAGTGATTTGTGGTTTGTGTTTTTTTCTTTTTAAATAATATATACAGTTTGCTGCATTGAGGAATGGTCATCCTAGTCAACCTTAAATTTTCCCATGGCGTTGAGAGAAGAGAAAGTGAATTTTCACTCCATAGAAAAAAATCATCGTGACTTGCATGGAGCCAGATTTACTGTAGGAACCCACAATGTCCTCCAATGCAACCATCAAAACAGAGGGAAGAAGACTCTAAGACATATAGCCTTCAGTTCAAAGGACAATAAAGCCCTGTTTCAGCACAGCCATTTTGACCTGAGTAGATGTAAGGCTGTAATCCAGGCAGGTGCTTACACACATGCCTGCCTGTAAACAAATGCTTAATCCCATTGGAATCAACTGGGCCCCAGCTCAGCTTGAGCTTTCTTTGCTGTGCTGAACTTAAATATATGCAGTGAAGGGAAAATTGCTCACAGCACCCTCATCTTTAACAAGCATGACGGAAAAAGTTTGCAGTGAGATCAGCGGGACTTCAGCTAATGTGATTAAGTGCCTTTCTGAATCCAGCCTTCTGCAAAACCAGGCCCATGGACTCTATTCAAGCCTGCTGAGGGCAGTGGGTGCTGGATCAGACCTTAGATGCAACTGGATTTTCTCACACTTCTGCAACTTCAAAAAAGGTTGAAAAGATTTGAGAAGGAAAGGAAGGGTAATCAAGGGTGTGTTTTATTGCTTCATCACCTTTCAGAAAAACAGCTGGTGAATGAAATGAATGAGGTTATGAGAAAGTAGCAGGTTCCAAACTGATTCTTTTATTTCCTTGCTCCAAATGACCTGCAGGCTGCTAGTTTTGGTTTCCACTCTCCACAGAACTAACTGAGATCAGCAGGCCACAGATCATGTGAAGAGCAGAAATTATTCCGGAATAAGCTGTTCTCTTGTTCCTTCTAGCCCTGCTCTTTTATGTGTTCCCTGTTGAAATTCAAGGTTCCTTCTCTTCGTGTTTCAAGAGGTTTGTCTGATTAAAAAAATAGAAGCTGGAAGACTAGATGTTGTCTGTGGCTCATGCCCGTATTTCCTATAAACTGCTGGCAAGCATGCAAAGAGTTGTCCAAATTGACAGTGCACACAATGTCCAAATCTAATTTGAACTGCATGGTGCAGCTTCAGCTTTCAATCACACAGCACTTCCTCTAAAACAGTGTCTGCAGCTACATTTCCAAATTGGGACATTTGAGAAATTGCTCATCACGCAGCTCCCTCAATAGACCAACATATGTTTCAGCAGAGTCAACAGGCTGACAAACTCCAGGCCACTGAGAATTTTATGTATCAGAGAGCTCATGTCGTACATGAATCAAAGTGCGTGTCATACTTTGGGGTTGGTATGTGTCTATCTAGAAATATTTTCCAGTATGGTTATTAATTATCAGGATGCTGTAAACAAGTCAATCCTCCCCACACATCTTGTTTCAGCTCCACAAAGCAACAGAGAGCTCATACCTAACAATGTAGTCAACATAGAAAGTCTCACCCACCTGCTTCGCTCCAAGCACTGTGAATGATCTTATTGTGTTTGGTGGGACATGGTTGTTAAAAATAAGGACATTGTCAGTTTTTGTGGGATTGACATGTAAAATGTTTGGAGAAGCAGGGATGGAGGTGGGAGGGTAAGGAAGATCTGTCTTCTGCATGAGACAAAGGAGGGGAGTTCCAAAGGTCTGGGGATCTGTTCCCATTTTCAGCTGAGGTTTGGCCCTGTGGCCTTTGCTCAGTCTCTCAGCAATGAGGACATTACTGGTGACAGACCTCCATGGAGTGTTGTGAGGCTAAAGTCATTAATGTCTGGGAAGTGCTCAGAGACAATGGTGATGAGCACTATAAAAAAGCCTATAAATAATAAATAAAAAGTTTCCTTCTGCTGACTAATACATGTTGTCCTTTATCTTTTACCACATCAAAAATGCACAATTTAACCACTACACAAAAATGCTGAGGTAAAAATTCAACGCAGGTTTGGAGAGAGCTACATTGTAAAAGGGAGCTGGTAAAAAGGAGATCTGTCTGGAATGGGAACCCGTAGTTTCTCCATCATTGCTTGTGACAAAAACACCTTTCTACATAGCCAGTTGGTTTTCTTCAGGACAGGCTTTCTTGTCTTCAGTTGAGGGTGGGATTTTGGGGGGATTTGGAGGGCTTTTTTGTTTGTTTTTCTGTCAACAGTGGCTCCCAGAGCAAGTGGCAGGTGGTAGGGATGGTGAATTTGCATTTTGCTTTCTCCTGGAGGAACACCCATAGAAGGCTTATTGATGTCCATCACAGAAACAGTTCTGGGCCATCAGAGACCATATCTTGGAGAACTTGTCTGCCAGACTTTCTGCATGACAACTGGCATGTAGCTGAATGCCTTCATTTCCCACACACTAAAAAATGTTTTTTGATGAAAGGGCATATATAGGGAGAGTTGAGTTAGCAGCACTGATTGTGCTTTGATGGGCTGTACTAATATCTGCAAAGATGCACACTGGCTTCAACTTAGAGGTGACTGTTTTACTGTCTTAGAGGGCAAGTAATGCTTGAACAGAGTTTGCTGCTGCTGAAGGTTCAAGAAGTTTGCCTGACTTGGAGACCTGAGTTTAGGTTTTTGATTGGAATTTGTATTGTTGTAATTTAATTTCCTATATGTTGATGGATGGTCCTTTTGTCATTTTAATATACAGTGATTGACCCAACCTGCACATTACAGATCTCAGGAGGTGAAAACTGGGAATCTCAAGTTTTGGTTTGGATTCTGTGGTGTCTTAGCAGATAAACCTCAACTACATCAGGAAATTATTCCTTTCATTAGGACTACAGGACATGGCATTTTGAGTGTGCATACTCGTGTCCATTCACATGTAGGGGCAGTTTGCTTGCAGGGAGAAAACGTTTCACTGAGAGATTTGAGGACTATCTTTTTCCAGTTGTGCTGCTGTCATGCCATGCTACTTAGAAAACATCTGTTATCACTCAGTGATTCAGTTTCCCTATCTGAAAATTACAATGCTTATGTCTTTCTTCCATTGTAGAGCGTTTAAAGTGGTGTCCGTGGAAAAGCTACTTTAGAAGAGCTATTATATATATAACATATAAACAGACAGAAAATTAGAGTAATGCTCTGAAAAATGTTGGTTAAGCTTGTGGCATGTATGCACCAATATGCCAAGTTTGATAGTCCTCAGACATTTGCTCATCTGACTTTTGTTTCCAGAAATTGTCCTTCTGTCTCATTCACCTCTGCCACGTATAGGTGGAGAAGAAAATTCCAGGAATTCCCAGGAAAATTCTATCTTTCTGAGGTGTTCACCCAACATTTTTGTTTGTTCCACCACCTTATTGGTTAGGAAAATTTCTGAGCTGTGCTTCAGGATGCCCCCTCTCCTTGGGTAGACTTTTCATGTTTGTGTTTTTATAAATGGCATGTTATTTCAGTTCAGCTGCAGCAATGTAGAGCAGGTCTTGCTATTGGTGTGGTGGAGATGGGTGTGAAGAAATGTTGTCTAACACTAGAAAACAAAACGTCTGTGAAGGCAAACACTTGCTGTTTTCCATTTTCTGACTAGGGGAACATGATAGTGTCTTGAACCGTGCAGTGGCTTTGAATCCTAGGGCTTTGGTCTAGGGAACCTAGCTGGGGTTTGGCTTCCCCGGTGTTCCAGTTGGCACAATATTGCAGCCCCACACAGGGGAATTTGTACCCAGCACACAGCCCTTCACATAATGGATATAAATATGATTCTTGGAATTTACCAAACAATAGGCAAGAACAGTATTCCCAACAGGCTGGAGGGGAGCAGTTAAGTATGAAGGAAACACCTGCAGAAGTGGGTATCCATTGTTTCCTTTTGATGTTTATCACTATGCCTAAATCTGGAAAGAATAGGATCTTCTGGCCTTCAAAAACAATTTCCTTCCTAGCCTTTATTGCTTGGAGGAATCTGTCCTTCTCAAGGATTCCTGTTTTGGAGACAGTGAAAATTATCTCTGTGCCTGGGTGAAATTTCATCTCTGGCTCTTCTCAAGACTGAGCAGGTAACTTTTACAGATCAGGTCATTTGAAATGAAGGGCTGTGGTTAGTGACACTTGTGAGGTGCCTTTCACTGTGGCATATGCCAATACACTGGGACAGTGTCGTAGTATTGGCACTATGAGGGAGGTGTGGAGGTGGATGAAGATTGGGACTGGGCTGAGGCTGCTACATGAAGGTTTCCAGACCAGGGGCCTGACAGGCACAGTTCTGTCCTCCTGCATGTCTCCAGCACTCTGACAGATGAAAACCACAAGGAAACGAAGGAACAGCCCAATCCTCATGCGTTTTTGATCAGCAGAAGGGCCTGACCCCTGCACAATGCAAGGTCACAAGCAGGCCTTCCCATTGCCTTGTCACCTTTGGAGACAGAAAGCATGTCTCCAAAGCCAGCCACGTCTGCAAGCCCCTAAATGCTCACACAGTTTTAGGAATCCAGCTCTGACTGCTATCCCTTCTGGCCAGTCCCATTGCTACTCTGACTGCCTGAGATTTGTCTTCTCTTTATAGCACCTTTTATTATTCTTTTGACAGGCCTTGAATAGTGATGATGAGGAGGCAGGGGCAGCCGTCCAGTACTCCCAGTGGTGCTGTTTAATTGTACGGTTGTTTTTCTCAAGCTGCCAGCTGGTCCTGACACTCTGCTTGTTTTCTCCCCCCTCAGGAGGCATTCTTTTGGTGGAAGTTACCTCACTGACATTTAACTGGAGCAGCAAGTGCTGCTGAGCTGCTTTCTCCTCCAATTCAAGAGGAGCTGTGTAGCCAGCTTTCTCTTTGACCGTGCCCCACCGCTTCTCACCTGGTTTCTTTGCATTCACAGCAACCGAGGTGCTTTCAGCTTCTCTCCCCTTCCCTTCCTCGTACAAAATCCCTCTTCCTTCCCCTCCTATGCTGATCTTTCCTCAGGCTTCAAAGTCTCTGGAAGGAAAAGACTTGATTCTCTTTGTGCTGACAGAAACATGAACAAGGCGTCAAAGGGCTGTAAATTGGACAGGATATCTCAGCAAGGCTCTCCATGTGGCTGTACTTCTCTACCTTCCATGCTTTCAGCCCCATGTACAGTTCATTTAGGCTACCCCAAACTACAGAAATTGATGATCATATGCACAGTGGATGGCTGGCAGACCTCAGCTTACTCTGCCTATACTCTAAATTAGCAGAACATGAGCCCACCCCATTGCACTCACCATGTGGTCATTTTTGCCTGACACTGTGACCCCAGCAGGGCTTATTAGTGTGGGCATGGTGTTGTGCGTATGCTTTCTTAACCTCTCACAGTCTTCACAAAGCATGGGCAGTGCAAACCTGTGGCTACTTGCAGTATTCTTAGTGAATATGCCCAAAGTGCACATAGGTTTGGTAGCCATCCAGCTCCAGCTGACCGTCATAGCACATGCTTGTTCCTGTGCCTTCAAAATTCTTCCCACATTGTTATTTAACATGGGGAAAACCTCTAAGTTGTTGGGATGCCCAGGAGGGCACCAAGTCACACCCACAGACCAAGAATTACTGTCTGAGAAGAGGGGATGCAGATGGGAGGCAGGGGCAGGGAATCACAGCCAATGAACATGTGTGATGAATGCCGTGTTACTGCTATTGCTTTTCCATCTAGCCTTTTCTGTGGGTCCCCCACTGGATAGTTATGTCCAGTTACCAGAGGTGTGTTTATTGATAAATTCAAACCAGAAGAAAGAAATAAGCTCTCAGTCTCTTTCAAGGTCATTACTGTTACAATTAATATGTATTGTATTTATGTACTATAGTAAACTATGCATACACTGTTATGCATATTGTGTAACGCATAGTATATATTGGATATATTTCATATTATGTATTGGAATATATTTTATATGTGATAATTTTTTCTGGATGTTCTGGCCCCAGTTACCCCAGTGTAAATGCAGTGTGATAACCCTGGCTTTACTGGTGTCACCTTTGATTAACATAGTTTAACAGCCATGAGAAAGCACCAGCCAGAGCAGGCAAAAATGTGCCTCACACCCCCAGGTTTATTTACAGTGTCAGTATAAACAATTCATATGAGATGGCATGAGGCTGTTATCTCATTTAGATTGTTACAACCACCTGAAAACTAAATCCATCTTCCTGCTGCTGTAGCAAATCAGTCTGAGAAGTCTTGGAGGCTCCCTGTCTTTGTCAGGACATCAAGAATGTATTCATGCAGCTACATTTCAGCTTGTAATGCCCAGCAAGGCAACCAGGAAAACACATTAAACTGTCACACCTGGAAGAACAGGTTGGTCAACAACATGCTTCTCTAAGTATTTTTGGATCAACTCTAAATTATATGCAACTTTTCCCCAGCATTTGTCATCTCAACAATAAATGACTGGAGGAGTAAATACCAGCATGCAACTGTGGCATTTGTACATGCTTACACAGCCAGCAGAGTAGGGGTCCTTGATAATTTTCAACCTCTGGACTTTTAAAATGCATATTTAGGATTGCCTAAATCTCTTGAGATATGCTGTGGTTTGCCAGTGTATCCCTTTGCTGTTATTTATATCACAGTATCACTAGGAGACCTCAACCATAGTCGATTCCCACTGAGTTCAGCCCTCTCTCAGTAAGAGACAATCCAGCACCAAGAACTTCATCTAAGGACCCAGTCAGGAAAGCTGCTGAGATGCTTCTTGCCCCTGACTCTCCATTTAACATTGGCCACCAAGCATTGTCTCCCTCCTGAACACTAAGGTGACAAAGGTTTCAATTTC
This sequence comes from Morus bassanus, assembly GCA_031468815.1. NCBI lineage: Eukaryota > Metazoa > Chordata > Aves > Suliformes > Sulidae > Morus > Morus bassanus. The sequence continues at coordinate 34,235,792 of CM062600.1, forward strand.
TGAACATTTTCCCTAAACCTTTAGTTTGTGTAAGTTTCACCATACTGGAGCAACTCTCTTTCATTCTGTCTCTCTGAGAGAACTTTTAAGTTACTGATTATTGCAGCCATGGCCATGCTTTTCAGCTGCATAGATCAGGAGCACTTCCCCAGAGGACGGCACTGCTGGGATTAAAGCCGTGCAAAGTAATGCAGTTGCAGTCTGAGCATGGCCTTCTACATTTATAGCACTAAATTAAAACTCTTGGGATGCAATAATCTGAAAGGGAAGATGACACAGTTCAGCAGTTATTTTGGAAGCTATTTATGTGGTCTTTCCTCAGCCAGATCCAGAGAGCCTGACTCAGTTCTCATTATACTTTTCTCTCCAGAAGATTCATTATGTCTAGAGGAGGAAATCCTCTTGTCCGTATACCTTTTGACTTCATTGAGGTCAACATTTTACTCAAGAATGCTACTTGAGAAAAGGGTAAGGGACATGGAGATCACTATAATCTCTCGTGATGTACAGAGAGAATGTAACAGTGATCAGGGTTATGAGCTGCTTGATGCAAGCTGTGTAAAATAACTCAACAGTTCTCATTTAGCCTATTTCATCTGAAACTTACTACTTAACTTGGCTCATTCTTTCACCACTCTTCCACATACACCTCATCTCCTCTACAGTCTTTCAGCAGGTAAATTCCCACTCTTTCATTACTACCATTATTCCAGAAAACTTCCCAAATGGATATAGACATGCTGACAGTGAACAGCTTTTGTTGGCTTAGCCCACATCCTTGGAAGAAGTGGTGCAATGACACTAGCGGGAAAACTCTTCCTGTTGCTCTATATGTGCAGAAGTGACAACAGCATAGGGTCTGTAGCATGGATGAATTCTTATTGCTGCAAATCCCAGTGGTCAGAATTGGGCTAGTGCTCAAACGAACCAGCTGAAGAAAGTCACATAGTGTCAGGTGAGCATCATTTCTAAACTACACATGTAAAATCCATCAGACTGTATTTTTTTCTGCTGCTGATCAGTTAAGTTTCTGTTTGTTTCAGATCATGCTAACATTGGTTTGCCACTCTACCTAGAGGAGGTCTGAAGGCTCTAGAAGGACCAACCTACTTTTATCCTTCACATTTTTGTGCATTACAACAGTGCTTTGTGAGGATTTTTGAGCAATTTAATCTTAATTTTTTAATGTTCACTGACCCTTGTGCCTTACTCTCCTCTTGCCCACTCCTTTAGAACAAAATAAACCTTTTAATTCACTCTATTTTTCGTGACCAGGGACACAGTGATGATTTTTTCACAATAGACATTAGCGAATGTGTAAGAATTCTTTATTACTCTAGATTAATCCACCAGTTAGGTAGTTTTAAGCAAGCCTCAGCTGGCCACATAATGATTACAATTAAATGGTATGTCTTGCAAATCATATAAGGATTGCAGCTAGGATTCTTGAGAGATACAGGCTGATATTCCTCTGTTGGCTTCTTGGGTAGTTCCCCAGATTTATTGGGTTTTATGATCATATACGCAAGCTGTGATTATGCTCTTAAAAAATAAATTAAAGGAATTAAAATTCAAAATGTTGAAAATGCTGGAAATAAATAGTAAAAATGATGAATGTTCTGGCTCGACTTACAGCAAGCACTTAGGTTTTCCTTCTGCCACTTAAGCAGCGCACAGTTTAGAAATCTGTGTATGAATCTTACATGTCTCTGTCTCCCACTTTACAACCAAATGATACTTGGCCATATTCCAAATCTCAGAGAGCTCAGCAATTTTTTGTAGGAGATGTCAAGTTAAGGGAAATTCGGTAGGGGCTGAAAGCTACATAGGAAAGGAGACAACAGTTGTTGAGCATCTTTTAAATTGTAAAGCACAATACAGATATATACAACACTGTAGTAAAGCAGTTCAACTTTGTTTCAACCAGATGACTGTATTTACAGGGTGCTTTAGCTTTGGCTTTATCAAAGCATATTAGGAATTTTTGACTAGCTCTAGCCAGAAGAACTTCACTGTGAAAAAAATGACAGCCCTGGTGCAACTGCTCACAGTGAGCCCTGTGGCCAGGCTCTCTTCTGTGGATCTCCACCTCTGGAGGAGGTTTAGGTCCTGCAGGTCTGGCCATAAGTACAGCCTGGGGCAGGCAGGTTCATCCCTCCCATGTGCTGGGGAAGCTGTATCAACCCCAGGAACATCACAACTAAGCCCATCAGGTGGTTCAAAAAATGATGCTGGCAGTGCTCAGATTGGGGCCGGACTCATTGCTGCTTGCTGGCAAGCTTTGGCAGTGTGCTGGTACACCCCATGCTTTTGGGCTGCATTCAGAGGTAAAAGGGGGCTGACACAGGGGCACACTTCCTTTTTTTCTGCATTTCTGAACTCCCTTGTGGTAAGTCGCTTGCTGCTGGATGACAGAAGAGACAGAGTCATTACATGTCCCTCAAAATGCTGAGTGGAGGTTTCCAGAACAGGGTTTGCTCGGGAGAGCCACCCTGCCTACTGTAGGAACATGCCTAGAGGCAACCAGCCACAGCTATTTTGGGATTTCTTAAACTGTTAGAATTCAACAGTGAAACTACTTTTCTGTGTTTTAGTCACTTGTCATGGTGACTTTTGTATGTTATGACAAAATAGGAGCATATATTAATGGAAACAAAGAACTTTCACTTTTTTTTTTCCAAATATAGGGGTTTTTTCCTCCTCAGGCAGCAGTTTTTACCTGATTACAATATTCACCAGTTTGTCAGTATTTCATTTAATAAAAAAGCCTTTTTCAAAAGTTGTTTTAACTGAGCTTTATAAACTTTACTGCTCAATGAAACTTAGTTTACAAGGTATGTGACTGGGAGTCATTTTTAAAATCCCAATTAAAAAATATATATAGTTTGGTATTTTTTAATTATCTAAATGTAAAACAAAATGGACAGTTTATAAGTTTCAGATGGTTTCTTGATCTAGAGATGAAATTGCCCTCTTACCATTTTTTTAAAACAAAAAACACCCAACCAAAACCAAGGAAAATGTTGTGATTTTAAAACTGATTATGGCAGGTATGCAATAAATTTTGTCCACACTTTTTATGAGGATTTTTACTGGCACAAATCCTAGGCATGGCACCACATCAAAATCTATAAGCAGTCCACAGGTGCCGATCCATTCCCCTACTCATACTGCACTCAGAAGATTTCTAGTAGTCTGTGGCTTCCAGGGCTGGGTTCTGCTGTCATGCCCAATGGTGCAAATCCACAGAGAGTTTAATTAAAACCTAAAGATAGCTTCTTCTGCCAAGAAACAAAAACATGCAAAGCCACTGTCCTTGCATTCCCTCAGATGCTGTCCCTCAGTGGAACAGACTCTGGTGGCCCAGTGGGACACAAGGAGCCCCACGTTCTGCATCAATTCGCTGGAAAAGATGGAAAATAGCCTTTGAAAGCAGGGCTTCACTTTCCACTGAATAGCAGAGGTAAGGCTGGCAGATATTGTAGATCCAGGGCTCAGCATCAGATGCAGTGGCAACTTTGGGATTAAGTCAGAGCAGTGTGGGTGAGAGAGGAGGAAAATGAAGGGCTGTCTGCTGGACCAAGATTTCCCAGCAGACAAGCAATGAACATATGAGGAAACGCAGCTCATTCAAGAGTTTTTAATAGCCAGTTCCCAAACTGGTTGTAATTTTAGCAGCCAGTTTAACTAGACTGGACTGAGCTCTTTCCAACATAGCCCTGTTCAAAGAGAGCTTAAGAAATACCTTTGCCTGCTGTTCAAGACCAGATGAGAAGCACATTTCTCAAAGAAGATTTTACAACAACACAAATGAGACCCAATACTGTAATTACCATCACTAGCTCAGTAGATATCCTTCTGTTCGTAGTGTGCATTTTCCCAACCTCCTAATCTTCTGTATCTGAGATATGCTCTTCTATAACGTATGCAGCAGTTTTAAGTTTCATTCTGATAGCACACCTTTCAGGAGGGAGTTTTGGAGAAATAAGTAAAACTTCAGTCAAAGTTGGACTATAAGATGCAAATACTCTCCCATTTTGCAAGGGACATGGTTTTACACCATAATCCTGTTTTGGCTGGAGACTAGATCCATTTCCACAAGTCTTGTCTGGAGCAAACTTGAATCTCCTGAGCATTGTTCAGAGTTTTGGATCCAAATGAAGTGTCTGAGAACAGCCCCTGTGGGCTAGACTGCCTCCTCCTTATGCAACTTCATTCTCATGAGTTGGTATACCCATTTGAGTTAAGGGAACCTAGAGGCAAGCAGGTGATAAGCATTTTGGTCTGGTCTTTGCTGTAGACCCACAGCAAAGGTGAGAGGAAAGTGCATTTGGTAGAGGTGCTTGTCTACAAATGGGGCTGATACAAGGATGCTGGAAGCCTCTGCTCCAGCTTTTCTTGCAATATGGACAAAGGGCATAAAACTTACAGCCAGCTCATCTTCTGGTGGTCCCCAGCTTTGTGACTGATCTCATGATCTCAGAAGTTTTCTGCTTTCTAGAATGTGACTTGGCTTGTCAGTATGTTTAAATCTGGGGCTATAGGCTACATCTGAATCGCTATCCCAAATCTCTTTGGCCTATGTCTAAAATAAACACTTCCAACTCCATGTTTAAATAACATCAGGGTCTCAGTACAAACTGATAAGAACCAGAGAATTCAGCCTAAAGGTGAACAGCCCCGTTCTCTGTGATGTGTTATCCTCCTCCTCCTCTTTTTCTCACAACAGCCAAGTGTTAGCACATTACATCATCAAGCCTTTGAATTTCCCTGCTCTTGTCATGTTTAAACCCGATTGTCTAACACTTGCCTTTTACGCGTTGCCTCTAAGCTCTTGCAGTCAGCAAACCTACTGCTGACAGATGGTGGGGAAAAGTGGGCTGAGTTGGACTGTTTCCAAAAACTATGTCTAGCCACATGATATGTAAAACACAAGCTCTCATTTAAAATCTGGTCCATTTTTGGTTTTGTTGATCTTTTAAAACTATTTTTATTTTGGGGAGGGTTATTTTCTGTTGGGGATCTTTGTTTGTTTGTTTGGGCCAATGACAGCAGCGTACTTTCTGGCTTCTGAGCCCTGCTTTTGGCAGTTTCTGAACTACCAGACAGGAAATTCTCCAAAGTATTGCAGCTGAGAATTGGCCCATTTTCCTGGAACAGAGATAAAGTGGAATAGTTTTGTCAGGTTCTTCCCTTCGTATGGAGAAAACCATAGTAATGCATATATAAGTCTTCAGCCCAGAAATCCTCAGTAAGGGCTACTGATTAATGCAGTATCTGTCAGCGGGTGATTTGACCATTGTAAAGGCAGCATCTAGAGTTGTAGCTTATTAGTTCTGATTTTTTTCTGAATATTTCCCTCTGAACAGTGTAATACATCAAGCAGTTTCCGGTGAACCCTCTGAAAGGGGAACATTACTTCCACAGAAAGATATGACTTTCCATCAAAACTAGAAAAATATTTATGAGATGATTTTGTATTTATTTACCTATTTGTTCAGAAACATTTTTTTCTTTCCCAAGTTAAAATTAATACATGTATCATGAAATGTCACATCTCATTTTCTTGGAAGACCTAAGGCTAGGAAGGAGTGCAAGCATGGTAAATATTAGCGTGGCTGCACTTCCATATTTTTAAAAAATCATCTGAACACTCAAGATGAATATATAAAATAACAAAAAAAATTGAATACATTACTAGTACAGTATACTGTAGGAGATAATCTTGAATGATCCCTTAACATTCTGTCAGCCAGCTTTATTTTCCATCTGGGACAAGGTGTGAAAAGGGCAATCCCATTTTTATTTGTTCATATGTATCTAATCAGGCAGTTGGATTTGCTCAATGTGAATGAAGACTATAGGTGAATGGTTATATTGGAAACCAACTCAAGGAGTAGATCGGTTCCTAAACAAAAGCGTAATGGGCAAGGCATTGATTAGCTGAGTCATCATCGCACTATATAAAAGATCCAACTTGTTGTAAAAATATGCATCTAGTGTAGGATTGTGTGCTGCTGTATATTTAATGATATCAGGCCATAAAGCATGGTGCCATGACTGGTAATAATCAACTTAATAGATAATGCCAATTGTATCATTCCTTCTAAAACAGCTGTTTGTTGAATGATGAAACAGTGAGAGAGATTTGGTATGCCGGAGGAACCACAGGTAGAGCTGACTGAAAAATGCAGATGGGACAAAATATTCACAAACCATTTGGGTCCATTTGGGAAACGTCTCCACTCACTACGTAGACAGAAGATAAGGGTGGAAGATGCGGCTGTGGAGGGGCTGCTGGTGGGTGGACAAGGCAGGTGGGAGCAGCACCAATGTTGGTTGGTCCCTCTGGCCAGGGCTCCGCCTGCAGACCAGGCTGCCTGTGTCTGAGCAAGTGGACTATTGCCTATCTATGGGATCCAAATCACAGCTGAGTGCCTTCAGTGCTAATACTCAAACACTGGAGGGTCTTTGAGTCAGGACAGTGACCACAACACTGGGGTCTTTGTGCTTGACTAGTCCACTAGTCATTTGGATATTGCTTTCTGTGTATATCATCTTTGCATAGAACTGGCTGTGAATGTAGAAAAGTAGTACAGCTGGCAAATGCAAAGACCTTTAGCATGGATAATGGACAGCTACATTCATAGGGAAGCGCAGCACCTCCTGATGGCAAGCCTGACCTCTAACTGTCCTCCAGCAACACACAAAAAATCGCTAGTATGGTATTATATTTATTCGATCCCTTTTTTAGTAGACAATAAAGGCCTGAGAGAGACTGGGACTCCAATGCATGATGTACTGAACACTAAGAACGTGATCCCAGTAATTTTTGTGTACTATGTGTGCACAGTAGAAAAGTCCTAACACCTAATCATTAAATAACTACATCGGGTGAAAGCAAAAGCTGATCAGGAAATAATCAGGGGAAAAAAAATGGCAAAGATATATTTCCTTGGTTTTTATTTGAATGGTTGGAATAGTGTTATTTTTGTCATTTTAAAAATAATAGCCAATGAGTACAGAGCTTATTAAAATGTTTCCTTTGAAAGAACTTCAAATACCAAGTTTTTTAGTGAAGTTTTTAATGCCTGAGATGCAGGTGATGGTGATTCTAAAAAAAATGGGAATCAAATTAACAATTAACATACTTTTCAAAACTTCTTCCATCATGCTTTAGAAAGAAAAAGTGAAAGTCTTAAGGAGATTGGAAAGAATTTCTAGAAATATTTTCAGAAATATTTTTTTCAGACATTTCTAAGCCTGCTTGGGTACCAGAATTGCCCATTTCGTGAATAAATAATAGTTTTATGACATTCACCACTGTCTGCTGCTATATATGCAAAAAGCATGTTATGAAAAAATGCATAATTTTAGAGTTTAAATGTATGTAGAACTGTGTTGTGTATGCTCTCACTTTTAAAGCCTTATTGGCCCTGAGTTGGATCCTGAGAAAAATTCAAATTGAGCAAGAGCTACTTTCAGTAGAATTTCCAATTTTAGAAGAAAAAATTAGGAAAGACACAACAGTTTGAAGATGCTTGCAAATTGTTAGTTTAAGTACAGATATTGTGTTGGCAAAATTACAAAGCTGAATGTTTATCCTCTGTGTAGCAATAAGGTCTGTGTGATAATTTATAGAGCTGTACAATAGTAGAATGTATTCAGGACATGGAAATACAAACAGACACAGACATTATAAAATTGTTTATATGTGGGGGTTTTTGTTGTTGTTTTTAAATTTTATATTTTTTCTGGATGTTTTTGGTTTATTTTCCCTCCTTCATTTGCAAAAACCTGCAGTTTTATTGGTTGTGAAATATATTAAAAAAAGATTGCTCCAAAGGCCCGGACTCTGTTCCTGTCACATAGCTGGGCTAATTTAAAGGAAGGTGTAATATGTAGGAAATGGAACTTTGGCCACCATTACAAAGACCCTCATACACAGCTAAGGGAAATGGAAGAATTTGCAGAATAAAATCACCTTGCAGTTTGTGTCAAGAAATGGTTTATTATGTAGCTTCCAGTACGTCATTTATCAGAAAATGAGATGGCTTCTGTTTTCCATATTGTCCTACTTGAACTGCTGGGTAAACAGAAGAAAAGGGACTGCTGGTCTTGTGGGAGCATTGTGCCATAACACCAGGAATGCTTTGCTATGGATGAGATCTTGGGCTGGTAAGTCAGGGAAGGTCCATAGAGAATGCACCTATCTGACTGCAGTATAAAATCCTTTTTGGGTTTCTTCTTCAGTTCTTGCTGGAATTAACCTGATGCCATGGTCTGGGAGGACAGGGTCTTGTAGAACAATTCATTACAAACATTTTTGTCTGTTCTGCTCTGTCCTTCAATCTTACCAACCACAGAGCACCATGAAAATCTTTGTCTGGCAGCAGCAACCTGGTTGGACTTTGTTAAGGTCTTTATGGACTGCTGCTTTGGCAGTGTATTTGGTGCTGGAGTAGCACCTTCCCTGGTGACATTTTCATTCAAGAGATAGAAGTTACAGAGTTCTAATATAAAGTTGGGCTACTGGAATAAGAAAAGAAAGATTGACTTGAGGCAAAAAATTAACAAAGACATTTCTTTCTTTATTTTTCCCGTCTTTCTTCCTCTATATGCTTTACGTCTCTCACATTATCATCCAGACCTTCATACTGGCCATTATCACTTTCTGAAGCAGATCAACAGCAGCATTTGACTGTCACATGTGGTGTTGGATGGAATCACCTTGCTTCCTTGTGCCCACTAAAACATCATGGGATTCTTGCTAAATCATGACCTTGCTGTGCATGAGCTGTGCTTTTCAAAGATTGTGAAATACAGAGGAGGAGGGAAAGGCAAAAAAAAAGTAATTGGTGAGTAACCAGAAAAAGAAGTGAGGGCAGAACAGAAAAGACATGGCGGGGAAGGATCAGGCAAAGAAACATACCAGGGAGCACACACATGTGTATTCCCCCTTTTTTTTAGAGGCAGCTGGGAGAGGGTGTCATATGACCTTTCAAAAGTCATTTCAACTCCTTGTGCCTTTGTGTTCCACCTCTATCATAGCTGTGCAAACCACAGATGAATTGGAGCAAGGGCTGCCTCTTACTCAGGTCTGCTCAGTGACCACATAACCTGGTGTGCATCTGTTCCCCAAGTGCAGCTGGTAACAAGGCTGCATATCCTGTCCTTCAGTGGTGGAACACCACCAGGCTGTGGAAGAATGTGTGTGAGTGTGAAAAAGGTAGTGAGTGCACGCTTTCAACACTTTCACAGTTTGTTTTCTGTGCCTCACTCATGTCATATGTACAGGCTTACTGCAGGAGGAGTTGGGTCAAGAGAACATGCCTGTGTTGCTCAAAGCCAGCCCTAACTTTCAAACCAGTCTTGCTGCCCTTTCAAAGCTATTTCTTCCCAACTCCATCTTCACCAGCATCAGCAAGGACCCACCCTTGTTCGTCAGCAAAGGCTGCAAGGCCTGATCTCATTAAACTTTTAGAACAGGTGTGAATTTACTGCTAGATAAGAGGTAGTATGGGGGTTGTTGCACTCTGTCCTTTCACATCAGCAGATGCAGCACATGGTGAAATGGTGTGCACAGTCATTCTCCCCTTTAGCTGCCCTGGAAATCATTGGAATTAAGACCTGAAGAACCAATAGCAATGCAGAAAAAAAAAAAAAAAATTAGCAAAGAAATGGCATCTAATATCTAATAAATAAATAACAGGTCTGAGAACAGGGCTAGCTAAAGAAAAGTAGGCCTTGATCCAGCAACACTCTTAAGACACTGTAAATGACTCAAAGCATAGGAGGAGGCAACTACTCAGGAGCTAAAGTGCTTTGCTGGAGCAGGGTCTTTGTGCATAAATGGACAGCTGGATCTTGAAGCTGGTGTAGTATGTGTTTTTAGTGTAGGGATAGGTTAGCCCTGAGGCTTTCCATCCAGGTTAGTATTATTTCCTCAGCTGGCTGGGTTTTGGGGGTCTGTTTGGTCCGAGCTGTGGGAGTTGTCTGAAGGAATTACTCTCCAGCAGGAAGCAGAGGGAGATTCAGCAGGATCAGAGGTCAGCTGCAGAACAGTAGACAGGAAGACACACCACCTTGCACCAGTCAAACTGCAGCTTTCAGCAGTGCCAGCAAAACTCCTGCTAAGGAGCCAGCCTCCCTTAGAGAAAGAGGGAGGACTGATCCATACTGCTGCACAACTGGCCTGGTGTTCCATTTCACAGAGACAGAAAAGGTAAATTCTTCAAATGGCCTTGCAATTCCTGCAGTAGGTTTTTTAGTTTCACTTTTGATTGTTCCAGCTCTTTGATGGCACACTCAGATCAATAGTATTTCATGAGAAGCAAGGAGAAACAAATACACACTCATCTAGTCACTGATTGCCAGTGAAACAGCATCTCCCACTGCTTGCCAGCCATGTCCCTGGTGTGCCTGTCCATGGCTATGTAGCTTGAGGAAACAGACAAAGAGGAAGGCAGGGGGGAGGATCCTCCTTGGTATAGTTCACAGTGATGCTTCGTTATGAAACTCTCCCTCCAGTGCCAGAAAACCAAATTCAAGCTGGCCCTGTTGGTTACTGAAATGTTGGCAGGGTAATTCTCCTCCTATTGAGACTGAAGACAGTTTTGCCATAGGCATGGGGAGGAAGAGAATAATCCCTTCATAGGAAAAGACATAGCCATAACTTATATATGCTTTATGGAAAAGGCCTCTAGAGGCAGGGCTGTCCTCTGCTATCCCCAGGCTAGTGTTTACACGGCGGTTGGCTTCTCTAGATGAGAGTAGCTGCCATCCCCTGAATCCTTGGGTATGCAGACATCAGAATATGGGAATTCTTTAGCTCACAGCAAGATGTCCAAAATCTCTGGGGAACCACACTGGCTACTAAAGCTCATCAAATAATGGGTGAAAAACTGGAGAGAGAAAAATTTGGTTCAAATCTAAAAGCTTTTTCTGAGAGTTTGTTTTTTTCTACTAGACAGCAAATGGAAAAACAAATTTCAGACTGCTTCAAGCCAGAATGCTTGACTTGCCTTCAAGAGAAAGGTTTTGCTTAACTTTCCGGATCTTAGTAATCTTTGGCGTGGCTTCCTCCTTCTCTTTGATTTAGGTCAATGTTTCAGGTGACGTTCACTTCTTCAAAACAAAAGATCCACCAGCTTCTTCTTCCTGGATGGTCAAAACAAATTATTTCAGCCTTTCTGGGGGAAAAAAAGAAAACAACAAACCAACCCTGAACCAAAATATAATAAAATAAAATATAATAAAAACATAGTATTACAACACAAAACACCCCCAAGAAAACAAAACCAATTCCTCCCTCACCCCCTTCTCTAGCCAATATTATTTAACTGAATTTATGTTCTTGTGACCAAAGCTGTAAATATTTACAGTCACCTGAAAATTCCTTGTCTGGAGGACAAAATTGCTGTTGGTTTAGAGCTATCCTCTCTGCTACGCTGTTGCCTTTATAATTTTTCCTGGGCCCTTTGTCTGAATTTTACAGGGTGGGTGGACACTGCTTCTCAAGATGAGGTGCTATATAGTGGCATTAGAAAGGGTGCTGCACTGCCTTGCCCGTCCATCAACAGTGCTTCTGCCATACGATCTGGACCTGCAAGTCTTGGGTCCAGCACTGCCTCCCTTGTTCCCACCCTGGGTCCAGCCTGCTCTCCAGGCTGCCAGCAGTGGTGGGAAACGAGCTGTGGAGAGTAAGATGTTGCCAGCACCATCAAAAGGCAGGAAGAATTGGCTGACAAGTGAGGAGAGGCAGGCTTGGGCAGCTGTTGAAAGGGGGCTTCATCTCCTCCACTGCTTATACCTGGGGAGATTAGGAGAGAGCAGAGAGGAGGGAAAAAGTGTTTTCTTAGGCTGTGAGAATGGAAAGAAAGGGCATCAAAGCAACAGGGGAGTGAGAGCCAAACTTTCTTGGCAAACATCCCTCAGCTTTAAATTTGCTGAGAATTCTCATCCTCAGCATTCGTTCACTTATTAATAGTTGTCCTATAGTTGAATTTCAATCTGCATCCTAGGTTGTCAAGTCTGAATTAAAGAACCAAGTGGAAGAGGAGGAATGGCTCATGATGGGACCTGAGCCAGCTTGGAGGGCTGCTAGTGGGAGGTTTCATTGCTTCTAACATGTGCTGGATCCGTTTGATGTGGGAAGCATCTGCTGGGAGTCAAACGGATTGGGCTTGGGATGTCCCTGTCTAAAAATAGCTGTCAATGAGCAGTTCATATCAGGGAAACTGCTCTTTGGTGAATTCTGTTTTCATCTGAATTTGCTTCTCGGTATTACTTATTCAGCAACAATTTCTGATCAAGTTTCAGCTCTGCTGATGGCACAGAGAGAGCAGACAACCAATCATCTTGGACATTTACTGTGTGCAATAATAGATGTTGTTCTTTATATCCCATCACTTCTCTTACCTATGCATCATCATTTTCAAACGCCCTGTGTCATGGAACAAAGTATCTCCCTAAGATTACTTCCTAATTCACAGCAAAAGGACAGCCAGGAGCATGTGTCTTAACCATCAAAAAAAATGTCCAGTGCCAGAATCTGGCCCCTGCAGGTTCATCTATTCAAGACAGATTGTTGCATTTTCTGCCCACTTGGTAGAGGGCAGCGGGGCTCTTTGTCCCTTTAATTTGCTAGCAAGAAGAACTAGAATGAGCTGGACTTAACACTGCTAGCCATGTCAGGAGAGGCATTGAAACAGTGCACACTGACACTACACTGTCTTCACTCGGGAGCCAGGTCTGTGTTAAAAGCTGCACGTTGCCTCTGATCAGGGATAGTGCCAAAGCCTTCCTCAGAGAAGGTGTTTGCAAAGTTTTTGGGAAGCTTGTAACACAGTGGTTAGGGTATGCAGTTTAGTTTTGTTCATAGGGAAAAAAAAAAGAGAGGTTGCTTGATTGCCAAGAGTCATCTCTGGTTGCAAAAAAATCCCCAAACCCAAACCTATCTCTGATCTAAACAACTTTAGAAGAAGTAAGGAGTCACCCAACACAATCAAATTACTTTTTCTACATTTAGAGAAAAGACAAAGTTTCCTTCCTGTCTGGCTGTGTTCAGGACAAAATTACAAAGAAGCAATCCTGCTAAAGGGCTGCTTCTGCTTTAGGAAGCAATGGAGGGAATGCCCATTGATTCAGGTGAATAACTGATAGAATGACATTTCTTTCTAACCACAGCAGAGTTCCTTTGGAAGCCAAAAATCTGTGCTGTGTTTGTGTGCTAATGCTGCACGCTGGTCATTCCAGATGCATTTTGGTTAATTCAAAGCCACAGACTTGCAAGGATTCTGCTTCAGCTTTCTAACGTTAGACTTCTCTGACACAGGTGGGTGTCAGATCTGACCTGAGTGATGTTCACTGAGCCAATAATTTTCACTCTGTGCCTGCACTCCATTTGACGGGACCTGTAGGAGTTCAGGGCAGGCAGACTTGCTGAGCACAGAGTAGCATATCTGTTTGATAACATAGCTGCCTTTCAGTAACTCAAGAGAAAAAAGGAAAAAAAAAACCCCAAAACCTCTCCAGGTTGAATGAAACATTTCATTCAATCCAAAACATGTTACCTGAAATGTCAGGGTTTCTGTCACATTTTCCACACCAGGAAAGTGTTGGTTTTTTGTTTTCACTTTGGGGCTTTTTTTTTTAGTGGGGTGCTTACACCCAGGAGACCAAATGGAAGAATTAGTGCCTTTACTCTCTCCTGTAAATCTCTGGCACAGTGGTCTATCCATGAGCTACAGGGTGTTTGAGGTGGAGCTCTCTGGCATCACAGTTCAATGAAATTTTCTTTCAATGGTAATGCTGGCTTAACTCACATCCACCTTTCTGCTGCCCTCCTCTCCCTCCTACCTGCTTCTCCAGTTGTGCTATTACAATTGCTTGTATGGTTAAAGATTAAAAAAAAAAAAAGGGGGGGATGTTTTTAATTGAGATAATTTTTCTCATTCTGTTCAGCTGCAACACACTTGAGCTGGTACAAATGAGTGGGCAGGAGTGAGAGGTGAAGGACGAACTATGAACAAGTTGTCCTTTTTGGTAGAAGGGAGTGTTCGTCAAATTACGGCCTTGATTCTTTTCTCTTGAAGCTGTTCAGCTTTCTACAGATAGCTTACTGCGTATGGGGACAAAAAGAGAAAGAAGGGCTTTGCAAGCTGGTGAGTAGGAAAAAGAAAAGAGGTGCATTTAAGCCTTTACTTGGCAAACCAGCAAAGCAGGCACTTGAACGAAGTAGTCTGTTTCTGAGGAAGGAGAGGAATAACCTCTGGGATTCCCTCCCCTCTTCCCTGTGCCAGAAAGTCTGAAATTTGCCATGAGCAGCAAAATAAATGTATTGAGAAGAACAGGTGTATGGAGGCACAGGCACCCAGAAGAAAGGCAGCATCATGACAATTTCAGCCACATGCAAAAGCAGGTAGGGAAGCCTGCAAGTCTGTCACCATCCACCAATTTCTGATACTTTCTTTTATGTGGCAGAGAAGGCAAAAAGCAACACTGAGTAAGTGGGACATGATGCTTGACAAAATTAGAGGAGAAATATGGGGAAGGACAACAGTGGTATGACTGCTTTAGGAATTTGCAGGTTTCTTCTTTCCAAAAAGGTAAGCTACATTTCAGGTTATGGATTTAATGGAGAAATTATTGGGATAAACTTCTTGAATTACCTTAGGAGAAAGAAACAAAATAAGTGACTGTGCTTGTCCTTGCGTACTGTAACATCCCTGAGTAGCACAAATAAACAAATTGCCAGGAACAAAAGATGATTAAGAAAATCTTTCAGTTTTGCCAACGCTTTCACTTAAAGCTCTGATCACCTATGTTTTCTGCTTATGCTTGATAACAGCAGTGGAAACTCCCAGGCAAGCTTAAGCCCAAGGTACTGGGACCTCCTTGTTCCCATATGCATTGCAGTTCCCCCCTCTCAGTTACAATGGAGTGAGCCATATTGCTGAACCCCCGGAAAGCAAGTTTTTTGTTTTGTTTGGATGTTTGAAGGGCTGGGAAGGATGAAGGAGGACAAGAAAGTGTCCTGGAGGGAACTAATGAAAGGTGAGTTACTTGGTCTGTCCGGAGGAGAATTATTGAGCATATCTACTTAAGAGTGTATAGCACAACAGCATGAAAAGACATTCGGAGAAGATTACTGATACTAGAAAACAGAACTAGGCAAGGCCAGTGTGAATGAGTTATATTTTAAAACATATGACAATTTAAGTAAGCTTGGTGATACTGTTGATAGGAAATTTTAGTGGTCCTTGCCCAGAATGCAACATTACCAGGATAATGCTTTAAGCATCTACACAGTATCAAATACAAAAACAAAGAAAAGAAGCTGCCTTTGTGCATCACCAGGGATTCATTTGTGAAGAACTGCATTCCTCCCCCAAAAAATACATTGACAAGTGTACATTTCACTCTCATCTAGGAGTTTGTTTGCTTGTCCTCACATGACAGAAATAGATGAATTGAGAGCCCTAGTTTCAGTTTTGAATTACTTGAAGCATATTTTTATATTCTCTTTGGCATTTCTGGTGAATAACATAAATACAAAGTATAATATAAAAGTATATGTATACAGTTGGCACTCTAATGGAAAATCGAAAAAGACTGATAAAATGGTATATGATTATAATTAATGATTAGTTACATGGTCATGTCAGCGAGGCTCTGTGGCTCGCTGACTACAATAACCCTGAAGGAATTAGTATAAGATGTCCATAGCGTCTGGAAGAGCCAGCAGAATATATATAAATAGAAGGACAGACCAACTGCAAGGCCTGTCCATGTGGGATATTTTGTTTCTGGTGCCTGCATAACTTAAATAGCTCCCTATTAGACTCTTTTTGCATGATCACAGATTTTTCAGGGAAGCTTACATGTAAACTGTGAGAGAAGCCACCCTGCCCATGAGGTCTTTTTGCCTTGTTCCTACTTCTAGCTGCACTCCAGGAGACATATGTACCTGCACCAACCACCTGAAGGGGAAAACTTAATCGGTGTAATTTCTCAAGGTCCTTACACACAATGACTGAAGCATTAGACTGGGAATCTTGACTGATTTTTTTTTTAATGGCCACCTGAGGTCTTCAGTGTTGTAGGGCTGTGGACAGGAGGACTCTCTACAAGAAGAGTAGCTCAGTGGCAGTGACCATTTGCTCTCCCTGTTCAGAAAGGAGAAGATAAGGGATTCACCTCTCACACTTTGTGAAGCTAGGTGAAACACATACACACTGGTTTCTTCGCTTTCACTGTTAGGAATACCTCACTGCTGTCAAAGTGGATTAAAGTAAACTATGAAAATGAGTGCTTATTCTGAATAAAAACATTCCTGCATGAAGTTGATTTGGAATAGTTGTGTGCACAGCAGCTCTTAATAGCTTGAGGACAAAAAGGAAAAGAACCACTGGAAGGTCTTATTCACTCAAAACCTCTATTCCTTCCACAGCAAGATCAAAGAATCAAGGCATCCTGATTTCCATCCACCTTCTAGCTGCTAGACCTCACCACTTTGAGGAAGAATGAACCTCAAATATTTGCAAGCAATTTTTTACAGAAAAGCAATATGGCTGTCCATGGTTGTCCTCTTGTGTATCACTAGATTACTTCAAATGTGGGGTCCTGCTCAGAACCATGATGTGCCTACCCAAAAACATACAGTTGACTGTGGTCAGAATTATATCCTATCCCCAGCAGCAACCTCAAAGCTAACTCCTTCTGCCATTTCTTTCACACATCTGTAACTTCAGAGTCAGCATGAGTAAGACTTCATGTATGATCTGCCATAAAACCTAGTGCAGGCAGGATGGCATGATTGATTTCCTATATAGAAGGAGAGGAGGTAATTGTTGTATCTTAGCAGCTTGAATTCTCATATTTACTCTCAGGAACTCCGAACTGAAAATAATTGGAAAAATATAAATAGTAATTCTGCACTCAGGACAGGGGATTGTTAACTCTATGAGTTTTTGCTTGATTTTAGAACAAGCGTTCTTTGCTCGGTAAAGTCAACTGGAGTGTTTCTGTAAACTTCCATGGGCTTCTGGACCCTCTCTGAACAACACCTCATTGCTAAGGGAAACCATATCCCTGTGATATACAATGCTGTGCTTCTAATATGTGATATTAACCTACTCAGCTGTAAATAATACCAACAAACTGGAAATCTCTGTTGCTGGGAATTGTTAATGAAACAGTGCCGGCAGACCGATTAACTCCATGAACAAACCCAAATCATGCATAATCTAAGAATTTTCCTGCTAAAAACAACACCATGAACATAATTTGAGCATGAGAAACACAGCTCTGAAGGGACCCCTGATGAGTCCACTCGAAACAAATGATCTCTCGAGGCACTGTTGGGTTTTTTCCCATGGTCTCTCATAGATTCTGGTAGGTTAGTTCATCTAATGCAAAAATTGATCTAACTGTTTAAAATGTTGAGTTATCAAAGCAACACACTCCTTCTGTATTGTATATTAAAAAATCTCTGAGAATCCAAGCCCATGTGGAGTTAATAAACCCAATGAAAGAAACCATATAAAATGCTTGGTTTAGCCCGTGAAGCTGACCATTCTTAACAGTGAGAGGAAAGGGGGAAGGATGGTTTTATTTTATATTTTGGGATAGGGTTCTTCTTTTGAAGAGGAAGCATGAATAAACTTCAGTAAAAATGACTTCTTGACTGACGCCACTGTGGGAACCATTGTGGGGCTTTTCCTTTGGTGAAATGAAAACTTTGTGTATGAAGTTGGGTGAACTTGTTTTCTCCAAAGTAGCTTTATACTCCTCTGCTATTCTAGGTGAATATTCTTATGTACAGACAAAGCATTAGAGGGAGCTGGCACACCAGGCTGTGAATGACAAGCATCACTGGTCCCTGTCTCTGCTGCGAACACTGCAGGACCAAGAGCAGGGCTGGTGGTGGTGTGGAAGGTCTCAGCATGGGGTGGAGGCTCTGCCACTCCTAGATGTTACTTTCCAAATCTCTGTTGCGGTGGTAGAAGGAATGCTTTTTCCAGCCTGATGGCAAGTGGAGAGGAAGATTTGACATCTCCTGGCCTGTATGCTCGAGGGATGGATAGCTGAGGAAGCAGCTACAGCTTTGCCTTTACTTGTTCTGGAGAGACAACCATAAAAACCACCATTTGATCTTTTGGGGGATTTCTTAAACCAATGCTTCAAGCCTTTGTTATCTTGCCTGCAATCTCCTTGTCCCATTTCTCTCTCTAGGGCTCAAAGGGCCCTAGAGGTGGAGGTGAAGCATCCTGGAGATACTAAATGGCCCTCTTAAACTCAACAGCCAGCCTCATCCTCTCCTGCCTCCAGGTCGGTCATTCCTAATCCATTCTAACCTCATCCAGCTCATTTTGTTTCACAGACCCCACAGTGATGGAAACACAATACTTCCACAGTATTGCATTATTTCAGCTATGGCCAGGTATCACCACCCAGCAATCACCTTGACCCTCTGACATTACAGAATGACTGGCTCATTATGGGAGCCAGTTTGGCATCCATTGTGAGAGAGAATTTGCAAAGCAGCCTGAGGGAATTTGACGCCCCATTCCTATTGAATTACAATGGGATTTGGGCATTGAATTTCCTTAGTTTGTCCTTTTAAACTTCCCCTTCTTTTTAAAGTAATAAAGGTGGGGTTTTAATAAGGAATCTGTGTTGGCTTAATTTCGCTTCTTTTGAAGTTGCTGGACGTTTTACCACTGATTTCAATGAGAGCATCATTTGGCCAGTGCTATGCAATTTTGAAAAACTCATGGTGGAGATTTTGAATTATTTGCTCTTAAATTTATGACCTAAAAGTTTATCCAAAAGATTAATTTAGGGGGGGAAAATAAATAAAAAAAAAAAGAGGTGAAGGCAGGAACCGAGCAGAGTGGAGAGAAGTGAACTTGATGAAATCTAGTAAGTAAATTCCAAGGTGCTCTCCAAATGCAGCTTCGTTATCTCAGTCTCAAATAGCCTTGAAAGCCCTAATATTTATTTAACTATGGAAATACAAATGGGTTTCCAAGATACTTTCCAGCTATGGTACGCCAGTATACTAAAAATCAGCTTTGAAGACAAAGATCTAATTAACTTTCTTCAAGATGCTTTATCAGCTTCATCTAAGTATTTGTTAAAAACCTCTTTTAAACTACATATATAGATTATTAGCTATTAACTTAATTATGTGGCCTTTGGTCAATTCAGAAAACCTCTTCTGAAATCAAATGTGAACCAGAGTCTACTGGCATAATTGTATATTTGGAAATAGCTCGAACTTCTTATTAATTCTGCTTTATAATGCAGGACTTTCTTTGGCAGACTGGAAACCCTGCTTTGAAAGTAGGCACTTATCCCTCCTGGCCATGTTTTTACCACCATTTTGAACTGAAATTGCACAGGGGGTGACACATGGTTAACAATGGGAGATCATTGACTTAAATACTTCCATTTATATGAAAGCATTGGTAATGCAATGGGAGACTGAGACCATGAGTCTGTGCTGAGGGCAGGCTCCAGGCAGTGGAATTTTCCTGGAGCCAGAACAAAGGAGCCAGGTATCAATGCAGCTCTCTAAAAACACATAAGGGATAAGAAGCTGGAGAGGAAGCTCCAAGATGAGGACCCCTGAGCAGGGGGTCTTACTTGGCAGGATCAGCCAAGGGAGAATGAAACTGGCTGGGCTGCAGAGAAGCTGCTGCATGATTCAGAGGAGGACTTGTGTGGAGGAAGGAACATCCTCAACTCCTCTAATGGATGCCTATAGCCAAAAGGGAACAAGAATGGTGAGGCAACTAGGAATGACAGTGTTTGATTTAGTCTAAAGCTGTATTTTCCTTCTATGAGATAAAGTGCTGGAATGGTGGCATGTAACTCCCAGAAAGGAGCTGTATCTCATTGCCCTCATTTATCTCTACTTCTAAACAATGCCACATGCTAGGAAGTCAGGATGACCAGCATTGCTCTAGGGCTCCAGGCTGTCTGGACTGTATCTCCCATTTTTATGGAGAGATGACATATTGAAAGCTTCAGCATTGTGCCAAGCAAAGGGGCCAAAGAAGGATGTTGTAACTGACCACTGGAATTTTATAAGAGCTAAAGTCCAGCAATTCCATGAGATCTAGGAAAGTAGCTTAATGAAGCATCCAGCCCTGGAGAGTCCAGCTGGGCTTCATTGATCAGTGACTTCAATGATCAGAAAGTAGACTTGATCTCCAGTATAGAAATCAACTCTCCTGCATCTCTTCAATTAATTACTTTCTCTGTATCAGTTGTGATAAGCATCAAAATGAACTGAGGCTCACACAATATCTTCCATTATGTGTTCCTTCATATGCTGTCCCCAAAAGTTATTGCAATCAATTTTTTGAGTTCATTACCCCAGTGGACTACGGCCCTAGCTCTATCAGCAGATTGGGTTTCTGGTTCTAGTAGTGTTTGGAAACAGGACCAAAGCAGGAAATAATCTACTTCCAGTATATGTGGAAACTTCTTTTCTTTGCAATGGACAGAAGCAAGCTCAATGCACAGGGAAATGTTGTGTCCAGTCCAGCAAACACGTGCTTAAAAAAAAAAAAAAAAGTAGAAGTAAGTATAAATTGCAAAAAGGTTCTTCAGAAAAAGTTGAGCTAAAAGGAGAAACCTTGAGATGAAGAAAGAAAACCATTTTAAGTGGGGGTGAAGGAAGGCAGGAGAATGAGGTCTAATTTTACACTTTTCCTTTCCTTAATTCCATGAAGATGAGAAATATAATAATATATATATATAATATATATAAGAATTTAGGCTCATCACTTCTCTTCAAGGCAACTCTTCTTAACATTTAATGTTGCAAAAAGATACTCATGTGTGAACATATCCAGAGGAAAAAGAACTTCTCACCTCCTGGCTGCTCTTCAGCTAACAGGATTTTGTTTGTTAGCCTCAGATGCATATATTTTCATCACCTTCATCAGCTCCAAAAAAGAATTTGCACAAAGGGAGAAACCGCAATTCAAGAGGAGAACTCTGATTTGGCACTAACGAACCTGGTTCTCTCTGTAGCTAGCAGTGAGGCACACATCTACTGAATGTACAATACTGTGGGTTACACTGACAGCAGCTCTTCTCCTACATATTGTTGAACAGAGAGGTTTCTTAAATTACAGCAAAGGCTGCTAGAGCAAATAGGCTCCAAGGTCTGACACAGGCTTTACCCTTATTGTCTCAGTTCACATCTTCCATGTAGGTTTAATTGTCTGATGTGTCTGACTGTGGATATAAGACACTAATTCTCTCTGATTCTTCCTAATGTGAGAGGTTAAAAAAAAAAAAAACAACTGACAGTTTTAATAATTCCAGTTACACTGTCAGTATATTACAAGACTCCTTGCTGTGGACAGCCCAATTCAAATAGGAAGCTACCCAGATTTGCTTACAAGTGCTCTGAGAGTGGAGAGCTGCCCAGAGGTGTTTAGTCACGCTTAATCCAAGAATTATTAGTAATGTATTATATAAATAATACCTTTGGCACGATGATAGGAGGGTCAGCCAATATCTGCATGTGTGTAGGACCCCTCAATTTTTTCCTTGGATAAAGTATTTATAGCCCTGGTGACCTGATTCAGTATTTCAGGAAGAAAACTCTAATGACTTGTAAGATCTTCTGCCTCTGTCTTGCTTCTCTCAGTGAATTCACAATGGGTTAATGGGGTCACAGCTTCACTCCCTTCTACCTTATTTCCCCTCAAGTCTGTTTGTTGTCTTTCTGTTGCTGCAAAACCTTTGCATGAAGGCAGCTATAGTTCCAGTGCCCAGCAGAGACACTCTGTTTCTAACTGGTGTTTCTAGGCTCTTCTCCCATGCAAATAATGCTGAGTAGATGTCATATCAGGTATCTTTTGCATAAACTTTTCCTTCCAGAACTCTCCTATAAGTTACTTTGCTTAGTCTTACGTTTGCACAGCCTTTGGAAGAAAAGGCTGTGGCAATGGATGCAAACTGCAGCAAGCTAAGTTCTGACTATATAATATGAAAAAAAAAATCCTAGTGTGGATAGTCAAACACTGGAACAGGTCCCAGAGCTGGTTGTGGGACCTCTGCCCTTGATGATAAAAATTCAAATGGTCAAGACCCACAGCAAACTGATCTAACTGGCCATGGTCTGAGTAGGATGCTGAACCACCAGATGACCTCCAGAGGTCTCTTCCAACCCAAATTATTCTATTGTTCTATGTCTACTTATTATCTTACATATTTCGGCTGATAGGGTTCTATATAATGTAATGATATTAAAAATTTGACAAGAGACTGCACAAATGAATAAATAAACAGCTTTTTCTCCTATCTTGGCGTTAATGAAGTTTTCCCTAAGGCTGAGTGACACTAATTTTATTTTATAAAAAATGTAGGCTCATAAGAGTGTGAGGCTTTTCCATCAACATACTTAAGAAAGATCTGCAGTTTCATTTTCTGCAATTAGAAATGAAGAAGCATTAACTCTTTTTATCTTGATTGGCATCACATTTCATAATGGGACACTATGAAACCAGTCCAACTATCAAAATCAAAGGGAGCCCTTTTTCTTGATATCTGTGGTTTGCAAATCAAATCTTGCTGGATGTTGTTTCTCAGTGGCTGTTGGGCATCTTTGGGGTTTTTTGCTTGTCTTTTTAGAAATGCGTACAGAGTGGAAATGGCCAGAGTAAATTAATGCTTTTTCCATAATTTTCCATGCACCTTTCTTTCACTGGAAAATGGTAGTAGAAATGAAAGATTGCCCCTGAAATGATGGGGATGGGCAGGATTTTAAACCCAAAAGATGTGTTTGCTATCTTAACTTCCCCTTTACATCTTTGCAAATTTTGCTCTCTCTGGTTAATTTTAGTTTAACCTGTACTCCAAAGATATGAAATATGCTAATTAATTAACTTTTGCTTTAATGCTTGAAACAGAAACTTAGCAAGCATTGTCTTTGAAAGTGGTTCTCCCTGTATTTATAATGACAAAACACTAAATTATGTTTTCGGATTTTCAGGGTAAAACTAATATGATAATGTTGCTACGTAAGTTTTCCAAAACTTTTTGTAAATTGTGGTATAATAAACCACAGCTTGCATACACTGAGAAATTGTTTGGATGTAACAAACAGTGATACTCATGTTGCTTTTCTTGTCTCTAATGGGGAAGAATCAGGACATTTTTGTTGTTGGAGTTCTTGATAAAGCCCATTGAAATCAGAGGAAGGATACTTACTGACCTCAGGGCTGCAGTAGCAAGAACAACAATCCTGATTTTGAATTTCTTATCTTTCTGCTTAATTTTCTTTTAATCCAGATGTCCTTAAAAGTGAATATGAACTCAAACACATATGAAACATATGTTCCTTCAGTCTTAAAGCTTTGATTTTCCTCTTCTCTTTGAACAGAAGAACAGACAACTTTATCTACCAAAAAATAAAGCATATAATTTATGACATTGCAACAGCTGAATGGAGAGGTTAACTTTCATGAATTGCATGAAGCTGACTGCCTGGTTCCCCAAGATAACTTATTTTTAATTTGACAGAAACCATGCAAAGTGAAACTAGATCCCCCACAACGATTCTGTGGGAACCCAGCACTCCAGCCATAGAGAGATCATAGGAGAAGAATAAGCAGCCTATAGCCCAAGTCAGACCAAACCAACAGACAGATCCCTAGAGAATAGCTTTTTCGTTCAGGCAAGCTTGAGGAAGGGGATATTTATACAAAAGGCAATTTACTTTGCTGGTAGCTGTTTTGTTTATTAATACCACCGAAGACACAAGTGCTTCATTTCTCCCAGCCCAGGTTTCTTTTCAGCCTGACCTTCTGTCACATGACTTGAATAGTATAATATAGCAATGTGTTACCATGGAAATGATAGTGATGATGGTATGTGTTCAGCATAGCCAAATTTGAACCTAATGAGAGCAGATGTGACTTTGAGCTTTCATCCCTAAAGAGCAGACCTGGTTATATCGTCATGTCTTTTCTTAGGAATCATGGAAAAAGCTCTTAAACACAACTCTCTATGATTGTATTAACTGTGAACACCAATATGAATGTATGCAAACAATTTCTACTTGGTGTAAACATCTTCTTATGAGGCCAAACACACCCACATCAGGAAAGCTGTGAAAGAGGACAAGTCATGAGGAAAACAAGAACTCTTAGTCATCTGCAGTTCCCATTGCTGATGTGCATTATCTTCTCCAAACATAAGCAGATTCCTGTACGTCACTGTGTGTTATCAGCTTTGGTCTCTACACTTTCCTAAGAAAATAACTACTTCCAGTTACTGCAGGCCAGTATGACATGCTATGCAAAGCTGCATAGCACCATGAAAAAATTATGGCTGTCACCAACTTCTCTGTCTAAAAAAGACTGTTACAAAAATAAATTAGCACTGTTAGCACTGCTTTTGAGCACTGCTAAGAGTGAACACCTCACACATGACTTTACTAACTAAAAGAATAAGACCTCCATTTCACCACAGTGAAGACTGCACAAGCAATGCATTCTCCAGGTGAGAGAACAGCCACTGTGCTAAACAACCACAGAGAGAGAAAAAGTCCTAATGCAAGAAAGGAGCATTGAAACCAAACGTTTCAGAGCCGGCTCCAGCCTTGTTAACTTGGAGCAGGATCAAGAACTCAGCTGGATCAAGATCAGGAGAGAAGTTTAAGGCTCCTTCATAATTACTCTGGATAATGCCTTCTCTGTAGCTTCTTGTGGAGAGACTGAACCTCCAACTCCCCCTGCCCCCAGTATGTTGTCAGATGTGGATGCCTGAAATGAAGTAGCTGTGAATCTCACCCATCACTATGTGTGAATTGTCTTACATTGCAAGTATTGTGGCTTTATCTCTAGGTTTATAAAAAACAAGACCAAATTGGGCTCCAGCAGCAGTACTTGAAAAAGTTACCTACAAACACTGACATATGTAGCTGCGTATTGAGATGGAATAAATCATCCTACCTTTGTGTGCGGAGTCCTCCTGTCTGCACCTTTTCTTTCTCCCTGAGTTTTCCAAAAGCCCTGATTCTAAGCCAGAAGTTCAGATTAAAATGTTCATTGCTGTAATTGTGAGAACTTTCTACTGGAAATCCCCAATGGACTTTCCAGCAGTGGACAGACACCATCCAGAGACTATCTGAGAAGCTGGTTTAATCCTCTTGGTATCACAACTTTGGAACAAAACTAATTAGGGCAAACCTGGAACTTCCTCATCAAAAAGTAAGGTGCAAACCCTCCATACATGTTTATAAATATGGGAAAAAGACAAGCTGAAAGAGAGGAGGAGGAGTACCATATCACTGCCTACTTCCCTTAATCCCTATGTGCATTATGTGGCAAAAGATGTGCCTTTTAAAATGTTACAGCTTGCTCAAAAGGCAGCTGAAACCCATGTTCTCCTTTCAAGCATCTGCTGCTGCTTCTCCTATTCTCCCTGTAGCTCCTTTCCCCTCCTCTTTTCTTAAGAAATTCATGATAAGCTTAAACCAACTCCTATTTCCAGACTCTAAACTTAAACTTCAAAGCAACTTGGCTCAGCAGTGAGGGAGGGCAGGTAAGCTGCACTTTCCCTTTGAAGCTTTGGCCCTTGCACTCTGCTTCTCCGTTCTCACAGCCCTGCACCTTCCAGGGAGATGCCCCTCTAATGCTGCCAGTAGTCCTTTAGGAGAGCAGACCTCACAGTGCCCCTGCTGAGCATCCAGAAGGGAAGAGCATTGCTGACACCAGCCAGCATCCCTCTCTGCAGCACTCACCCAGGCCGTGAAGCTCTCACCATCCTCAGGCGGGATGGCACAAAACAGCATGGTGCTTGGGCAGAGAGCTGTCAGGGCATGCTCCTGGATGGACAGAGTGCCAAAGACACAGAGGGCAGGACTTGTAAAGATGTTGTGTTTCAGCACACTGGGGAGTTTGCCATCTCTCTTCCTTAGCACTGGCCAAAACCAACACAACTACACATTCTCTGTGCACTTAATACTACACCAGTCAGGTGGATTATCCCATAGAGTTCAGGGCAATAGTGCTCTTTGTCTGGTTTTGACATCCCAGTGCCATGGTGAGTGCTGAATTATAATGGGTGATGACTGTAGCTAGCAGCCATAGGACAGTAGCAGGCTGAACATATCACCAGCTACAGCTGAAATGTTAGCTGAAAGCTGGGTGAAAGGAATCTGTTTAACAGGTGTGCTAGGAGTCTGGCATGGAGACCTGGGCTGAAGCCAGTACCACTGAATGTCTGCTGTGTTGATTTGCTGGCTGGCTAGAGTTACAGCAGGGTGGAGGGAACCGAACCCAAATGCCTCTTGGTCTGCAGCAGCTTCTCGCTTGCTAGAAAATTCCCTCAGATCCTGAGTCATCTACTGCCCAGAAGCTGCAGCCCTTTTTTTCTCTTGGTTTTCCTTTTTCCTCCAAGAACCCAGGCAGCTGTCCTTTACCAGGGGTTGTTCCTCTGCAGTCCCAGTTTAAAACCTGAAAACATAGAGCAGCAGAGAGAAACAGTCCTGAGAACTGTCTGGTTCAGTGCAGACATCAAAATCTTTCAGATATGACTTTGTCTAGTAACAGTGAGCAGATCAATGTCTGTTTGTTGGTGAGATAACCTCAGACTAGGAATTTACGCAGCAGACTCATCTCCTCTGTGTAGTTACTCTCAGGATTGCCAGAACTACCTTAATCTTAGCAAGGAAATTACTCCGATTTCTAGACTGTCATTTCAAAGCTGCCAAGTCAACCTTCTCGCCATGCTACTAACAGATAATGATTGGAAGAGATCTAAACATGTTAGACTTGATGGGTTGGGACAGTTTTAGATAGCAAGCTGAGTAAGAGCTTTCCGAGCCAAAGCAGTATCCTCTGCATCCTCGTGACTTCAGCCACATGTCAGCCAGCCCTAATGTGTGAATATGTCTGACTGCAAGCCAGAAGGCTTCCTGATGTCCCATTGACTTCACTGGGAGTGCTGGGTGCACAGGACCAGGTGACAAAAGAACTAGGGAAGCTTTCTTTGATCTGTAGTTTTCAAATATGCCATTAGGAAGTATTAAATAAAAACTTGACTTTGTATGCCTGAGACCAATAGGAGTTTTGCTTCTGATTTCAATGGGCTTTTTGGAAGAGCATTTAATAATTTCTGTCCACCAATTACAACTACAGCAGAAACTTTTTACCAAGTGCTAGCATTACATCAGGCAAATAAAGAGAGATGATAGAAAAGCATGGTTTTGCTGTACAAATGGCCTGGTTGCCTCCAGAAGGAAGCCCTGAAACGGGAAACAGCATGGACCCTGGTCTGCACAAATTTAGCTGAGTGAGGGAGGCCACAGAGTGATATATTCAGTCCACTGAAAATCTTTGCAGGACCAGAGCCATAATTGGTTCACCTCTATGTGCTCTTACTCTCATTATTACTATCCTATTTCTTGATTGATGTCCCAGAATGATGAAGAGTAGCAGAATCTGTCCAAGAATTGTTCAAATCAAAGAGAATTTTTCAGCACTGGGAAACAAGAACAAACAATCAGAAACATAGGTTATACAGGTAAATGTTCCTAAATGAGTCTCATTCCTTAATTCTTCAAAACAGCAAGCATGCAATCAGGTCAGGGAAAATTGCTAACCTGAAACAATAATTATGATTTGCCTTTTGTGATTTAGCAATTAATTAGCATATGACTAGTGAATATTAGGCTTATACAAGATTGCAAATCCGTAGTCCCAACCCCAGCTGGAGGCTCTGTTAGACTACACTGCTGACATAAGTCTTAATAAGTAGATTGGTAATCTCTGTTATGGGCTTCTTTCCTGTTCAGAGGGTAAGAAACATCCCATTCCTCTAGGTCTGAAGCAGGATTAATTGATTGGTCTCATATGAACCTGAAAGCCATTAAAAGCACGAAGGATGAAAAGCAATTCAAACTGCTTTATTACCATTTTCTAGTAAAGTACCAGTTTAGACTCTGGACCTACTGTGAAGCAGCAGGTTTCCAGATATTGACTGTGCTGGCATGTGCTTCTGGAAAAGAGGAAACGACTGATTCCTAGAAGAAGAAACATCTGCTCAAGTCATGAACACACTTTCTGGCTGAGGCCAAACAGCAGGATTGCTAAAGATGTTCATGTGCTGCCAGCCTCATTGTCCAGAGTCACAGCAAAATGGTGGTGAACGGTGAACCACACTAGCTCCTCCTTTACCCTCAGCATGCCATTAGATAAAAATTAGTTTTATGGGGCTTACCATAGTCCTTACCATGTTGGCTTCTACAAGAAAGGCAAGAAGGATCTTTTTTTTCCTGCTGGCATGGATGGAGCAGTAGATCTGTTGCTGCAGGAGACTTGTGAACTTTGGAGATGGAAAACTGGCCTGGTTGCCAGTGTGGGCACTGCACCAGGAGAGGCCAAATCTTTGCTTAGGGTGGTTCTCCTACACTGCATTTTCATTTTTGGGCTGTTTGATTCAGTCGTTTTCCCATTTAAACCAGTAAACTCTACCAAAGTGTCACTGATGGGGTAGTGATAAAAATAGAAGGGAATTTGGCCCAATTAATACAATACTGATGTTAGGACCCCATTCGACATGCTTTCTTGTCCACCCAGAGTTGATTTTAATTGTCAGATTGATGCAAATAAATAAGGGGAAGTGACCATTCCTATTCTGGAACACAGCTTTGCTCGAAGCAGTGCAGCTGCCAAAATCCAGGTATCAACATGCTTTTAGCAGTTTAGCATCACTGGCAAGTGAATATGATTGAGAAACCTGGCTACCAGTCTGAGGATCTTAGCAGGAAAACTCTTCCCATCTTTTATCCTGAATTAGGAGGGTGGGCTTTTTCACTTGCGTCAGAGGGAAAATTTACTTAAAATCAAAAGAATGACAGCAAAGTCTGAAGAAAAGGAAGCAGATGGTGAAATTCAACCTGCATCAATAAGCAGTGTGTGTAGACTTGTATTCTGCAAAAGTAGGGCATGGGTTGACTTTTGAGCCATGATTAGCTTTCTCATTGAAGTTATCAGCTATTGATCGAAAGCATTTGCTAAAGTCCTTGCAGAATGGGGGCCATAGAACTGAATACAGCCCATAGAGAATAAAAGTGTATTGTCAACCTGTGGGGCATGTTTTGCAGTTTCTAGTACACTTTCCCTTACAAATTATTTACCTTTGTTCTCTGCTTCACAGCCTTATGTGGACATTTCCTGCTTCAGAACTAATACTGCAGCCTTTGATCCTGCAGTGAGTCCTGCAAGTGAGACCTACAGTAAGAGGCTTCTTCTTCTTCTTGCTTCCAGTGCTCACAAAACCATTTCTCCGTCTGCACTTCAGCAATGCACTCAAGTGCATGCTTAACATTAAGGTCATGCAGGACTTATGTATGTAATTAAAATTAAGCATGCATTTAAATGCTGTGTGGAACTGGGACCTCAATGAGGATGGCTGTTGGATCAACCTGCTATGACCTCGGCTGAGCTGATTATAACTCAGCCTTTGTAGCATTCTATTTTTCCCCAAAAGTCGTAGTTTATTCACTGTGTCTTGTAACAGAAATTTAAATGCTACTGTTTTTTTTCTATAACACTATGCAAATGAATATTAATTTTTCCAGCCCTGTAAATATTTGATATGACAGGAAAGATTTCCCACATCGTTCCCCACTCCCCCACCCCAAAAACTTCTGTAACACCTTTTGTACACCAATAATGGATGTGAAGTATAAAAATACTTTGTGTGCTTTTAAAGTTCTAGCAAAAAATAAAATCAATTTCTGCAAAAATGTCAATGTTCTGCAAAACAAATTTAAGAGGAAAAAGGTGGATGCTGTGTTTGTGTCTGCACAGAAAAGCAGAATGGCTAATCACCACAAAGATTCTTGTATTGTCCACTTTTTGGCCATTGAAAAATTTGGAGGCATAAATAATGAGGCAGATTTCCTTTACTTTCTCTTCTGAAGGAGCATTCCTTTCTTGCTGAGAGCTCAAAGTGGACTCTGAATATGCCAGTAGGATTGAGTAGCAGAAGGAGATTTTTAATTTTTATTCTGCAGATTCAGATCTATGGATTATGCCAGTCTATTACCCCAAAGAAAAACAAAACAAAAGCAAAAACAAACAAGCCATGAGATCATCTGCATCACTGCTGTAAACAGATTAGCCCCACACCATGTGAAAACCCCTTATCACACAGCTGGGATTTAACATATGAGGACTCACCCTTTGCTGTGTGGCCCTCCATGTCCATTCACTCTGATGTTCCAACTGCAAAATATTTTAGCAGTGCTTTTTGCAATTTACCTATCACCCATATTATGAACAGAGACAGTTGATCTTCCTTCTGATTTTTAATCCTTCCCCCTTTCTGTCCAGAAGGACTGCTTAACCTAAAACCTTAATCCTTAAGCTTGGAAAGTCTGTAGTCACTTGCCTTCATAACCATGTTAGCTTTATCACTGCATCATCAGAAGTACTATTTTTTTAACAGAAAAGTCAATGTGCTAAGCCTCTCCTCCAGCATTGCAGCCTTCTGATATGTCACCCTGAGATAATGCTAATGTCTTTGTCCAGCCTCATAGCTGGGGCACTTTTTAATTTTAGATTATTTTAACTCATCCCTAGATAGCTGGGAAATCTTGGCTAATCAAGAAACAAAAGGCTATCAGACATTTCATATCTTACCCTCATGGAAAGGAGAAAGAGCTGTTTACCTTAAGCAGACAATTAAAAATAGGAATGAAAGCTCAGCATTGTGAAGTCAATGAAATCTTTGCCATTCACATCAACAGACCATAATTTTACCTTGGATGTTTTATTTGGTTCCCAGGTGTTCTTAGTTTTGGCTCTGCTCTGCTTCCACAGGCTTTACAATAGCTTCAGCCCTTTTTTCCAGT
Organism: Morus bassanus; assembly: GCA_031468815.1. NCBI lineage: Eukaryota > Metazoa > Chordata > Aves > Suliformes > Sulidae > Morus > Morus bassanus. The sequence continues at coordinate 34,266,690 of CM062600.1, forward strand.
GAGAAGGCATTCATATAATTGAGTGTATGATGTTTCCCTCCTCTCTCCCTGAGAGTGGCTAATAACCTCACCCTTTATTAGAGATGGGAAAAAACACACAGGAAAAAGATGCTGAAAACCAAAATTCATTATTTCTGCCACTCATGGAGGACTTTTTTCTTCATTAAGTGAAGTATCTTGAGGGCACAAGAGAGCTTTAAAATCTTTTTCTTCTGGTTCAGACTTCAGCTTTTATATTCTTTTACCACTCCATCCAACTATTTCTCTACTTACAGCACTTGCAATTCATTTTTTGGTCTTTCCATTCTGCCTTTCACCAACCCACCTCTCCCCAGGACTGGTTCTTTTAAAGATATACAGAACTTCTCTATGATACATGAGATTCCTCTGTTTATACATGGTATGTAAAATATATGCTTCAAATTTTTATACTCTGCTATCAAATTAGGTAATAGGAGGTTAAATCAAGTGGGAAGCACAGAGATATTCTTATTTAGCTCTCTGGTATTCATGCTAATGAAAAGCTGAAACCTCTTTTTTTCTGAATGTTTACATTCCAAAACTTAAACATGTTTATAGTATAACTGTTCATAATTTTATTTCTTTCACTCATGAAAAAAGCAATCACAGACAATATATTCTCTTGTTTTGAAAAATGTTCACTTTTCATTAAAAATAGAGAAAGTTTGGAATTTAGCTAACAAAGACTGACAAGTTTAGATTTAAGTGGTTACTTCATGTGAACAATTTCATCTTGTAGAACTTCCAATTTTTTTATTAAAAAGTCATGAGGGAAGATGATGGTCTAGTAGTTAATATCTGACACCATAAATTTATCAAAAACTGAAGAAGGCCTATAAAAAAATGGGAGTTCATCACAGGGCTTCTGTGAGAGGAGCAAAGTAGTTAGACCTTCAGTCCTTAACATCTAGAGCTTCATGCCTAATCAATAGGGAAAGCATGCAAATATAGCCCTCACTGCACAGAAGTTTCTGGAATTACAAATTATCATATGCTACTGGCATGACTGCCTGCACACGCCTGGACTCCTGCAGTGGCATGGGCACTCCATTAACCACTGCAATTAACCGAGCTCCACTGAAGCCAGTGTCACCACACTGTTACATACTGACCAAGGATGTAGGAACATAAATACAGATCTGCGCACCCTTGTGTCCCACAGCACTGCCAGTGTGCCCACAACAAATATAGGTGGCTCATGTTTCCATGACAAGGATGCCTCAGATTCCTCCTCTGAAAGGATGCCTGGCTTGTCAGCTGCCTGGTAAAATAAAAACATAAGGCTCCTCTTGCTAACCTGTATCTCAGCCTTACCTAGGGGTACAAAAGGACATGTTCTTCAATTTTAAGAGTTTAAGAAGAAGGAATTTAATCCAAAACATAAGCACTCCTGAATAAATAAATAGCAAGGCATCAGAAAGTGTGTGTCACTTCCGTGGAAAAGGTGAGGCCTACTTTGGCTTAGCTTAACATATATATCAGTTTTGTATGTCATTTGTGTTCCTAATGCAGAAAATTATGCCATAGAGATGTTGTAGTGCCAAGACTCTGGAATTTAATCTGTTCCCTTTTTCTTTACTGATGTTATTTATTTTAACAGCACCAGGCAAGATCAAGTCTCCATCTTGCTCGACCATTCATCAGAATTGTCAAGTGAAAAAAAGAAAATATGCAATTACCTAAGGTACGCAAGATTTGTCATGTTAGGTCAGATTGATCCTGTCTCTGACAACAACCAATAGCAGATTCTTGAGGAAGGAATATAAGGTCAGAACAGCTAGAGAGACATCTTTACCTGGTACAGTCTTCCAGATTCTGAAAAAAAACTGAAGATAAGCCTCTACAAACCTGCATATATCACTACATGCTATGAGAATTAGGTTGTGTACTTGCATGTGTCTGTATATTTAGTGTCATGCATGATTGGCTAGAAGGGGCTTCCAGTCAGTTTACTCCAGCCTCACACTTTGCACAACAGCTGGCTTACAGGACAGTAAAACCAACAAAAAATATCTGACCTGCTGCACCCCAGAACAGAGCTTTAAAACTGAAGTCTTTGAATGTGGTATCAGAGAATAACACCTTGTCAAGTCACTCACCTTTACTTGAACATAGCTCAAATTTTCAGCTCTGGGTGGACTAGTTACATTCACCTCAGGAAGCTTGAACACCACCACCTCCCCCAACCCCTCTGCCGAAATAGATTTAATTGGGAATGAGATAAAACACACATCTAAACAACAGAAGCAAAACCCATATGGGATCAGACTACTCACTGTGCAGTGGAAGATCTAAACACAGAGGAATCTGAGGGCCTCTGGGGGAGTTAACACCGTGAGGATGACAGTCACTCTTAAACCCAAGTGTTACTAATACTCAACCCTGTGAACTATTTGGCCAAAATAGAACAGGCAATCCCTTCATTTCTGTAGAACAATCCACACTATATTGAGCTTGGATTGAGGAGCCTGGAGCTTGCCAAAACTTTGACTTTATCAAATGTTCTTTAGTAGCCTGGCCAAAATCAACTTACTTTGACTAGTTGAAGAGCTTTCTGTTCTTTTCTGCTTGGGTTTCATATAGCATGTGCATCACTTGGGTCTCTGAGTATTTCCAGTAGGGCATTAAGCAAGCCAACTGGGGTCTGTTGCACGTCTGTTCTCTTATCCTCTTTCAACAGGTTGTTTGGGCTAGCAGGTATACTGCTTACACAGTTATATGTGTTTGCATGCATATAGTCTTCACATATTCATATGCTTGTGGCTATATATTTGCATGAGACAAAGCAATTTCAAAGAAATAGAGTTTCCTTCTTAAACAGTGGTGCAGTTTGCAATTGTCCTTATAAGGCCATTCCTTAGCGCAGGCTCAAGCCCTAACAAGGTGCTCTGTTCCGTTCAGCAAGTGTTGCCTTTGCAGTTTGGGGATCCACTCTGCTACAGGAATGAAGGGCACTTGTCACCTTGGAAAACAGAGGAAAAGCTGATTGGGACCCCATGGGACATTGTTTCCCAGATTAAAACCCTTTCTGAACTAAGGGATTGATGGATTCTTCTGTAAAAGAGAAAAGTGCAAGTGCTCCTAGAAGAAAACACATTTTTTTTCTCCATTAGTCTAGAGGTGTGGCAGGAAGGAGCTCATCTTTCGGAAAGAACCATCTGAAAATGCACACAAGACCCTAACAAGTGAGTGCCACAGGCAGCCCATAAGCTCTGCTCATCCTGCTGCTTTGTGTGCGGAAGCATTTGATGGCTTGCTTTCATAGGTGAGACAAGAAACAGGGTCATGGAGGAGGAAAGAGGGGAAGCATCCTGCCCTTGCTTGTAAAGTTAAGGCCAAAGGGGGCCATACTGAAAACCTGCAAGGGTGCTCCTCCTTTCCCACTCCAATCCTGAAGCAGGCTGTGCTTCCAGCCCATGTGGTTGAAAGAGAAACAAGCCAGTGATTGAGCTGAGGAAGAGGTGGCAGAGGCTGCTAGCGAGGATAGTGGGACTACACCACTCAGTGCAAGAAAGAGTAGATGTATCAGGCCCTCAAGGTTTGAGTCAAACCCCATTGTGGTTGATGGAAAGCTTTCCATTCATTTAAGTGGAATAAATGAATGATTCATGACATATATAGTTTAGATGGTAGTGAGTGAGTAGCTCCCTAAGACAGGAATGAATCAGAAAGGTGCAGGCTCATGATGCATATGAAGTCTTTTTTAGATACAGATTACATTACAGGAAGCCTTTGATCTTCAAGAAAAATCTTTGCCTTCAGCAACATGGAGTACATACACAACCCAGCAGATATGTCCCCTGCAAGCCACAGTTTCTGTTGTTGTGCTGACCTCAATTCTGCAACCAGACAGGAGTGACAAAATGGCAGGGCTGAAAAATGCTGCGTGGAAGAAGGACAGGAGTGCAGGTCAGGACACCTTTTTATTTATGAAACATTGCTCTTCTGGCTTCCAGATTGATCAAATTAGACTAGGATTCATTTTCTCACAAATTGTTTCCTATATTAGGCAGTCCAATATCCAGCAAGCATCTTGTACCCAGTCCAACAAACTGCTAAAGGACAGGACTTGTAGGTACTCATGTGCGTGGGATTCATCAGGGCTAGTCACATGTCAGAAGTAGCAACAGACACTGATGCTTTGCAAACTTGTAAAGAAAGCAAAGCAACTGCATTAGCAGTACACAGATTGAGGATGGTTTGTGCATCTCCTTGCTACATGTAGTAAAAGTAAGGTGCTTACGGGTAGTGAAAAGTTCAGTTTAACTTGCGTGTTGTTTCACCCGTATTATAACTCTACTTATCTGTGGTGATTCAAACTTTGGTTTGTTCACCTTCCTGTTTTACTCCTCTTCTCTCATTATTTTGAATATACTGGTAAGGAACCTTGTTTTGACAATGTTTGCCTGAGAAACTTCAGTTCAATGAATATTAGTCTTCAGTATCAGCCATGCCTACCTAATTTTTTAAGATGCTTACTTCAATTTTTTAATGAGGTTGTTTATATAACTGTAATATAAATACTTCTACCAAATTTGTCATGATCAATGAAATGCAAATTCCACTTAAATTGTTCTGTAAATCTCAAATACTGTGGCTATAATTTTCCCAAATTTGTACACTAGGGGATGAATCTGTTTAATAAACCAGGATATTAATAACTGCTAAAGTGTTGTGATAAAAGTAGTTTGAAAATATTCAATCCACATTTTAAAACTCTTCAAATTTCCACCTTTCTATTCACTAAAATGTTATAAAAAATGAACATATTTCAGTACAACTATTCTTCCATTCAAACCTCTGATGGAGAAGACGAATTTTTTTTTTTTAAACATATGTGGCTATTAGCAAGTTATTGGGATTTCATTATATGTTGCTAATGAATTATTTTAAGAATCGGATCAGCTGGAATTAGTTTATCACTTACTGCTAGACGCATGCATAGATGCATGCAAGAATTATTTAAACAACTTTTCAGTTAACATTTTTCTTTGGAAAATACAGTTTTACCAAAATGCTGTTATGATTTTGGTTATTTTTAATCAGAAAATGAATTATTAAAATGAAAAGTGTTGAAATATTCATAAGAATTTTTTACTTCCTCTTCTGGATAAAACAAAAAACCAATTTCAAAATATCCAAGCTCTCATGAAATCAACAGTGTGTTTTCCAGCCAACTTTATTTAATGTTTATTAAAGATAACATACCCATTTATGGAAGGAAACCTAAAATAAGAAGTGCCAAAATTCATTGGTGGCCTTCTGTGGTGTGTTTTTTAAGACTTTAGAATAGGTTTAATTGGGTTTCATTGTGTAGCTGAAGTGACCCAATATACCCATTGTTCTCGGGAAGGTTGTATCTTGTTCTCTTACGTTTCTGAGGAAAGGAGAGAATAGAGAATAGAGAATGATTTATGTTCCCAAGACCATGGAGAAGAGAGCATTCTGCCAATGGCAGGGAATGGGGTTAACTGGATTTCTGTCCTCACCTACAAGAGTATTTCTTAATAAAACAAAGAAAATAATCAACAGTAATCAAGTCTAAAAGTTTTAAAGCTTTTTTAATCGTTCATATACACTTTTTTGAGATAGGAAAAGATTAGATTGACCTCTAGACACACAGTTCCTCATATTTATAGCATTTGGTTCCAACACTTTCTTCCAGGACAATTCTTTGGTCTTCAAGGCCCTTTCAAGCCCTGATTTCAACCTTGAGTACTCAGTGGAGAAAAATGAGCTACCAAAGAATGCCTGGTAGAGCAGAATGAAAGACATAGTTGGAAGTAGGGAGACGTCCCCTCCTTGACTTCAAATGGAGAGTAAGTGGGTCCCTCTTAGTCCGTGGGGCTAGCCAGCCCTGTTTGAAAGCAGATATTTATGAAAGATAAGTGAAGGCTACTCACTGGTGTGATCTCCAAAGGCTGGATGCAAATGATAGAGGAAAGACCGGGATGGCAGGATTATGCCTGGTGGCAGTCAGTGGTGGAGCTTTAGGAGACATCCGGGATGCAGTGGAAGGCCCTGACAATACTATAGCTTTGCATTACTTGATAGAGATAAGGAAAATAGCCTGGACTGTGATCTTGATGTGGCAACAGTTTTTTTTTCTCTAGTGATAGGGCAAGCTGGCAGGCTCCAGGAGTTACTGCTCTTACCACCTGAGAGCATTTGAGCAGCGGGTTTCTTTTGTACTGTTGAATTTTACGCCGCAAGAAGAGTTACTGCTATACAGTGGAACTTGGGTGTCTATCACAATCTTCTTTTCATAATGCATGTCCACAATGCTAAAATCTTCATTAAGCTTGCTCTTGCTATTCTGACTGGGAATCTAATAAAAAAAATTAGGGATACCATGTAAGACTAATTAAAACTGAGAATTACATTAAGCCAATTAAAAAAAAATCCATCCACCCTCTGATGGGTCTTCAGATTTGGTGTTTTCATTTAGGTGTCTTCATAAGGCACATCTATCTGCATCACTGCAAATCTGTTAAGTATTTTGGTGGTTTCTTCATATAATTTAATAAAGTAATGTGTAAAATAACCTAAAGCAAAAATAGTGGGATGTAGATATCCATGAAATAAAGAGTGGAGAAAAAGAATGTCATCTTTGCCTGCTGTTTTCACAGTTAAGCTGATGAAACCAGTGTCTGGTGCTTAAGCTATGAAAAGGATTGAATGGGAATGATGGAATTGCTTGATTTCATCAGGTAACATTAGAGACAGTGGACTGTATTGATGCCCTTGAATCACAAAACTCTCTCTGGAGCAGGGACCTCTATATCCATCTATGTAAAAGTATTCAGTGAGGAAAAGGAATAGACCTGTTCAACTTCAAACGTGCATTCTGGCCTCAAGCTGTCCGTTGCTCAGTTTGTTCACATTTGAATAAGGTTAGATATCCATGGACAAATGAACAGAGAAGGATTTTGAGCTTGGCAAAAACAGAAACACCCTGGTGGCAGGATGTGTGTGGCTTGGCTGAAGAGTCTTGGCTGATGGGCAAAAGATCTGGGATCAGATGGGTTCCAGGGCTGAAATAGCAGGAAGCCTTGAACAAAATGAAAAGTTTTGGCAGGCTTCATAATCTAGGAGTGGAGTAAGACTCCAAAACATGTTCCAAGGTTTCTGCAACTGGGGCTGTGGATCAGGCAAGAAGATTAGTCTAAGGGCTTGTCTACACAGGCAATGGACTGGGTATATTGAAATAATGATACTACTATAGCTTGGCTCGTCAGTTTCCCAGTGTAAACAAGTCCTTAGCAAGGCAAAGAAATCCTTATGAGAGAGGAAAGACACAAGGTTGGCTGGGCTTATCCATCAGGGTAAACTGTGGCTATCTCAGAGCTGGTTAGTCCAAAGGTGGCTTTCAGTCCTGCTTCTTAGAGAAGACCAAGGAAAACAACTTCTCACAGACGGACGTATTAGGTGGGAAACTGGAGTCCTTCTAACTTGTGAACACTGAGACAAGAGCTGCACACTTCACAGGAATGGCAGTGCCCATCTATAACTCATACTTCCTATGCCTGTGTTCTTCAACCCTCATGCCCAAGGGATGAAGAGCAATTGTTTACCTTAAAGGAAGAGGAGGACGGATGTTTGAATAAACTTGTAGAATACTAAAGCCTTGTGAACTGACATTTGGTCAGTGTAATTAGGTAGGTGTTCGATGGAACAAAACTGGTTAACACCAGCCCTCTAAGTGTAAGATCAAGGGTGAGAAAGACATTTAGAGCTCCATGCTTCCTCAACAGCAAACCACACCTGCGTTGGTACGCCAAAGGATTCTTGTTGCCATGAAATTATATGACAGCTTGATTTTACACTGAAGATAATGAAATCTGTGATTAACTAGCTATGAAGGCAATTAATCATTCAGTACATTAATCCCAGGGACAATTAAGTACGTAGGCAAACCAATTAATTTATTGGAGTCCCTATATTTTTTATAGTATGCCATGGGTTCTTGCACTGGCAATTCCCATCTGCAGCTTGAAAGTTGTCAAGATGGAAAATAGATATCATTGCAGCTCTGGACTTTCTCACATGAGGGCACAAGAAACACTTTGAAATTAGGGTATGAAAACTTCAGAGGGCTTCTGCGAAATGATCAAAATAGAAACAGTTAAAAATGTGGGGCCAGCTCTGAAGATGATGATTAAGTTGGAAGGTGAAGAATGACAATTTAAAAACATACTGAGATGAATGAGAAGGTTCTAACCTCTTGAAGTTATTGCTCCAGGCTCTCTGCAGACTCAGAAGAAGTACCTGTATCAGCTGGTGTTTGAGGTACATTTATCAGAATTTCCTTTGCAGTCACAATTATTAGAAACACATTACACAGCATGCACACTTGGACCTTGGAGAACAAATGGACATCAGAGAGAAGCTTCCATAGGCAACATGCAGCAAAAATCACCACCTGCGAACAGAACATGCAAGCAGCGACAGCTATGATAATCCAGTCTAGGGTCAGGGAGCAATTTTCAGTGCAAATTCAACTGAACTGGAACCAACCGGCTGCAGCATAGAACTGATTATAACCCCTGCATATGTAATCCACCTATTTTTCTTTCTGAAGAGCTGCAAACTTGCTGTTGCCCTCAACTTTTATATCCAAAACACAAATCCTTACTGTTTCCCCTGAAGCTATGAATCTCTTTGTGGCTGTTCAGCAAACCTTTTTGTTGATTACCTTTGCTACAATCACTGTTTTGCTGAATTTCCTGGTAACTGCTATGTCTGCTTCAATCTGTCCCAAATACTACTGCCAAATATCAGCCTGGCATTCCAGCTAGATCTCCCTGCTCTCCTAAATCCCCTTCTCTGGTTAGTACTTACAATCATGTAAAATTTGAACTTCTCTTTTTTTTTTTTTTTCTTTCTTATTTCTCTCCCTTCCCTTCCCTTCCCTTCCCTTCCCTTCCCTTCCCTTCCCTTCCCTTCCCTTCCCTTCCCTTCCCTTCCCTTCCCTTCCCTTCCCTTCCCTTCCCTTCCCTTCCCTTCCCTTCCCTTCCCTTTCCCTTTTTCTTTTTCTTTTTTCTTTTCTTTTCTTTTCTTTTCTTTTCTTTTCTTTTCTTTTCTTTTCTTTTCTTTTCTTTTCTTTTCTTTTCTTTTCTTTTCCTTTCCTTTCCTTTCCTTTCCTTTCCTTTCCTTTCCTTTCCTTTCCTTTCCTTTCCTTTCCTTTCCTTTCCTTTCTTTTTGCCCTGCCTCACCCTGCCTCTTGCCTTTCTTTTCTTTTCTTTTCTTTTCTTTTCTTTTCTTTTCTTTTCTTTTCTTTTCTTTTCTTTTCTTTTCTTTTCTTTTCTTTTCTTTTCTTTTCTTTTCTTTTCTTTTCTTTTCTTTTTTCTTTTCTTTTCTTTTTTCTTTTTTCTTTTCTTTTCTTTTCTTTTCTTTTCTTTTCTTTTCTTTTCTTTTCTTTTCTTTTCTTTTCTTTTCTTTTCTTTTCTTTTCTTTTCTCTTTTCTTTTTTCTTTTCTTTTCTTTTCTTTTCTTTTCTTTTCTTTTCTTTTCTTTTCTTTTCTTTTCTTTTCTTTTCTTTTCTTTTCTTTTCTTTTCTTTTCTTTTCTTTTCTTTTCTTTTCTTTTCTTTTCTTTTCTTCCCTTCCCTTCCCTTCCCTTCCCTTCCCTTCCCTTCCCTTCCCTTCCCTTCCCTTCCCTTCCCTTCCCTTCCCTTCCCTTCCCTTCCCTTCCCTTCCCTTCCCTTCCCTTCCCTTCCCCCTCCTCTTCCTCTTCCCTTTTAAACAGCACCTTGCTTTTCTTTGGCATTTGTATACTTCCCCCCTATCCTTCCCATATTTTTAATGACTAGACATGGCTGAGCTCCTCCCTACTGCTTGCAGTACATTACCAGAAGGACCAGGAAAGTAAAACTTCATCCTGTTGAACTAGGCACTGCACATATGTCATAACAATCTCTTCTATTTGGCTATTTAAAATCAGAGCATTCTCCTTACATTGGCCAAATTTCCTTTGTTTTCTCTTCCAAACCTTTTCTTAAGGTACACTTTCCACAAGAACTTGTCTAACTCATCAAGAGTGCATGTGTGTGTATAAAGATTTCAAGATCCAGAGCAGAAATCATGCTAACATAATATAACTAACATATCTGCTAAATCTCTGCTCAATCATATCACTTCTCATTACATTCCATGTCAAGTTTTGATGCTCGGCATGTTTTACTATTAAAATAGTAAGTACCAGCTTGATTGCAGCAATATCTTTTGTAAGACTACACAGAAAAGAGTACCACCCACTTGCAGTTGTCAGATTTTCGGATAAATTAGTTCATTACTGAGGAAATGATAGCTTTTTTCTGCCATCTTCTTTTGAAATTAATTCAAATATTAATATATTGATTGGACAGGTGGCATTTACATAGAGACTGATACGTATAAATAATTGTTACCTTTCTGAAGACAGAATGGGATGCTGAAATGTTTTTGTAATTATAGGTGAAGATTTTTTCCAAGTGTACTGGTACTATTTATGGACTTCCTTTTGTGTTCTTCTTTGTGTCTTTCTTTTGTCCTGCCTCCTCCCTATTAACAGGAGCCACACAGTCACCTTGAAGGCTGAAATGTAGCCTGGGTTTCCATAAAAGAGCTTAAAAATTCTGATACTGAAATGGTGCTGCCAAAAAAGAAGCGAAACACACCAAGCCATTTCCACGTGTTAGTGTAGATACTTTATTAAGGGCAATCTCAAGCCAGATAAGAATGGCCATAGGTTATGAAATATATTTTGAAATCTACAGTATAGCACCTGCATTCTTACATATGCAGTTATCTTTCATGACAATATGACTGCCCACCTCTGACTAGATCAGTATTTAATGGTCATTGTAAATATGAATTCACATTACAAATGGTGTGTCTTCAGTTCTAGAGAACACAACAGCTAACTGTAAAGATGAAAACTGGAAACAATGTCTTCTTCATAAATGGCACAACACTAGTATAGATGAAATATTACAGATGAAAGGATCCTTTGAAATATAGCGTATTGAAATAAATTAATGCAGAGAGAAACTCAGCAAAATGCTACAGTTTAAAATGTAGAAAGTCAAGGTGGACATTAGGAAACAAACACTGGAAAGATGAGAAAAGGTAGCAGAAGAGAAATGTAAATTTTTAAAACAGAATAACACTTTATGAGATATCAATGTATCATAGTGAAACATCAATGGAGAAAAAAATGTAATTTCAATACGTAACACCTACAAGTAAAAAGAGAAATATCTAAACTACTGAAAGTAATTGGTAAAGATTATTAACCCAATTAGATGCAAGAATGAGCCAGGCAGAAGGTTTAAATTAGCAGTATATCCATTGAAGTCAATGAAGCCAGCCAAATTACATCAGTTGAGGATTTGGCTGATCATGTGGAGATGTGGAATGAAAAAAAAAAAGTGCCATAAACACATGGGAGCAGAAAAAATTCAATCTTTTAACAGAGATAAATGGACAGCAGATGGATGAGGAAGACCTTCATTTCGCGTTGGTCACAAACTTAAGATCATGAGAAAAGTCTTCAACGGCATTTGTCAAAAAACCTCCAGATTAGCAGTAGCAGTGACAAGCTCACAGATAGGAAAGGTGAGCCCAAAACAAATGACGCTATTAGAATAGAGTTTTGGCATGCACTTCAGCAGTGTTCAATGTTCTGCAGTGCTCATCCCTATGCTCACAGGGAAAATAAACTAGAATTGACCCATATGTACAACTGGGACTTCAGCAAAAGCTGAAGAAGAAACAACTTCATTAGGAAATAAACTGTAAGCTGAAGTAGTTCAAAAGTAGGAGATAAAATGCATTGTTTCCTTTTTATACCTTCACAGACATGCAAGATGGGAAATCAACTATGCCTGAAATGCTTCCAAGGGAAATGAAAATGCCTACTGGAGTTGCTTCAAAAAATGAAACTTGGTCTAAATTTGTAATGTATCAATAAAAATGTCATCAAACTGCATATACCAGACAGATTATTCAGCAGTACCAGGCACTTCCCTACAAAGCCAGAGATGGCCTTGTTCAATTTTATGGTGGGTCTAGAAAAATTAGATATCAGAAATACTGGCTAGAAAGTGGAAATCAAATCCATCAGAGGCAACCTATTATACAGGTTGAATAGGACATACAGAATAAAAATTATTTGACTGGCATTTGAGAGCTTAATTTTTAAAAATACTGGAGTGCCAGAGAGACAGATCAAGAGAGGCAAATGTTGCATTTAGATCTTAAAAAAAGAAAATGGGAAAAATGCATTTTTCAAGTGTATGCAAGTAAGAATAGCTTTGTATTGAATTGCATATATCTAGTAAAATATACAGGGTGGGGGGACTGAAAAATGACCAGTAAATATAGCCAGAGACCATTTGTATCTGACCAATAAATTCAAAACCATTTCACAAATCACTCAGTACCTATCTTTTCTGAAGACAAAATCAAACTGTTTCTCTCTTGAAGTCTTCTTAGTAGACAGTATAATATAATGTTGGAATATAATGTTCCTATACTAACCAGCAAACAGTTGTCATGATCCAGAAGGTCAGATGTTGTTAAGTTGACTGCAGTTTCAATCTCATTGACTCCATCAAAACCACGCAGAAGTTAAATGAAATCCAGCTGTGTCTTTGGAAGGACTGAATTTCATAAAACTTAATTTGCACTTTAGCAAAGAATATTTTGCTTCTAAAGATTTCAAAAGTGCAAAGTGAATGTAATTAAGCTTCATGGTCACTGTTTTTCAACAGTAAGAAGTGAAGTCAGGATGTGCCTTTAGTTGCTTAGCAAACCCTTGTCATGGTAATTACGGATTTCCCCAAAATCCGCCTGTCTTCTGGTGATGGATAAAACACCCTTTCGACTAGACTGCATTTTTTTCATTCATTAAATCAAACTGATAATTGAAAAGAGGATATAGACTGAAGAATTACTTACTAAAGATCTAGGGCCATTTGTAATTCATGTTTCGGTTACTAAGGATGTGCTCTCTTTGGTTTCAACCCAGTTAATTTTAACACTGAAGGAATTCTTTTCATTAACTCTGCCGGGTAGTTTGACTGGGTTCTGAACACAAGGCTTTCGGCTGTCTGCACTTTTTAGACATGTTCTTAGGCTGGAGAAGTGATGACCTTTGGTACTCACCAAATCCACCCTGATGTCTACCATAGCCTTCCAACACCATATACCCATTATTCTTGCCTCATGCCTACATTAGAAGGTTTTGGAACAGAACTGGTTCTCTTTGTAAAGTGACTTTTTGGCTTCTGCTCCTAGGGTAGAGTTTCTGAGGAAGCTTGGGGACAGGTATAAAACATAACTGTGAGTTTACCCAAACATCTGATTTCTGAAGATGAAGTTTTCTCAAAGGAGCAAAAACCGTATTTCTAACAGTTGCAGCCTATAGATTTGCCAGATAAGGAAGTGACTTCCAATACCCAACCTGGTCCTCACTGGTATATTTCTCTTAAGCATTCCCAGCAACATAAAAATATATCTTTCTATGGGTCTGCAACATGTGTACTACATTTTGAGGTGTCCTGCCGATAACATGATCTTATCATGAAGAGCTTGCTCTTGGAGAATTCAGTCTAAGCTCTGCCAGAAATAAAACATTCCAAATTTATTAGTAGGCTGAAATTTTAGGTTTTAATGGAAGAATTTTCTGAAGAATTCTTAAGAGCCTAGATTTGGATTATTTACATGTAAACCCTCTCGAATCCACTGTCCTCTATAAGGGTACTTGCTAAAAGAAATTTTTTGCTGATTAGATAACCCTTGTCTTTCATGGACTGGAGTAGGATTCCTCTGGTTCCAACCAACCAGTTTCTCCTCAAAGTCCTTCACAATAAGGAAACCCTTGGAGGTTGAAGAAATAAGTGAGTTGCCAGGGTAAAGGTCAGAACAGCACATTTCTAATCTTCTTAGATAGCAAAGCAAAATTCTCTCAATAGCTGCAGAACATAATATTCTGGAGAGAGAGTGATATTCAGTTCTCCAGTGAGCTGATACAATGCTTGCCTCTTGCATAGGGACTGCAAAACCTTGCTTTGGTAGGGTAAAATAGCCATGAAGAAGTGGAGAATAAATAAGAATTTCACCCAAACCTGTTGCAGGAAAAGGAGGAAAGTCTTCCAAATCTGGAGAGAAAAAAAAGAAGCCACTTTCAGTTCTGTAAGGGGACATTAACAACACTGCCTCACTGTTGATTATGTATAAAGAAGCATGCTTTCACTGTTTTATTTCCTGCATGGCTTTCCTAATGTCTCCTGCTCACTAAAGCTGTGTTCATTGTCCATGCTAAATGTACCAGAGTTTCCCATCCTGAAGAGCTAATCAGAGCCCATGGAGCAGTGGGTTCGGCTGAAAAAATAAAAATAAAAAATGGGAAGGCAGAATAGCACCATCTTGAGCTTCCTGCGGTCTGCTCAGCCCTTTGCCTGTGGCCTTGCCACCGTGGGGCTCACTGTGCAGCTCCCACGGGCTTCCATTGGCTGCAGGAGTGGGATGCAGGTGACAGGCAGGGCCATGCAAACCTGAATCATCACCCACCAGCGAAGACTTGGCCTGGGGACAAAGCACTCGCGCCTGGGTTGGTCAGATTTTCTGGGTGAGGGAAGATGCAGCCAGTCCGAGAGGCTGGAAAATGTTTCTCTCCGACCCCCGGCCCTCCTTCACCTGGCCAAATGGTGAAACATGGTCCATCTACACAGGGTCGATGCAGAGTGTGTCAAATTTTTCCTTTAAAACCAAGAACGTCCCTTTCCTGTGTCTTCAGCCAGCACAGCAGTGGGACACAACCCCTGCTGGGAAGATGGACAAAAGCTGAAATCCCTTCTCACCACCCCCCGCCTCCCCGGGTGGGGAGGCGGGGTGCTGAGCCCCACGGTGGGCTCCGTCCCGGCTTCCCCACTCCCGTCCCGCAGCTGGGCTGCCTGGAAGAGGAGACACCGGCGCCTTTGTCTATAGCCCGACGTCCTCTGGCGTCCCTGGCGACCCAAACGCCAGCACCCAGAGAGGTGCAAACTATGTTCATTCCCCTTAATGGGGCTGTTAACCCGCCGGGGTAATTAGGATCAGGGGGCTCCCAGCACGGTTAACCTCTTTATTGCTGGGCACTGCACCGGGGCAAGCCAGGGGGGCTGCCCCGCAGCTAAAGCCCTCCCCCGCCCGCCCACCACCCGTGCAAGGTCCTGCACCACCCGGACTTGCCCCCCTCGCCTCCACTAGACTCGGCGGCCAGAAGCGCCAGTTCCTGCACGAAACCAGCGGTCCGTGGACACGGGGGGCTCCGGGGAGGCTTCCCCCTCTCCCTTCCCTGGTGGCTGCTTCTTGGTGGGGCTCTCCCTGCCCAGCATGTCCACCTCTCCGTGGGCTTTCCCCGGCGGCGCTCGGAGCACGGTGGTGATGGCAGAAAGCCTGCGGGAGGAAGTTATGGACCACCCGACCCTCGGGAGAAGCCTCCCGCCCCGTGCCCCCGGCACTGCCCTCCAGCGCCGGGGTTCCTCTGGCCGCCCCGACCTCCTCCCTGGGACCCCGGGTGGGTGCCCGGACACACGCGCTCCCCGCCGAAGCACGGGGGTCGCCCATGGGACCGGCGCAGCAGGGACCCCCCCCCCCCCCCAAAGGACGGGGGATAGGGCGGGAAAACGTTTCCAGGCTACCTCCATGAAGATACATTCCCCCCCCCCCTTTCGTTCTCTTTCTTCTTTTCTTTTCTTTTCTTTTCTTTTTTCTTTTCTTTTCTTTTCTTTTCTTTTCTTTTCTTTTCTTTTCTTTTCTTTTCTTTTCTTTTCTTTTCTTTTCTTTTCTTTTCTTTTCTTTTCTTTTCTTTTCTTTTCTTTTCTTTTCTTTTCTTTTCTTTTCTTTTCTTTTCTTTTCTCCCCCCCCTCCCCCGCCCCCCAGGTTTGATGTCCACTTCTCCCAAGAGCCTTCATTTTGAAATAGGATTGTTGTTTCCCTGGAGGGTGGCTGGTCAGAAGTCAGGTGTTTTGGGGTTTGTGGTTGTGGGGTTGCTCTATTTTCCTTTTTTTTTTTTTTAATTTAAAATGTAGTGCTGAGAGACAAAGAGGTAAATTATCTGCCTCGGCGTTGATGGTACGTCAAAGATTGCAAAGCCCAGGCGCTCTCTTCCTGCGAAGAGGATGATTTATAGAAAATTGCAGGCAGAACACATGCACATTCTGGCAGCCGTAAAGACAGTCCCTCCCTTTTCCTTAATGTTCTTTTATCAGCTTCTTAGGAGGTGTCCGCTTCATTTGTCTGCATGAAACCAGTAGTCTTTGTAGGAATCCCCAGTTTTGATGTTTTTTCCCCTTTTCCTTAAGAAGGATTCTCTAAATCCAAGAGTCCTCCTTCTGCCCAGATATTATCCTTCCTCCTATTTCTCACAGCACTTGTTTGGGGCGAGGAGGGGGGAGCGGAAAGAGGGGAGAGGAGGAGGGAGAAGATCTTTCTCCTGTTTAGTGATTAACTTGCACGGCTCAAAGAAAGGGAAGATTTAATGGGAGAGATCCTGCCTGTGTGCTTTGTACTCATGGCAGTCTTGCAGATGGGAAGATCGGAGAATGCATGGGTTTAATACTTGACTAGTACCTGGGCGACCGAATTTTGTTATTTTATTTTGTTGCTATCGTTAGCATTTCTGCATTTGGTCTTCAGCTGAGCTGGGAGAGTTCAGACAATGAAGTTCTAACATGCCTGACCTCTCCCAGAGCCAGTAAAATCTGGACTCTTTTAAGAAGATCATCTCAGCTTCACCACTCACATAAAACTTCCTCGGAGCAGGGGAGGGATCTCCCCCTTCACCCGAACCGGAGCTTTGTGGTTCTAGTCTCTCTTCCACCCATGCAAATTGCAGCGCTTGAGGGCTCGAGAAATCCCAGTGATGTTCCGATACCAGTCATGCCCTTGTGCTGAAATTGATTTTGCCTCACTCCCTTGTATTGATTTTCTGAGTCTGCACATAACCCCTAAACCCCCCCTTCTCACACACACACTCCAGTGCTAGACATAACCCTAGAAAGAATCTGACCTGGTGCTGTAGGAAGATTGGAGGGGGAGAGGGGGGGATGTCGAGCAAAAGAAGTAGCTCAGCACAGTGCTTAATAGAAACGAGACTAAAAATGCAGGCTACAGCCGCTTTGTCTTTGCTTGCTTGCCTTCATCACAAAGATACCTTTCTTTGTGAGCCTTGATCGTTAGTTTCCACGGTTTTAAACAGTCACAAAGGAGCACACAACTAGGTGTTGGAAGGCATAAAAGTTATTTTAAGTAGAATTATTTATTTTATTTTGCAAGCAAAAACGTTTCACCAATGTAGGAAGTGATTTTGGTGCTCGGTAGTACAAGCTCTCTTTTCTCCTAAATGCTTGTGAGAAATAAAAAACCTGGAGATGACTGTCTTTATTTCCGGGAGTAGACTTCAAAATACGTGCCAGAAATGGACAATTCGAGTCTCCTTTCTCCACATCAAATACGAGCTGGAAGGGGGATTAAAAACCAACCACGTGGTAGATCTGGTTTTATACTTTGCAACCTCCAGCTCCATTTATGTTCTTTACCCTGCTCAGGGAAGATTAGCCTCTAGATGGATGTGTCTGAGGGATCACCTCAGGGGCAGATCTGCATGCAGAAACCGGTTTTTGCCATGGCTGGAAGAGAGCTATGACCTAGCAGAGCGCTCCATCTGAGCGGCTCCCCCAGCACTGCAGGAGCTGCTGAGCGCTCCTGCACAGGAAGCTTTGTGAAGGCAACAGCTTGGAAGGGGAAGCTCTTCAGATCTTTCCCCTTCTTCTCCTCCTCCCTGGCCTGTGAGTGATTCAGTGTCCCAAACCTTAACTTTTTGTTACCACCTTCCTCCTCTTAATCTCCTTCATCTTCAACACCTCCTCCTCTATCACTACCATCTTCTCCTCCATCTGTCTGCCTCCTGGATCTCTCTCTTGTTTGCTTGCTTCCCCCCCTCCTCTTCCACCTCCCTCCCTCTCTTTCTTCTTGCCTTTTCCTCCTCTCTTTTCTTCTCTTTTCTTTCTCTTTTTCCTCCTCTTCCCCTACACGTTGTTGTTGTTGTTAGGAAGGATTCTTGCACCCCCTGGTGCTCTTGCGTTTTGTGTGGTAGGAGAGGAGATTGTCTTCTTTCTCTCTCTCCCTCTGGTTGCTCATTATTCAGAGAGAGACACAGAGGGTGAGTGAGAGAGAGAGAGAGACGGATATCTCAGGTCATCTGCAGCTGCAGCAAACCAGTGAAGGAGAGAGAGAGAGAGAGGGAGAAGGGGGGGGGGAAAGCAGGGAAAGATGGCGATCCTCCATTGCTGAGACCTGGCAAGGAGCACATGAGACTCACAAAACAACTTCCACAACAATAACAAGAAGAAGAGCTAGGCAGAGAGGAAGAGGAGAGGAGGCAGCAGCAAGAGCAGCAGTGCCGGGACGCTCCTGTAAGTTCTTGCAATTAAAACCCATCTCCGGTTTGGCATTGGAGAGATCATCTCTCGTGTGTGTGTGTGTATATATATATATTTTGTTTGGTCTTTTCTGTCTTTCTTTCTTTCCACCACCTTCCTCTGAAATCCATTCATTCGGTCAACGGAGGAAGGAGGAAGAAAGAAAGGAAGAAAAAAAAAGAGGGGAGCGAGAGCGGGGTGTTTTGTTTGAGAGAGAAGTCTCTTGCATGGAGGAGGAGAAGAGGAGGAGGTGCTGGTGGTGGTGGTGGTGGTGGTGGTGGTGGGAGGAGGAGGAAGGCGGTTAATTAATTTTTTGTTGTTGCATTAAGGGGGGGGGGAATATGGGGAGATAAGTGAGATATCAGCCGAGCTTTCGGGGTGGGGGGTGCCCGAGAGGATATGTGTGTGTGTGCGAGGTCTGGATGGTGCTGTGCGTGTGGACTTGGATCAGAGACGGGAGAGACACGGAGGAGAGAAAAGCTCCGTGCTGGCACGACCCAGGCAATCGGGTGACCTCTTTCTTCCTTTCTTTCTTCTTTCTTTCTTTTCTTTCTTTCTTTTCTTTCTTTCTTTCCTTCTTTCTTTCTTCTCTCTCTCCCCCTCTTCCTCGCCTTCTCTTTCTCCTCGTCGTCTCTCGTCGCCCTCCTCCTCGCCGTTGGTGAGGCTGGTCTCTCACCCCGGCGGTGGTGCCCCCACCGCGGCTCTCCTGGAGTTGGGATGCGGGGGTCCCCGGCGGCGTCGGGGCTGGGGGGCTGGTGGTGCCCGCAGGAGGTTGCTTGGAGGAGGACAGCGTTCAGCTGGAGAGCAGGAGCCATTACACACGCTTGTGCTCTCCTTTGAGAGAAAGAGAGCGAGAAGGGAAGAAAGGAAGGGGAAGGAGCCCACTTCTTCTTGCTCAGTTCCCCGATGTCCCTACCTTTAAAGCAGGAGAGGGAGAAGGCGCTTTCTCCCCTGCCCTTTTCCCAACCACCCGGAGCAGCTTTCTCCCTATCTCTCCCCCTCTTTCCCTTTCTTTATCTCCCTGTCCTCCATTTGCAAGCTGTCTGCTTTGGTTCCAGTCCAGGCTCCACAACACAAAGCTTCTCCTCGCTCTCGCACACATGCACACACACAGTCTACAGGCTCTTTATGTCTTCTGGAGTAACCTTCTTCTCCCCCCCCCCTCCGCTCCTCTTAGCATTGTGGTTTCTATTCTCCACACAGAGAGATCTTCCTGGAGCTTCATGTAGTTGTGATCTGATAGGATTTCTCCCCCCCTCACCTCCCTTTTTTGGGGGAGAAAAAGGGAAAGTTTCATTCGTTTTTCTGGTGTTTGGAAGGAGAAAGACCTTCAAGTTTGAGTGCTTTCTGTTGCTGCTTTTGTGTGTGTGTCTGTGGGGGTCTGTTTGTCTCATGAAGCTGCTTGCATGTCTAAGAGGAAGTGACTAGTTTGGCAGAGAGCTGTGATCTGAGTCAGGTAAGCCATGTCATGTTCTCTAGCTCCACCAGAAAATGGAGGAGAGAGAGAGTAGACAAAGCTGAGATGGGAAGTGCTCCTAACATCGTGGATGTCTCTCCATGTTTTGAAGCTTCGCTGGCAGTAGCTGGCTTAATAATGATTTTTTCCCCTAAGGTTTCTTCAGTTTTTTCAATGTACAACATTGTGATGGGTCTTCTCTCTGACTTCATGCTATCAGGAAATGAGGATTGGAGGAAATTGCTCAGATTCTCCTTCACACAGAGAAACACATCCTCAGGCTTTTTTGCTCTTATGCTTTCATGCGGAGGTCACTTTTCTAGATATTTTTCTTTGGTTAAAGACCACAGAATTTAGAAGGTTGATCAGTTGGCCAAAGAAATAGTGTGTATATGCACATATTTATAGATTTTTGAAAGCATTTGGAGGTAAGTGCATGCAGCTTGATGCTGCTCAGGTTCTTCCAGAGAACGTCATGAAATGTCATTTTTTTCTCGGTGATGATGGTGATGCCTGATTTTTTTGGATTTTTAACATCTGATTTTCAAGAGCATTGCTTCTTTTGGATGTATTTTAAATTAAGATGGAATATTTCTCCCCACTCACTAGGTTACCACATTAAAATGATACTGGCAAGCTTTTAGTAGGTTCCTCAGAGCCTCATAACATACATAATTTCTCTTGAAAAAAACAAAACAGTTTTCACAGCTGTCTTTTGGTGTCTTAATATATTTTTTTTCTGAACACTTATGGCAACATTCTTGTTATGATTTTAATGTCATTATGGAAACCTAAGATCTTTAAAGTGAGATAGCAGTTGAACAGGAGTTTGTGTGCTTTTCTTTAACCCACCTTTTAAACTGAAATAATTTTGAGTAGACTCAAACCAGGCCTCAGTCTTTTCCCACCAACCTAAATTTGCACATCAGTTGCATAGTAGATGCTGTTCCTCAAAAAATTCAAACTACATGCTGAAATGCATGGGGGGGATACCAGAGTGCAGTGCTACTGAGCTTGAAGGCATAGTTCCATAGAAAGGTATCAGTAATGTTCAGACATAGGTTACTCTGAAGAGATTAAGAAGGAATGGGTTGCACGTGGGAGGTGTAAGTGACAGGATAGGGGACCAGTGAATCTGAGTCAGAACGTGCTCCCAGATGTGTGAAAAGAATAGAAAGATTTGAGGATTTCAATGACTAGTGATGAATGTGGGATGCAGTGCTGCAAGGTTAAAATCAATGCCCTTGTCTTATTTTTGCTATGGAAGAAATGGTTTAGTATATAATCTAATATACTTTGGAAGGATATTGCACAATCAGCTGTGCATTTCTTAAGTTCTGATTGCTGATATGTCACCCGAATTACTGAGATACTGTGGTTGTCTCCATCTTTTAGAAGTGGGCCATGGAACGTACCATTTCAGGTATGTGTTATCTTAGATTTTGACAAAGTAAAGGGGGAAGTTAACTGTTTGGGTTTTTTTTTTCCCCTTGAGGTGATGTTCTTTGATGCACTTTGCAATCTTTGCACAAGACTAAATCAGCAGCCACTGAAGAAACCGAAAGAGTCCCCACTGACCTTTGCTTGTTTGGGACAGATCCTAAATATCCATCCCCTGTATAAGAAGACTGTATGCAGTCTTCTTAGGTATCTGCTTGTATTTCATAGTTCAGAATTGTGAATCTCCTCTTACTTCCTGAGAGGTCAACTCAGTGCTTGCACTATATTGCTCTTGAACATGGGATGTGCAATCCAAGAAAAAGTTTGAGATTTAAGCTGAGGATCTTTATGGGAGGGCCTCTTACCCCCCTCCTGTGGTGACAGACACCCTAGAAGACCAAATGTTGTTGCAATAGTTTGAGTTGGAGTGAGAGTGGTGTTACTTCTATGGGGGGTTTCTTCACTATGAGACACAAATCCTTTTAGAGAATGATATTCTTGTTAATGATGTTTCTTGCTGTAGTTCTGCCCAGACAGACTGAAGTTCACCTTGCTGTTAAAGTAATAGCTGAGGGACTTCTTTTATCTTTAAAAACAAAAGAAAACTAATCTTAAAAAAAAAAAAAAAAAAACCAAAACAAAACTAAACCCAAAACAGTAAGTTTTAAAGGAACTCTAAAAGATAATCTTAATTCATGAGATGATGGGGACTAGAACTTTCTTGTAATCAGGCACAAATTTCTTCATTTGGACAATGGCTTTCAATTGCTTTTGGTTTGTGGGTACCCAGAACTTTTTCATGGTGCAAATTCTAACAGAAACTGCATTCATAGCTTACTCTTCAGTATATAAACTTGGCTTTTCTTAATCACTTTTCTCAAGTCCATTAGACATAGCCTATGGACCACTGCTTTAAAAATGTTTAAACAATTATTTAATTACCTTATACATTTTTACTGGGTTCATAATGCATTACATTGTTGAGAAATTTAAAACGTCATGTTTAGAGTTTCCTTCCATAATTTTTTAAAATTATGTTGTTACAAGAGGAAAACTAAAAATATGTTGTGTATGCTCAGTCTGTGAAGAATATAAGCACATAATTGGATGCTGGAAAAGGAAAGTAGAACAACTGCAAGTAGAAGGGGAAATAAAAGATTATAATTTCAATTCAGTGAAGTTTATAACAAATTCTTCAGTGCTGTGAACTTTGGCTTTAAGGAGGATTGACTTTTATGAAGACATGAGTGATTGAAAAGAGAGCTGATAAGCAGATACGTATTGGAGAAGAACTGTGTTCCACATAGATGTCTGGACATCTGGCAGATGTTACTCTGGGCCCCAAGGAATGGACAAGTTTAATTTTAGCCTTAAAAAGGAAATGGGAAGAACTAAAGTCTTATAATAATACAACTTACAGTTTGAGGAAGGTTACTTCAGAAAAGCCCAAAGATGTCTCTTGAAATTTGGAACTCCCAGAAACAAGTGTAAATGAGGTTTTCCTATTGAGTTTTCCTATTATTCCAAACAACATGTGCAGAGTTACAATGTAACTTGAGATTGCTCCAGTTTGCTGTAACGCTTTCTCTGCATGGTGTTGTGGATAATTTCTTAAATTGAGCAGAAGAACACTGCTTTGTAGTAAGAAATTGCGGCAAGAGGACTTATAAGTGTGAAACTGGTGAATAGCTGTGTAGTATTCATTAGCTACATTGCCCTGTTATGAAGCTATCACTAAGCAAACTTAGGGACAAAACCTGTAGTATCCAAAACCCCCCAGTGAAATACTGAAAAGAGTGATTTGAAGAAGCATACTGGTAGAGGAAGGAGATCCTGTTTTGACAGATCAGCAAAGGTCTATGAAGGCCCATATGTATTTGTGTCTTTTCACGCTATTTTGTTTCCTTATCCATTGTTATACTTCCAATCCATTGCACTAGAAAAATAATGTAAATGCTCTCTTGACAGGTATTTGTCTATTTTGAAATTAAATAATGTATTTTTTGAACTTGTTATGGATGAAAATGCTTTGCTGCTGGTGCCAGAAGTGTATGATTGCTTAACTTGCATACTTGATCAAGATGTGATCAAATATGAACTTCTAATTGCTGGCTTCAGTAAAAATGTTGAACTTCATCAGTCTAAATGCTTGCTTGTTTTTCAAGCAGTTGCTTCCTTCTAAAGTACTAAATAGTCAAGCAATCTGTAGAAAGGGTTTGTTTAATGGAAATCTTTCAGGTAGTGTTAAAATACAATATGGACCCACAGAAGGTGAGCAGGAGGTCTGTGAAGTGTTGAGGAGGGGATGAGAAATGCCACCTTACTCTTCAGAGAGTGAGAGTAATTTTGAAGGGAAAAAAAGTATGATGAGAATGAAGGCTTCTTAAACATCTACTAACCTCTGAGAGAGAGGAACTCAAATTGTTTAATCAAGAGGTGCTGGAGAAGGTGGTGTGATGCAAGTCTTCAGCTGCTGGCAGAGACACAGTTAACATTGTAAACGGTTGAACTTCAGCATGGCACTTCTCCAAATGAGTTGACTGTTGAAAATAAAATGTTCCAGAAGAACTGGGAGAACAGGAAAGAAGTTAAAATAGCATGGTTTGTATGCCAGTGCTGAAAGAAGAAAAGGGGGGAGGAAGGGAGATAGCTCAACTTGTGATTATTATCTTGTTGGTTGTAGTGAAAAGGCTTTAGGAGAAGATTCCAAATGAGGGGACTAGATTTAATAGAATGCAGTCTTCATTTGTGTCCTGAGTTTTGGAAGTATTCTTCTGCTTTCAGCTTATGTTTGGGAAGTTGAACATATAGGTAAATAAAAAACCACACAATATTGTTTTGGGTTTTGTTCCATTTTGTTCTTTAAACTTTAAAAATAATACCAAAGATCTAAAGTCTGTCCCTCATCTCAGGTTTTATGAAGCTGTGCCAGATGTTGCAGTACAAACACAACTCTGAAGGGGTTTGAAAGAGGGGGTTTGAGATGGGGAAAAGGGAGTATTTATTTCTGGTGTCTTATATTTGAAACACACAGTCTTATGTAGAATTTCAATTTTTTCTATGTTCTCTTCAGCCCTTCCGGAGTTGAAGATCTTGGTACAGTTGCTTTGTTCAGCTTGAGGCAGTATGTGTTACTGCAGTAACTCAAAATGTCCATGCCTAATCACTACTTGAAGGAACTTTTCTTTAAGCAGTGTTTGAAAAAGAGCCTTCCCTTACCATTGGTTGTGATTGCTTTGTAGTAATTTTTGAGACACACTGGTTCAGAACATCAGTCTAGACCCAGCACCAGTGCTATTCCTTTTATTTCCCCTTGATCTAAAAGCCTCTTTGTTTTTGGCTAGTCTTTGTGATATAATTACGGATCTCCATGGCTGCTGTCTAGGGGGAATACAACAGGTTTTTGGCTTGGGCTAACAGCAGCTTTTTGGGTAGAAGATGGTAAGATCCCTCAAGAAAAACAATCAGTTTACACTTATTTGGTAATTTAAAGAAGATGGAAATGAGACATCTCAGGATGTGCAGTCATTGTTCTTGAGTGGAGTCAAATACAGTTTCTTTAAGAATGCATGTTTAATAATGTCAGCATAAAGAGCTGTAGGCACAGCATCAATGTCATGAATGATTAGGAAGGACTTACTGAGAGCTTATCGGGGTAGCAATCATTGCAAGGCCAGTGTGTTGAGGACAAATAATTCTGAGAAAACACTTGATTTAGACTACTCCTGTTAGTTTTGAACTAGTTAAATTAGGAATTCAGTTGTTCAAGTTTGCCACTTGTTACTTCATGATGGGTGATAAAACAATCTAATTGGTATTATGCAGAAAACTGGAGAGTTATTTCATGCCTTTGGGACAAGCTAGGTGCTTGCATTGTGTGCCTGTGTTTTTCCTTCTCCTTTCAATGCGAGGAATATGCAATTAATAACTTGCTAGTAATTTAGATAATGGGTGGTCAGCAGCACTGGATGGTGTATTTGCAGCACTTGTTACAGGTACAGGCTCTATGCTGACCTGAAGATTAAGAAGTGGGTTGTTCAGCAATGGCATTACTGTTGCTATTAAAAAGCTCTGGAAAGGGGCCTGAGAACCCCAGCTGCTGTCGTGGTGGAGGAAGTCAGGCCTTCAAAGTATACAAGGATTAGAGTGTCAGGAAAAGTAAATGGTAGCATCAGCACAAGTAGAAAATAGGCAGAGCTATTCAGCAAACAGAAAAGTAGGCTAAGGCATGCCATAATTATGTGTAGTGGAAACTTGCTGCTAATAGAGCAATTGCGTGGGGTAGAGAGGCAGGAGAATGATTTTTCAAGACAAAACAAAGCAGACGTTGCAGAGAATGATATAGGAAGACTGAGGATTCAGTGTGCTCGTGATAATGTGAAAGAGAAGACTTTGTTTTGAAAGATGCTAAAAATGGAATCTTCTGATGTACATGTGGTCACTGTTTCCGTGGCCTTGTAGGACAATAGGGGCTTCTTTGCACTGCCCGAATGAGCAAACTCTTCCTTCCCGCTTGCAGCTCTTAAGGTTCAAATAGTGCTGCTTCAGGGTGGTATCAGTGGTTGTGGAAAGAAGGCATCACAGGATATTCCTTTTGGGAAGAAGGTGGGTCATACTGGATTGGACTATTATGCAAATGTATTCAAAATAAAATAGCTACTTATCACAGGACCCAGGCAAACACGTTCCTCCCACACATGGTCCCTAAACCTCTCATTGGTGGCAAAGAAAAGACCAGAATGGGGGAATGTGATACACAGAACCTGTGCTCCAGCAGCCCATATTTTTAGTTTACTCC
Organism: Morus bassanus; assembly: GCA_031468815.1. Classification (NCBI taxonomy): domain Eukaryota; kingdom Metazoa; phylum Chordata; class Aves; order Suliformes; family Sulidae; genus Morus; species Morus bassanus. The sequence continues at coordinate 34,292,851 of CM062600.1, forward strand.
TTATTTATCAAATAAATAGGGTAGACTACATGTGCTGGAAGATTTTGGTCCAGTATGAGTGTGACAAGCAGGGTGGTGCATTTACCTTCCAATTACTTTGACTTGCTGAAGACTTTAATTTAGTGTCTAGCTGGGAAAGGGATCATTAATAAAGAATTCAGCTGTCTGATGATGCTGAAAAGCATTTTTTTCCTTTCTGCCTCCCTCTTGTTGATCTTAAATTGACAACAAGTTCCTAGGTCAGAAGTTCTAGAGAGATTGGTGAAGGTGGCTTATGTCGGGGGATATTATGTTGGATGTTTAACAACTTCTTCCTCCTTTCCTTTCAGGTTTGTTTGTTTGTTTGTTTGTTTTGTTTGTTTGTTTGGTTGGTTGGTTTTTTTGTGGTTTTTTGTTTGTTTGTTTTTTCAAACAGAGTGGACGCTCCAGTCTGGGCTAAACTTGTGAGACAGCTGGAAGAGTGCTGATCTTGAGGTGGATGGAGTGAATCAGGCATGACTGTTCATCTCTAGTTAAGCAAACTGCTTCTGGAGAGAACTTAGAGAGGCCCCATAATATTTATTTATTTCAACTCAGACTTAGATTCTTCAGTTCCAGTCAGGCTCAGCTAGGTTTATGGGCATGTGGCTCTCTCTAACAGGGTTTTAGGCCTCTCTGACCAAACACTAAGACCAAAGAATTAGCGTCCAACCCTTGAAATCTTGCTTTTAATTTTTTTAATTACCTCAATCATCCATCCCTCTACCCAGTAAAATAGGCATAATAAGGATTTAGCAGGGATATTGGAAATTAAGACCTTGGTGCTGGATTCTGTTGCTGTGTATGTTGCAACAAACCAATACGTAGATTAAAAAAAAAAGAAAGATCTCCTTTTGCAGTGGTTCTGGTGTGTGAGACTGGAGCAGACCTCTGCTGTTTGCAAATACCTGGGAGACGGGAACTAGAGTTACCTGCCACTTTGTTTCTATGTCACGGCTGTCATTCTGACTGATCATTTGTTCTCAGGTATGTTGCTGTTTGTGGTGAGTATGGAAGAGACTAACTATATATACAGTATCTACTTAGTTTAGTTGGTAATGCAGCAAAGGCTGGAAGGAAATGGCCATAAGGAGTCATCCTGTTTTCTTCTGTGTTGTGTGACAAGTGGTACTGTCAGAAAAATAAATAAATGTCAATATGAACAAATTTGGAATGATTTCTCTCCTTATTTGATTGGAAGCTCTGATCTTGCATTTCAGTTTTTCCCTTCCTTGTCTACATCTGGGTGGCTCTGGCTGCAGGATATAGGACCTCCAGCACTGGTGGGCTCTGAAACTGTGGTTCTATCATGCTCAGCTAAGTAACTTGACAATTGTAAAAATGTTAACAAATGGTTGATGGAAAATTGAGAGCAGCCAGACAGCTCTCAGCCTGGTTAATTAGTTTCTTGACTGCTGAATTGTTCCTGCCCTCTCATACAGCTGTGGCTTGCAGCCCTTTGAGAAAGGGTTTGGGTTCCTGGCCAGGAGTGCATCGCAAAAGTTGAGTTCATGTAACTTGAAGTCAGTGTGGACTGGTTCCTTTTGGTCTAAATGACCTTTTATCTTCATTGGGGGAGGGCAGTGGGGAGAAAGCATATCAGCTTTCAGCTATGTCAGGTCGTATAGAGGTCAAGTTCTCTTGTCTGCAATCAAGCATATGGTGTAAAACAGCCCAGTGCGTGATAGCACCAGGACCTGGGGAGAGGAGGACTTTATCAGGCCTTCTGGAGGTAAATATGATTGAAGGCCATGTTGTGAATCTGCATATATGATGGCTTTCAGCTCGGGGCTTGCCGGATTCGTGCATTTAACTCTTCTGTGGTGCTGGCTCCTGGTGTATTTCCACCGTGGTAGGTTGAGAAGAAGCTGTTTCTCAAGAGCATGCAGATTTCTCCTGCCAGGTCATCTGTGCATGTGTGAGACCTTCGGAAATCCCTGGCTCTGAGGGCATAACTGTATTACTCATTGGAGCTGCTGAAAGAGTGAGTCAATATATTTGGGTCTCCCAGCTGCATGAATAAATGAGTAAACCTGAATTATTTTTAAATGATGAGATTACAGAGGTGATAACATACTACAATGAATTTTCCATTCCATGCCCTGTACAAATGTGCTGTTCTCCTTCCACGGTGGAGCAGGGGAGGAATACAAGATTTTCAGTGTGTTATTCTCCCAAGGAACCACATAAAAACTGCTGAGGTCGCACTCAGAAAATGTCTTTCAGACCAAAAGCCTTGAGTCAGAAGTTGCTTGGCAGGATGACAGACAGGTTGACCAAAGTTGCATGTGGTGTGCTCTTGCAAAACAAACATGAAATGCTCATTGCCCTCCATGGTTCTTCAGTGCTTCCACAGGTTCACCCATGTTACTTCAGTGGTATACAGGAATACAATTTGCTTGCTGGTATTCTGGTCTTATCTCTGAAGATATTTATTTTAAGAATTCGTGTCTACATAGGTTTGTTAATACTGTACTGTAATATCAGATGGGCTGCTGAGACCTCAAGGGGGTGAGCAATCTATTTTTAGTGTGTTTGAAGGGTAGATGATGTTTCAGGTTGTGGAATGACTTTCTGGGGGGCCTGTCACCATATACTGAAGTTTTGTATGTCATGGCAGTGGAGGCCAGTCATATGATGATGAGGTAGTAACTTAAATGGGACATTAAAAAAATCCTGCTCTTTGGGGAAATTTTAAAGATAGATGGAGCTAAAATGCCACACTGTCTGTTCTCATGCTTGTTTCCTTGATGTGCTGAAGATATCTAATCCTCTTTACAGGTGGAATATGCAGCATGCTTATGAGCTGAAGGCAATGCCTGCTTATCTGTTGACATCCAGATTGGAGGGTTATTCGTGTCTGAGTAAGAATTTTAGTAATGGGTGACCAAAAGACTGTTTTAATTGCCCAAGTGGTGTGAAGAAGACCGTTTGTGAAGTTAGTCACATGTGGGAAGTTGGACAATAGCAGTGCTGTCCTATTTAAACCTATCTGACACCCCAGCCTGCAGAGATTTGGAGCTTTAGATGGAGAAGAGTGCCTCAGACAAATGTGTGCATGCAGCAATCTGAACAGTGAATCCAGCCTTGTTTTGGAAGCGCTGCACTGTAGTGGTAGCCATGAAGAACAGATTTTAATGATTTATTATGGTTAGATTTTATGTGGATTGGCTTCTATTTTCTTTGGAAGGCAGTAAAACTGCAACTTTTACGGGATTCTTCTTACATTCCCGGGATTTTGTTTTGTGTGCAGGCATGTACGCTTTATTTATTCATTTAATAAATCCTCACTGCCACTGTTAGGAACATTAACAAATGCTTTTTAATAGGTCAGACCTCAGCTACCATTGCATTTTCTTGTTACTGTAATACATTTGGCAGATAACAGAAGATAGGGGCTAAAGACCTTATACTGTAAAAGCTTATTCATGTGAATAGTTACTGTGATCTGATTTTGAATTTCACTGCAGTTACTCCTGTGAGTAAACATTTGAAGATCAAATCCTTAGCTGCATGGACTAGTTCTTGTGGAGTTTTCAGGGAGGCGTTTGGAAATTACATCTTGAATAGAAGATGCCTTTAGCTTTCCACAACTACCACCTACATACATGAGATGTTCATTTGTGGTTGCATGTGAGGGCATGGTTGTAGCTGATTTGCAAGAGCCAACGGGAGCTTATGCATTAGCTAATTCTTTCACTTTCATTCATGTGCTCCTTTTCTTTCATTCTCACTCTTTGTATTTTGACAAGGGGAGCATATATGTTTCAAGTATTCAAGTTTGACTTCGATTAATGCTGGCATGTCCCTGAAGTATGATTTCGTACGAGTTTGTGGGTGTTCTAGTGTGAACATTCATGTTGCTGTGCTGCCTGTAGATGATGTTTGTGCATTCTGGAGTCCCATCACTAACAGTGGTCTTTTCGGAAGCCATGTTTTTTCACACTTTTTTTTTTATTAAGGGATTGTTTTGAGTAGATACTAATATGGTAATTGCCTGTTCAAGACAGAGGTACTTTGGATCAGGGAAAATGCAACCTAGGCCCTTTTACAATGACAGGAGTGTGTACCTTTGCATATGTGTACATAATACAAGTTGCTATCCATGTGGTTCATACTGCTATGGTAGTTCATCTGGTAGTTCATTTAAATATTTACTCCAAAAGATCTTGTTGTCTGTTGGTGTGAAGCAGCATTTCCAGTTATTTTTAGGTCATTTTCATCTTAGCAACCCTGTTGGAGATAAACCAGACACAAGTGCTGTAAACTGTCCCTGCATTTTGGTAGAAATTAATAAAATAAAGTTTAATGGTTTGGTCCCAAGGGGAGAACAGACCATCTGGTTAACAGAAGGTTAGGCAAAGTAATACACTGCTGAGAGTGCCACAAACCAACCCAGAATATCTGGTAGTGTGTCCAGTTGCTGCATGTATTAAGCATTGAAATGGTGCTTTCAGATCTGCAGACCCAGCAGTTCTGTTACCACTGCTGTGACGCAGGAGATAATTCTGTTGGGCAAGCATCAGCATGGGGGTGGATCTACAGTACAGGATGTGTAATGTCAACATGAAGCATGGGAGCTGGCAGTAAGAAGGAAAGCAGCCATTTCATGCCAGTGCAGGAAGCCTAAATAGATTTTCCCCCTCTGCATCTTGTCCTTTTATGCTGCTTTCATACTTGGTATTAAACGATTACCTTCCGCTTTGTCATCTGAAAACTTCAGCCCAGCAGGGTTTAATTTCTTTCTCTTTTTGAACCTGTTTGTTTTTTTTAAACAAGTGAAGTGCACTTCAAAAGCATGTCTGATGGATTATAAAAGGGGCTAGGGGGAGGCTGAAGGGCTAAGCAGATCTGGAGAAAGAGAAGAGTTCAATCATGTGCAAGTCCTGAGCTTCAGATGAAGTTTCATTGTAGATCCTTTTGGCTCTAGTGCAGAGACAGTTTGTTCAAAAGCTGTAACCATTTGAGAACATTGTACTGCAGCTGCGAAATGCAGAAAGGTACGAAATACTGCAAGTGATACTGTGTAGACTTTGAATCTCTGTAATTGCTAAGAAACTGTAGAAAGCTATTGTAATTGTTTCTGCTTTCTTTTTAGCAGGAATGTCCTATTAGAATTTCTTTTTCCTATTTGGTTAAAGCTAGTGGCAAATTACTATGACACCGGTTTTTTTTTTTTAGAGCCAAATACTGTTACATGACTGTCTAAATCTGCACAAAAAGAAATTCTAAACAAGCCTGCTAGGTGTTCTGTGGACTTAAAAATCCAGTGATATGTCTTCTGGCAGCTCAGTTATAGATTGGCCAACCAGTTTGGGTTTTTTTGTTGTTGTTTTTTTTCCCCAAAACATTTGAAGATATATTCCTCTAGCTGCAGCCTGGGAAGCTCTAGAATACTAGAGCTTGCTTCTGGATGGACATGGCAGAGCAGAACTTCATAATCGGAGCTCTCATGGTTTCTACTGCCTGTTCAGCAGGATTTTCAAGAATAATATTACAGCTCCCCTTGAATGAATCCTTGTCTTAGATGCTGTTCAGTAGTAGCCCTGCAAAGGTATGACTTTCTTCATATGTTCTGAAGAACTGGAGTGGGAGTTTGGGAGTAGTCAACCCACAGGTATGTTTTCCCAGTTGTAATTTGGTGATGGGAGGAGGGGATGCATATAAAATGTGGCTTGTGTGTGAAGACTGCTTGCTCTGTTCTGCAGTAACTTCATCCTTACACAGTCCTCCTTGCTCCACTAGCTCCGTTCAGGAGATCTTTTGGTTGAAACTATGGGAGTCTAGCACTTTGGCATAGGGCACTTGCAAAGAAATAGTACTGAAGAATTCTGTGAAACTTGAACACTGTCTCTCAGGGCAGAACTTTTTCTTGGTTCCATAGATAACTCTATGTTGTGGTAGCTGTTTCAGCATCAGAAGTATTAAGGATGTAGGCAAAGAGAGAGACTTTTTCTAAGGTATGGTTCTTCTGTCATGTCTGTCCATGTAATTTCTCTTGCAGGTTTTATTTCCTAGTAGCTGGTAATTTTGTGGTTTTTCTAGTGGTGTTGAACAGTTTTTAGAACACACTGGAGAATGTTCATCAGAAGTGATTCTTCATATGCAAATGAATAATGCTTCTAGATTTTGTCTGCACCTTTGCTCATAGAATATCTCTATACTGCAAAGAAAATACATTGTCCTTGACTTTTTCATACTGAAAGAGGTGCTACTTGCCGAAGATAGTTTATTATAAATAACTACTAAGATGATAATCTCACCACAGCATGCTTGGCAGTCTTCCACTGAGTTAGCCTGTTTCAGCAAGGAGCTGTTGCTTAAGATACAAACCAATCTGCAGGGACATATGATCACACACACTGACTGTTTTCTCTGTCATCATGGATGCCTCATCATTTCCTGTGTCTAATAATTAGGAATTGGAATTATCGGGTAGACTAGCAGGACCTAGCACCAGAAAGATGGACTTGAGTTCCCATCTTATAAACATCAGGCTACGAAGAGGTTTGCAGTTATGGAGGCACTAGTAGGAGAGTGTCTGTTGGACTTGGTTGCTTTTTTTGTTTTATTTTTGATGTCACAAGGATAGATGTGAACTACTGGTGAAACTCTTTGATATATATATCTTCACAGCACACTCTCCCGTTAGAAATGGTGGAGAAACATAAGTCTATTGGCAGTGGTGTAGAGAGGATTTTTTTGGTGTTGGCTTTGTTTGGGTAAATAATGACTTCAAGATCTCTGAATGTTTTGTTTTGTAGAAATATTGCCCCAAAGAAATTATAAAGAAGTAAGAGGCTGTATCCATTTTTCTGAAGATATTGGAAAACTAATATTAATACCCATATATGTTTAGTGTCAAGATTTTATTGTAGTCACATAGCTTGATGGTGACTTTTTTTGAGTTTGAAAAGTTGATACTGCTTTGTGGTACACGGCTGTGGAGTTATCGTGTTATTGCAACGGTTGTGTGATGGGTATCACTGGCTGTTGTATGCAAAATTCTTTTCAAGTAGAGTGCTGGAAAGTGTTTGTGTTTCATTTGTTTAGAAACAATTTGATCAGACCATCTCTACTGCTTTGTTATATGAATCAGAGCTTTTCTAACTTCCATATCACTAGTGGATTCTGTTCCTTGGCGCTTGATGCTTCTCAGAGTCCTAACAACTTCTATTTAAAGCCTGGGCATCTATGGTTGCTTAAAAGTATGGAATGTGATATTTAATGGAAGCAATTGGTAAGATTGAGATGGAACAAATAAAGGTATCAGCAATGACATTGGAATTATTTTCTCCCTGATTTGACAAATCATGTTAATTCCAGTGTGTATCTCAACAGGAACAAGGGGAAAACAGGACATGAAAAATTTAGTCAGACACTGGCTTTGCAAGCCTTAATACCAATCCTTTTTTTCAAACCTTGCAAGTGTTTGGAGTTGACTCTCATCTGGGAATTAATTTGCTATCCTCTGAAAGGAAAGCATGGAAGGGGCAGAGACATGGTAACTCTTTATCTAGTGATGGCATCCTTCCCCACAAGCTCTACAAAGGCAAATTCCCGTGTTCTTTGCTGAAATTGTGGGTGTAGATTATCAATGGATGGGTTCTACTTACTGATAAGATGAAGAAATCATTGGAACTGGTTCCTGATGTTCAATGACCCATGCATGACCATGGAGTGTTCTTCATCTCTTAACATCTGATCTAGATGCCTTTACACTTCAGGATGGCTGTTCAGATTCTGTCATGTCCAGAAGCCGCCTAACGTGGGTGACCTTGTGACTTTAAAGAAAATCCCATGGAACTGTTAGTTTCAACCTTACTGAAGGACACATTCTGAAGAGCTAGCTCATTAAGCAAGCTTTGAAGGGTGTGCTCTGCAGAGCAGCTTCCTGTTATTTGGTTAATGGTTGACCTAGTTCTATTGCCATATGCCTCCTGGAACGCATTCTAATATAAAATATGTGCTAAAGCAAGACTGGGATAATAGAAGGAAAGTCAAAGCCTTTATGAAACAGAAATCATAAAATGCTGTTGCATTTTGGAGCGTATTGTAGTTACTAAAAATGGCAGTATCTTCATGGAACTGTATTGATTCTGATTGCAAACTCAGGAGTGTGAAACAGACCCATTTATGTACTTCTTTTTTTCAGACTGTCCTTGTACAAAAGGTTTGTATCAGTAATTCCCTGTGCTCCGTATGTGAAGCTAAAGTGAGGGAGTGAAGCACTCAGAGTGATATTATAGCTGTGAGGAAAGATTAGATTAGATTTGGCTGAAGGCAGGAGGATTTTTCCCTCGTGGTGGGTGTTTTTTTCATTGCAAACCATGGATTAGCAAATTTTTTTCCTCTTTAAATCTCGGCTAGAAGCCAGAAATGGGAAGGCAAGCTTTTACCTGGTATCAGAGACAACACAGCATACATACTTACACTTAGGCAAAAATATAAGAAATTTTGAGGTATTAGATAAAGTTCAACCTCCAACCTGCAGGAGTACTTTATGATAGGCTGAAGTTCTGAAGAACCTATAGGCTGTTTTTTCTGGTTAATTTGATTTTCTGCCCTAGGAAAAGGAAGGGTGTGCGATAACAACTGTTTTCATAAGTAGTATGTATTATGGTCGAACAGGGGGAAGGGAAAATTAAAGCCATGCTTTGTAACCTTTTGAGAGCTTATGACTCTATAGTAGATGTGGCGATTTATTATTCTTCTGTCAGTGTGGGAAACTAAACTGCTTACCAGACGTACTGCTTTGAATATTCATATAACCTCGCAGTGGCTAACCTGTGTCCCTTGAGTTGCAGATGGCTTGCAAGCAGTCCAGGTGTGAAGTCTGGGCAAAGGTATGTCACGACAGCGGTGGGGGTGGCTGGGGCCAGCCCAGTTTGTCTGTGTGGGAAGAAGTAAACTGTCAGGACCTGTAAAGGCAGCTGTTGCTGATCAGCATCGGGTGTGCCTAACCTGCAGAGAAGTGGTGGGATGTCTTGGGAGTCATAATCGTCTTGTACCCCTGTAACTCCTTCAACTCAAGGCCCTTCATGTGCTTCTCATGACTTTAGGCTCATTTGGTGAGGTTATGAATATTTTGGCTTATCTGGCTGGGATACATGTAGGGATAGAATTACAGTTTTCCCTCCGTCCGTAGTGCCTAACACTGAATGGCGTTTTTGTAGAACTCCTGGATCTGGGGGAAACAAACTACAACATTTTTAGTAGGACACAGTGTGTTGCATGAGCTGTAATCATATTGGTCATGAAAAAAATCTCTGCTCTGGGGACTGACACAAGCACAGCTATTTGTGCAACCTGATCAGAACAAAGGATAATGCTTCTGCTGCAAGATCAGACAGATCTGACGCTTCAGCAGGCTGAGCAAATGAATGGAGGAAGTGGTCCGCCTCCTCTTATCCATTGTCTCAAAGATGCAGACTCATAGAGAAGAAAGGGAGGTTGAATAGAGCTTCTGAAGGAATATGCTGCTTTGTGTTCTGTGGGAAGAGAGCAAGCCTAGAAGTTCTCTGCACTGGCGGGCTGACAAGCTTGTAACAGGAAAGTGTGGCAATGGACTAATGGTATTGAACAAGTACTTTCTCTTCTGTAGCCTGCCTAGAAAATCTTACTGGTATTAGGAAGCTGATGAAATGTTCCAAGCTTGGAATATGGGACCAAGCCTACCTTGAAGGATGCTCAGTGGGTGTAAAAATTCAATAAATTCTGACCTGCTAGTAAAGAATGATTTAAAATTTTTTCTGTATATGAGGAAATTCAGAGTTTTTTATCTTTTCCTTCTTTTTCTTTTCCTTTTTTCCTTTTCCTTTTCATTTTCCCTTTCCTCTTCCTTATCCTTATCCTGTCTCCCCTGAATAACTCATCTGTCTGTTCCAGAATACCTCTCAGTTGTGCTCCTGATGGGATTTTTACATAGGGAGAGCTGGGATGATCAAATTACTGGGACAGTCAGAGTCTTCTGCTTAGGAGAATCCTTCTGTTTCTCTTGCTCCAGCTGTCAAGCTGTCATAGCCAAATTAACCCAAGTGGTATTTTAGTAGCAAACTCCCCTTTTAAAGGCATAATGAGGCCAAGGAAATGTGAGAAGAGAGGGAGCAGGACAGGGGTTTTTGATAAGCTGGACAGAATTGAGGGTTACTTCACATTCCAGAGCTATAATATTTGACTTCCAGCCTCCAGGGGGATTTCAGCTGAGAAATGAATCCTTTAGAGGGAGGGGTGTAGAAGTTTTATCAGCATCATAGCTGGTTAGATCGCTGTGTATTACCTTTTTGCATGGTCACTGGGACCAGAAATTGCTAGCAGTTAGGTTTCTGATGATCAGGATACTTTCATATGGAACCAGTTTTCTTTCAAATCAAGCTTTTCTTGGCTCAGGCACCCATAGCTGTTATTTCTTTAGCAAGTATGCTATTTTTCTTTCTTTAAGTTAATGGAGGTTAGATCTGTGTCTGTGATAACAGAACCAGCCTTGGTGATCCATGAGATCCCTTCCATCCTTTGTTCTCCCACATACTGCCTCGAAGGTTATGTCTGTTCAAAAGAGAAATAATTAGTTCCACAGGATGCTGACAGAGTCCATCACTAGTGTGCGGTGGGGATGAAGATGCTGCTTTAGGAGCCCACTTAGTAAAAGCACATCAGAAAGCCATCAGACTCTGTGAGTGGAAGCCTGTGTTGAAACTTTTAAATATGTGATGAATGGGCTGCCATGATTGGCGTGTTTAGTATCCAAAAGCAATTGTGAAAAAGCTGGATTTGACTCAGCAGAACCTTCAATATAGGTTTCCAGCTGCTTTGACCTAGAGGAAGTACTGTTGGGGAGAGGAAATAATGATACTAGTTGCTCAGTGGCTGAACTATTATGGCTGCTTTGCCTCCTTTATTCAACCACAGTTACACCATGTCTAAACGAAATCGGTGTTATTTGGACAGGATGACCAAAAATGTGTATATTCCAAAAGTGTCTATTGGAAAAGAGTTCAGTGAGCTTTCAAACAATGCTTGGTTGTGAGGACAAGAGGAAAAATCTCCAGCGTGGACATAAATCTCACAAAAAAATCAAGGAGCATTCTCTGAAGTGATAAAGATTTGGGTCTGAAAGCAAGCGCTTTCTGAAAGAACAGTATCAGCCTTGTGCTAAGCAGTAAAAAAAGTAAATTGTCTATTGGTGAAGGCTGTAAAAGAATTTCTTCTGCTTACTCACCTTTTCAGGAAATAGGAGGCACAGCAGATGATCTTGGCTAGTTTCGGAGATCTTCAGAAAAGCATCCTTTGAAGCTGTTATATTTCCCAACTTTATATTATGCAGATCTTATCTTTATTTTGTGGGATGTTTTTATTATTTTCTTAATAATAGAACTCCATAAGATATAAGACAGTTGGACCAATCACTGTTTTGTGAAAAGTCAGAGCACTGTGCCAATCATAAAGTTGATAATGTTTTCACACACAGGCTCTATCATGGCCTAGGTAAGAGGAACCATGAAGGGCTGGCTTGCATGAAACTTCGAACAAGAGCAATGTGCTTGGTTTCTCAGTCATCCATCAGGTCAAGCAAGGTGGATGTCTGACGTTCCTGTGACTGAATGTTGAATTTTGGAATTTACCCATTAAACTTCAAAGACAACAGCAAATTTTTGGGCTGTCATCAGATGTTCACAAAGGAGTCGAGCTGAAGAAGGGAAATCATCCAAACATATATTTGTACAATCTTTAGATCATTTGTCCTTTTTTTTTCCCCCAAGTAAAAGGGATTGAGAATTGGGAGAGTTCCCCAGGGATCATCCAGATGGAGGCACTTGCTTTTGCAGCTCAAGGAGAAGGGTACTGTGGGATGAGAAAACCTCATGCAGAGAGTGCAGAGGAATCATAGGTCTCATTGCCCATTGGCTTTTCTAGTGTATCAGAAAAGACTTTTGGGGCTTTCCATGACCAAAGTAAACTATGACCTTGCTTTGACAAATGAAACAAGTAACACCAGTGTTGTGCCTTTGAGAGCCCTTGATCCCAAAGAGAAAAGCAAGGGTTTTCCTTTTTCTTTTGGACCCATTCCACTGCAAACAAAAGCATCCCACAGGTCAGACAAGGGTATCTGACAGGATTTAAAGAGACTTTTCCTTTTTCCTTCTGTTCTCAACACCAGTAATTTATATTTAAAAATATATCAGACCTAAAAGCTCCTCATTCAGTTTATATCTGTAACAGATAGAAAATATAGAACAGAAAACTGCTGTGACTCACTCAAGAAATGTCTTGGCTTTGTAGCCTATGTGGACTTTAAGAGTCCCGTCCTCCTCCTATATCAGAAAACAGTGATCCTGCAAAGTAGTAGATATCATTCAGAATGGTTAGAATAGCTAAGTGGACTAGTACGGCATTTAGAGGTATAAACACAGGACATACAGTTGTTCCTCTGCTGATCCATTCAAGTACCACTCTCAGAATACTAAATCCATTCCTGAAGTTGGCATGTCTGTAAAAACCAAGTCGGGAAATGCTGGGGATAGTAATGATTTGAAGTCTGAAAATTGTGCTTCACACTGAGAACTTTCAGATAGTCCATTCCCCCCTTTCAGAGGTTTTCAGAAGTGATATTTAGAGGACTAAAAGCAGTTAATTTGCCAGGCTATGTCCAATATTATAGGAATCTGGAATCTGTACCAAGCTGTAACAAGATGCAGTGGCTGGAATCTCAGACTAGAAAATGTTTGCTATATAAATAGTTCCTTATTTCTAATTTAATAGTGGAAAAAGATTAAGAGCTATTGGAATGACTGATAGGCTCTGTAGAAAGTCCTAAGGTGTTGAGCCCAGGTGTAGTTTCTCTTCAGATGCTGTGGTGGGAGGCAGGCTTTAGACTGTTACCATTGAGTTGGACATGGACAACTGCCTAGTTCTAGAAGGTGAACCTTCAGCAAGCTGACTCCCACTGTTGTTATCTCATGTTAGGTCAGGGATTAGTTGTCTTAAAGAACAGTTGATGCGAATGCTGTAACTTAGAGGTGTACGGAGTCTAAGGAGGTGACTGAGTTTTAACAGAACACGTAAGAGGACTCCTTTTCACCTGGCAAAGAAAAGGGAAGCAAACAACCAAATTAAGTGAAATGATAAGGCTGACTGCAGGTTTGCAGTTATCAGTTTAGGTTTGATTATCTGTAGTGGGTTTTCCTACATTTCCCTGTCTTAGGCTTATAACTATGAATAAGTGGTTTGCATCTTGTTCTCAAAGTGGAATCTGTGCACAAGGTTGGTGGAAGCTGCCTTCCTCTTAAAAATTAGATGTGTTTTCCTGTTATCTGAATAGAGGAAGGGGAGAAATGGAACAGGGTATTTGTAGTCCTGACAGAGCTACTATAGACTTTCACATTGTGGTTTCTAAAGGACAGTAAATCCCCCAAACAGAAGACCTGGCTTCCTCTGGACTCTACAACCCAGCACTTTGGTCACCCAGAACTTTAGTCCTGGTTTTACAGCCAGGAACTATAGACTTCGGTCCTGCAGTGTGGTTGTGGCATAAAAACCCAATCAGAATTTGTCAACATGTTGATTTCATAGAGTAACCTAACTTTCTGTTAGATATATCCCACCAATTATATTATGAAAGCATTTCAGTAGATTCAAGGGTCTTGACCCTTTCAGTAGAGATATGTTTCAGTTTTTTGTTAGACACCTCTCAAAATCTTAGACCTTGGTCTGTTAGGGATGACACATCTAGGAAACTTAGAGATTAATTCTTTTTTTCTGTGCTAATCAAAGATTTTAACAGTAAGCACTATCATTAGATCCTCTTTTTTTGATAACTGATGCACAAACAAGTCAGTTTCTGGGAAAAATGGTACATTAGCTTGATTTTGAAGGTCATGCTGCATTAGAGGCCTCACTGTAAATGCTCTTCTTTTTAACTTTATAAACCAATTACTACAGCAGGATGAAGGAGAGTTTTGATTCCCTAATTGACAAATTGTTTTCAGTTCTTAATTTGTAGTTTCAGTTTTGGAAGACTGCTTTCAAGATTCAGAACTCTGTATTGCAGCAGTCTAGCTGGAGGATTTAGAAGACAATGGGAGAACAAAGGAGTTCAGGAATGAAGAAGGAGAAAGAGGTTGAGCTGTTTCTTCTGTTTCTTGGTTTTGGAATGAGTGACTATTATAACCTCTAAGTAATGCTGAGGTCAGTGGCTGTATGCCATCATGAAATGCAAGTAAAGTTAAGATAAGAAGGTAACTCTTGGCAAACTGTTCCCTCTCCATTTCTCTCCCATATTCTTTGTAAATTCTTTTCGCCCAAGCACGGGTACCAGGGAGCCTTCTTGTCTTTAAGTTGAATGTTTCCTTTCTTCTGGTAATCAAGCCTACAGATATAGCCCCTGTGTGCTCAGCTAAAAAGGAAACCACTTTTTTTTTTGACAGTGAAGCTTCACTGCCAAAATGATCTTGTACTGCAGGTGGCTAGAGGTATATGATACAAGTTAGTTTGTCAGCTTTGGAACACATGTGAAGGGCAGGCTCTTCAGGAAGGGTGAACTGTAGCACCAGTCCTATGATTAGCAAGTCTGGTTCTGTGTCCTTCAGCTTCTGAGACCCTGAAGATCCATTGCAGGTTCTGCTTTCAGGTAAGGAGAAACTTACATCTATTTTGACCCTCCACTTCATAACAAAAGGCTTTAGTAAGTACTGATCCACATAACGGTCTGGTCCTCAGCTGGGGAAAATTGGTGGAACTCCAGGAAATTTCTAGAAATGAAAAACTGGAGAAATCTCTGAAAGCACAGCAGTTACTGGGACTTGCACAATATTCTGCAGCTTGTAAGAATACAGGAGCAGGAAGTTGGAATGACACGATAGCTTAATCTGTGATCTCTTGTTTTTTTATGAGGGAAAGAAAATCTTTAGGAGAGCACTTCGCTCCTGTTCTCTTGGTGGTATTGGCTTGATGGCTTTGTTTTTCTTTGAAAACTGATAGCAGAAGACTATCCAACCTTCAGGAGTGGAGCCATTATATGTGGGGCTGTGCAACAGGAGCCAAAGTTTAAAAATAAAATACCAGGCTGCCTTCCTGAGGATCCAGACATAGCATACACACACACACACATACGCAATATCTTGACTGACCACAGTTATATCAGTTACTGAGTTCAGAGCAACAGACAATGAGAACCAAAAAGGGAGTCTTGTTCCTCAAAAAGAAAGAGGAAGAAATATAAGACTTCTGCAGACTCAGATTCAAGTTTCTGGAGTGCATGAGAGGAGGCCCCTCATCACCAGCAGGGTTGAGAGACAGCAAGACCAGATGACTGTCAGTCATTCCTGGTGTTGCCTGCTATAGCCTCTTCCCAGCCCTCCCTTTTCTCTCCCTCATTTTCTCTGCCCTACTGAATAATGGTTCTGGGCAGAGCAGTTTTTTTTGAAAATGTGCTCCTTTTTTTAAGAGATTAAAGCAGTGGCTTTTATTTCATACTGAGTGCTGAGGGACCAGCACACCAAACATCAGAAGAAATGAAAGACCAACTGCTTTGACTTCAGAGCTACTATAAAGATGCACGTCACCAGCATCATTCTCTGCTAGGCTATGGAAATAGCAGATGATCAGTCTGCATCTTTCCAGAAGACGTGGAGAAGGAGGGGCCTACAGAGGAGGTAGTAGATAGACCAGGAAGAATTATTTATGGCAGAAAAGCAGAAATTTAAGGTATAATGCCAGGAATACAGCTTGGAAGTTGAGATAAGTTATGTTAAAAAGGAATGATCTTTTGAAAGAAAAAGTGACACTACTCAGGCAAACAGTCTAAGAAAATTTGAAGATACAATTCTTGATCTCTTGTGAAGGTGGACAGGGATGAAGAAGGTGAAAGATCTAACCCTTTTTTTCTGCTTCCCCAAAATGCTGATGTCATATCAACTTCCAGACTTTGCTTGATAATTGTGAGCTGGGCTGACAAGGGTGGGAAGTAGGATTCCTCCAGTGGCCTGATGTGAAGCAGCAGGGAGTGTGCTTCTCTCTGGAGACGTGACATAAACTGTGTGCAGGTAGCATCTGTGCATAGTCTTATCTGCCTGTATGCTACCTCAAGCTAGCACTAAACGATTGGAGTCTACACTTTTGACTGCATGGAGTGGGCAGATGCAGTTTCCAGAAAAGCCCCTGATCCCCAGATGTACCTCACAGTAAATGCAAACTGGATTTTTAGCTAGGCTTCTTCCAGATGCAGCAAGCATGTTTGTGTATCTCAGCTGACAGCTACAGAGTTAAAAAACCAAAGAAGAGGTGTTACCATTTCGTATCTCTGCCCAGGCAAAGTAACAGTCACAGCTGCCCATGACACACTTGGCTTTTGGCAGAGCTCAGGCTGGTTTTGCTCTGCAGACATAGGATGAAGCATGCTGAGTATGCTTCCTTCAACAGGAATGCCAGCAGTATCTTGGATTACTACAGAGACTGCTCTGTGTCTGTGAGCTCCTTCTGCAGAGTTTGGGTTCATGTTAAATGGCATCAGGAGCCCTTGGTAGCCTGTGTATGGCTCTTGGCACAGGCTAATCACCTTTTTTGGAAAGTCATGTTTTCTTAGACATCCAGATTCTCAAACTGGAACACTTATTTTATTGAAGATTTCCAGAAAAACCATCCTAGCTTTACATACTAGTTGAACATACACTGAAGGTGATGCTGTAGCCTAAGGGTTTTCTAGGATTTGATTCTCTTACAATCTGAACTTTTTTTTTTAAAATCCATAAAATATCTGGATCTTGTTTGTGGTGATGTCCTAACAATGAAGGGTAGGTGCAACTGTCAGCATGTGAAAACTAATTGCTTGGTAAATTCTCATAAATTTTGTCAGCCAGGGTGGAGTGGAAGTGTGCACACGCTTTGTGGCTCCAGCTAGCATGTGTGAAAGAGAGGTCTGATTAAATCAAACTTCCTCTTCTTCGGTCATTAATATCTCCTGCTTACAGAAGATATTGAGGAAGACCTAGAGTGTTCCTCTTACAGATATTTTTATAAAGGTGCTATAAAGAAGATTCCCTTTGATACTTATAGTAAGTTTTGACAGTTTTTTGTCCAGACATTTTCTGGAAGAGAAGAATTATTAATACATTGCCCATTATTTATAAGAGTTTGGGAAGAGAGTAGAAGGATTTAATAGTTTGGGGAAAATCATATTAAGAGAAAAGCCTCTCAAACCATGTAAGAATTTCAGTTCTTCTATCTGTCAGTCCTTTGAATATCCTTTCTCACCCCCCATATAAAGATCCCTTTTTGGGTGGCCACCCTTTTTTCCATGTCCCTCCTCCCACTGTGATCTCAGGTAATATGAGGGTTAGACCATGTTCACCATCCCTAAACTCTGTCTCCCCTGGTATTCTTCTCAGCTCTGCAGACATTTTGCTGAGTTGACCTAAATTCTTCAGAAAAGGGCTTGGATTCTGTGCAGAAAGCTGGAAATGGCAACTCCAGTTAAGGAGTAAATACAAAGCTAAATAAAGAGCATCAGTTAATATCCTTGTGTGTGGTGTATGATTTACCCCTGCTCCTGAAATTTTAGCTTCCACTGCGCTGGAGAACTTTTTAGTTGCTGGGTAAAGTTACCACTGGGATTTCAGGCACAGTGGCACAGAAAGGTAGCATGGCATAACGGGGAACGGCTGGAGTGTGGAAACGCACTTTCTGCTGCTGGCTGTGCTGCAGACTAGCTGTGTGACCTGGAGTCAGGCTACTTCACTTTCCTGTGCTTCTCCATCACCAGGTGAAGGAAGAAGGTTCTCCGTGGTGCAGACTCACTCATCTTGCTTCTCACAGAGAGAGCCTACAACAGTGTGGCCTGAAGCTGCATGAGTCAAATAAATAGGTAGTAACTGCATGGAATAGAGTGTCAGTATTGCTACTTGATATATTTAATTCTGCCATATGTTCCTTACATATTACCTACAGGGTGTGAGTCTTCAGATTTTTGTTCAATAATTTGAAGCTGTTTGAAAACCATGGGAATACTTCAGTCTTTTCTCTCTCTGAGATCAAGTCACTTCTGCTGACTTAAATGACTTTGTGATAAATGAATGGAAACCTGAAACATACGATACTTTCTTTTGTCTTGCTTTGGTGTTTCATAAACAGCAGAAGGAAAAATGAAATTTCTGCAGGACTGATTGTATACTTTTGGCATAGACTCTTTTGTCAACGAAGTCCTAAATTAATGTGAAACTTTCACTCTGTATACATTCCTGCAAACAAGAACCCACACTTGAATGAATGCTTGTTGCATGAAACAAAAAAGTACAAATGCCCTTTATTCAAATGAGTTTTAAAGGGTTAAAGTTCTAGAATGGCCTATAAAACACATTACATTCCTGCTTTTTCTCTTCCGTAGTGTTAAAGGATCGTGGCTAACATAAATGAAGTGCCTCAAAATATTCTTTGTATGTATTTTGGTGTCATATGGTTCAGGTATGCCTCTTTTGGGATGAAAAAGCAGGGAGTAGTAGATTCACCTGACTGGCAAGTGGTGTTGCTGAATGCTGTGTCTGAAGGGCTGTTCACCTAGCTGGACTCTCACTGAACAGAGATGTGTGTTTATCTCTGTGACTGCCCATGTCTTCTCTCCACGTGTAGTTGAAAAAATGCATCCCGTCCCTTTCAACCAGCATAAGTCTGAGGACATACAATTTTATAACAGTTGAGTCTACGGTCTTTGTGGTTTAAGGTTGGTTTTGTTTTTTTTTTTTTTTTCCTTGTTTATTTCCATCTTTGTTCCTTCAGTGAGAAGAAGAAAAAAGAATTTCTTTACAGGGTTCTGCTTTGCAGTAATCCTGCTTTATTTTAAAACCTCTTGAGCTGGAGGATTCAATGACACTTGATCTACCTAAAGTATTTATGTCTACCTCTTGGAAAAACAGTAAGTTGGGAAGTTTGTAAGTTTCCTCCGTTTAAGTCACACATTGGTTCCTTTTTTTAAGTGGTTCTATAATAATCAATAAAACCAACTTCAATTATGTACCTGTTGTGGTTTAGCCCCCGTCAGCAGCTAAGCACCACACAGCTGCTCGCTCACTCCCCCCCACCCTGTAGGATGGCGGAGAGAATCAGAAGGGCCAAAGTAAGAAAACTCGTGGGTTGAGATAAGAACAGTTTAATAATTAAAATAAAACAGCAATAATACTAATATAATGAAAAGAAAAATAATGAGTGAGAGAAAGATGAAACCTTGGAAGAAGAGGAAAAAAACCAAAACTAAACAACAAGTGCTGCAACCGCTCACCACCTGCCGACCGATGCTGCCAGTCCCCGAGCCGCGATCGCTGCCTCCCCCGGCCAACTCCCCCCAGTTAATATACTGGGCATGATGTCACATGATATGGAATACCCTTTGGCCAATTCGGATCAGCTCTCCTGGTTGTATCCCCTCCCCTCCTGGCTTCTTGTGCACCTGGCAGAGCATGGGAAGCTAGAAAGTCCTTGACTAGTGTAAACACTACCCAGCAACAACTAAAACATTAGTGTGTTATCAACATTATTTACATACCAAGTCTAAAACACAGCACTATACTAGCTACAGTGAAGAAAATTAACTATCCCAGATAAAACCATGACAGTAACTCTTTGCTTTGGAACTGTAGAACATTGCAGTGTGTCTTTGTTATTGCCATGGGTAATTCTTTCTCTTTATTGAAAACATCGTGAGCCAGACTACCCTTGCTTTGCTTTCAGAATATTACTTCTTAAGATTTTAGATTAATTAAAAGCCATGTTATGTTGCATAATTTTGTTTGTATCTCATCAGGTTGAAAGTTCTGTTGGGTGTTTTAAACCATCACAGAGCTTGAACCTTCTGGATACTTTTGGGTATTTTTTAAAATGTTTTTCCGATCTTTGTTAGCTTAAAATATATCTTATCTACTTCCATCAATTTTGCGCGCAGAGTAAATGTCAAGGTTTGTCTACCCATGGAGTTATTTAGACAGAGCTACTGCAGTTTCAAATAACCCTCCTTAAGCCCCAAAGCATGTCCAAGTGTGGGTACAGCCTCACTTCTGGTTCTTCTTGCACACATGGCTTGGTGTGATATGCAGGATGACCTGGAGCCTTGATGGAAGTGTTTATAGGAGGACATGCTGAGGTCAGTTGCAAAGGGCTTCTGGTCAGAACAGTAACACTAAGTGGATCCTTCAGAACAAAACAGATATGCTCCATATGCAGATACCCAGTGACCTCATTGTATTTCTGTGTTTTGGTTGTGGAGCAGTTGGCAGTCAACATGTTCTGTCCCCTCCATTCCAAAGAGGGAATATCCCTGGAGCAGTTACTCTCTCTGCAGCTAAAGCAATGGCTAGTGTACCAATGGGGAGAGAGAACTGCTGTCCAGACTGCCTTCCTAGAGCCAAGCGTGGGTGGGCTTCTGGTGGTAGCCACAAGCAGAATACCTGTCCTGAAGAGCCACTGTCCCATGAACCTTCAATAACATACCTGGATTTGAAATGAAAGAAGAGATTTTCTGAGGACAAAGCTTATAAGAAGGCCATTTCTTGGCTGTTTATTTAATGCTTCCCTTCAGGCTTCTTCTAGGTGTACCTGTTCAAGCAGGGCGGTTGGATGAGATGATCTCCACAGGTCCCTTCCAACCCCTACCATTCTGTGATTCTTTGTCGCTTCTTAGTATTTATGTGCAAAACCAAAGTCCTGGTGAAGTCTAAGGTGCCACTGAGCTGCCTTTTCTTGAATTTGTCTAAGTATCTTGGTGGTTTTTTTAGGGTATTTTTTTCCTATTTGGAGAATGTCCCCTTTTTGACTAGGCACATACATGAGCACTTTCTAAAAAGTCCTTCCACCTTGAATTTATCCAAGAAGTCTCTTCTCTTAGGCCAGGAAAACTGAAAATCTTTTCCAGTCTTCACCTTGCTTTAGACAGAGTGCTGTCTGGGGGCCTGTGTTGAGTTTTCTACGTCCTGCCTCTTACAAAATTCAAGCATTTGGGTTCAGTTTCCATGTTACACAGATTTCCAAAGGTTAAGGAAACTAATTAATCCAGAGACTTTCTCATAAGTGGACTGTCCTATGCTTTTCTTTTTCCATAATGAAGATATGCCATCTTCTTTCGGAGTGTTTGAATAAAACAAGATGGCCAGGTTTCAAATTGGTGATGACCTGAGGTAGCTAAAATCTTTAATCAACTATTTTTAAATTATGAGAAGTTGTTAGTTTAATTCACTGGGTTAAATAGAAGGAGTGGGTGGCTGGAAAATATAACAGGGTGTTCCTGGTCTCCCTTTAATTCTTTTTTCAAAGAGATACCTTTTATGCTGATGAACTAGTCTTGAACTGAACTTTCCTTATGACAAGAGATATTGTTTTCTTTATATGTAGTTTGGCAATTGTTTACATATTCTCAGATAATGTTTTGGCAACTAGTTTCTCTTTTATCAGCTTTCACCCTGTATCTTTAGGGTAAAGCAAGAATGGTTCCACTTTCTTCAAAATGAGAGTAATCTTATGACAATGGGAACTGATTATTTTGTTAAAATTGGACATTGTTACCTTCCTAGTTATTTAAAAAACTTGAAATTTTTCCACTTTTAAATGGTTAAATGTAAGAGCATTTACAACAGCAGAAAAACCCAAGGTGTTCTGTAATGGACTTTCAGAAGAGAAAAAAGCCACAATAATTCTGTGATATCTACATACTTACAAGAATTGTAGTTTTTGAAAGATGCAGTTGGTTAAAATCTCAGCCCCTCTTAGCCATGGGCCTTATTACAAAGAAAGTCTTAGTTATTTTTTCTTTATGGTCTATTTCCTGTTTGGGTATTTCTTGGGAGGAAGAAAAAGAAATTGGATGTTAGTGGCTGACCCTCAAATGGCTTATTTAAAGCAAAAAGGATTAAACTAGGACAGAAGAACTCCATTAGGAGCTTCCACATCTTACAACTTTTAATACAACTCAGCTTTAATAATAGTTTTCTCCTTAATTTGAATCTGTCCAAAGTAGTCAGGGGAAAGGACTGTTTATTATTGGAAAGATGAGAAATAAGGTTAACAAGAGGTTGGGTTTTTTTCTTTTTGCGAGGGAGATTGTTCTTAATTATTACCTGCGTAACAAAGTGTGTTTCTTTTATAGATAGGGAATAGCAGCTTTTTCCTATTTTTAATGCAATATTCTAATGCCTCTTTGACCCAAACACTTTCTGGCTGGAGAACTTCAATTAACCTTGGTCAGTTCATAGATATTGTGATCCATAATCCTAGGATCCCTCTGAATTATTTCCCCCACAACCACCACCCTGAAGTGCATTGTAGATGTTCCACTTAGTTTCTTCTAGGGATACGCGATCTGCGTATCACACAAATGATGATGACTGAGCCAGTATTTTGTATATATTTTGTAAATATTTTGTACTTAGGCTTTATATATTACACCAACTGCAAAAACTTGTTTCCTAGAGGGACCAAGGGGCTGGAGATGGAGGTTGAAGGGGGAGTAAAAGAAGCAAAGTTCTCATTTGCACCCAGGATATTGCATTGCAGTGTGTACATATTCCACCCCAACATGTAATCCAATGGACTATAGAAATATATATATAGAAAGTTATTTGGGACAAACTAAAGTACTTTGGACAACATAAATGTTAGCGGTAGCTTGTTGTCCCTCCTTTTCAGCAGTATCACTTTTCAGCCATCAGTGATAGGACCAGCATCTTGCTGCCACCATCCCAAAGAGACAGAGGATCTTCACTTGCACAGGTGGAAAAAAAAGGTCTTTTGGGAGGGCTGGCAGGGAGAAGGCTGGCAGCCTAGTGGTAATCACTAGTCGGGAGATCTGTCAAATACTGGAAAAGTATATATTCTTCTACCTGGGGCAGAAATGCTGGCTGCCACACTGTGAGTGACTCAGTGGGCAAATAAAACTGTGTATTCTGTCTGGCATTATAAATGGGTCAGTGATGGATTTGTGTTACCTGAGGAAATGAACTGACTGAGAGGCTTCTGCTTGCTACCCAGCAAATGTCAAATATAGCAGGAAGCTTGGGGGAAAGGGAGGGACAGCTGGAGACAAAGACCGTGTTAAAATAGCTAGGATGTCAGTGAAGCTCCTTAAACCAGAGTTTCTGAGGAGTAGACTGGGAAAGCAGAACAATCTTTAGACTTTGCTAATAAGCATTTCCTTGTCCTCCAGTAGGGTTTCACCCATGAATCCTGCTTTATAATTAGAGTTGTGCATGAGGTGGGTTTGAGTCTGCATGAGGTGATGTGTTCTACGCAGCTTTGTCTGCTGGTACAGAACATGACTTCTGGTTCTTTGGTTTTATAGGGTTAAACCCATTCCTCTGAATGCCCTTTTTCATCCTCTCCACATGCTCTCTGCATGGGGCTAACCCTTTAAAGGAGTACCTCTGGAGCATGTAAGATCTCAGGATGGACTGAGGGAGAGGACTGCATCATCCCCAGGGTCTTTACTAAGCTGAGCTCATATTGGTGACAAAAGGCAGACAGTGGGCTTTGGCTTGCTTGGATCTGATCCATGCAATGTTTCTTTGGTTCCCAACTGCCCTGTGAATTTCTCTTACTTTGAGAGTCTTGAATGTCTACCAAACTTGGTGCTGGTATTATGGAAATGATCTCTGGCTGAAAGATGACTCCTCTCACCAGCTGAGTTCAGTCTCTGTCACCACTGCTATGACATAGGTCCAGTCTCTGCACTTAAAGGAGGAACATGTGTCCAGTAAAGCACCTTTTCACATCTGTCCTTCAAGATGGTGATAATCTCTCTTTATTTTGTGCTCTTGAAGACATTTTTTCAGTAGCAGTCCCAAAGCAGAGCTTTGCCCTTGGCATTTTTGGTTTCTGAGGGCTAGTCACTTGATTTCCATCTCTGTGACTACACTGAGAGTGCCTGCTTGTGTTTTGAACCAGCTGTGTTGGCTCGTCTAATCTCAGATCTCTAAGATTAAAATTCTGTGGCCCCTAAAATAATCCAGCAGTTCATGTGCTCCCATGGTTTAGCTCTGTCACCAGTTTGTAAGCTGTATTTAGCCTCTGTAAAAACACTATGCTCCTTGCAAACTAACATTGGTCCTCTCTAAAGCATGCTTGCAACTTACCAGCTACAGCATTTTAAGTGACCATGGAATGGAGCATGTAGTTTGGGGTGAACAGCAAGATTACTTTTAGAGGCACTACAGGCTGCGCAGGTCTGTTTTAGGGTTTGTTTAAGGGCAGACAGCCATCAGGAGATAATCTGTTCTCTCTTCAGTCACAGCTTTGCTCTTTCCCACTTCAGTTCATGGTGTAGCAGGGTATGTGGTTGAGTTTGTCATATCTGATTTGCTACTGGCAGGACCCCCTTTATAACAGCTCTGACTTTTCTTGGCAAGAAAGAGATCTTTGCTGGGGTTATTCCAGGCTGAGAAGCCTGCTCCTCCCCCTGCTCCTTGCAGGGTGAGGCTGGTAATGCATCGCTTGTGTAAAGAGCTCCTAGAAGATGTTATTTGTAATGCATGAGAAGGAATTAGGTTGTTTCTGGAGTACCCAGGCAGAGTGCTGCCGTGTTCTCCAGCACCACCTACTGACATCTTCTTCTTCCAAGTCCATGTACACAGTGGAGTGCGCTTCTCTTAACTCATGAGAACTGGATTTCTTGAGGTAATACAACACACTCTTAGCTGGAAATTAGAAACCCCAGACCCACTGCTTTCAGTTGCATTATGCCATATGGGGAGCACTAAGGAGCAGGGTACAAAAGCCAAGTTGCTTGACTCTGGTATCTGTTTTCCTAGGCTGAGACAGCCCACTTGCCTCTTCAACACTTATGTCTATGCAGAAGGGCATTGAGAGGTTGGGTGGTGTCAGTGAGGTGGATGACTTGGCTCATTTCTGTGAGCTTTTAGTGTGGGAACCAAGTGGCTGACCACATTTCTACTGTAGAGTTTTGCCCTATGCTGTTCCGTCTTCCTCTTAAATCCTGGAAGGATTTAAACAGGTATTTTCTTTACAGGTTTTGACTGGGAAAATGGTTTAATGCTTTTTTTGTGTGTTTTCATTTTCTTCCTCTTCTTCAGCTTCTGGTAGGAAAGGAAACTAAGTTTATTCTGTAAAAAAAAGGAGCCTATCTGATAAAATTTCCCCCTTCCTAGTAAAATTATTGTTGCATCTTTTTGTAACACATGGCCAAAGCAGCATTCTGTTTATTGACTCTGGTGAACCACAGGAAAACTTGACAAAACTCTCTGTGTGTCTGTATTTGTACCTCCACAACTACTGTGCAGTAAATTAAGTACTTGCCATACTTAACAAGGGAAAAAGTCCTACTCTGGCCATTTAGTTGTTCCGATTCTCACATATATTTAGAGTCTTGGATTTCTGTAGGGATTAATAACATGCCATGAAAGTAATTCAGAAGATCAGGAAAACCCTTCCTAGTCTTGCTTGGAGCAAAAGCATTTAATAATTGAGAGCCTTCTCATAGTTGAAGTTCTTCATTCTAAGACTCAGTTGCCCATGCTCTGTATCATGTAATATTTCACAGTTACCTTCAGGAAGAGAAGACAAAAAAAGTCAGAATCATACTTTGTATGACTCTCTATTAATTTGTCTTTTAATTAAGTTGTGGCATTTTATTTGCAATCTGCTTTTATTTTAAAAGGTTGACATTTGAAAGTATCTTTCAGGCATTTAGGTGGCCTCTTCATGTATTTTTTGAAAAAGAACAGACATATATGTACACTCCAGGAGCCCAGAGAAAGAAGAAGAGACATTATTTGTAAGAAATGGAAAAGGAGTGGTCAGCATTTAGGTAGCTTGAATCAGTAAAGCCCCAGCCTGATGCTCTTTGTAGTTTAGTTACTTCTATCTAAACTAGCTTTGTTGATTTTATTTCCTTGCAAGTAACACATGGGTGTAAGATACAGCATTCCATCTTGGACTTTTGCCTTGCTTGCTAGGGAAGTTTTTGTTTTCTGCAGTGAGGTAACTATTTGCTGTGTCTGCTTGAGGCTGAGGACTACAGTGTTTTCCTCAAGATACCTTGCAGAAGCTGGCATTGTGCTCCTATTTGTGATTCTCATTTCTTTCATACCTCCCTGTAAAATCTGTGGTGTGCCTCTAATCTGCAAGAGTCTTACAGTGAGATGGCTAATATGCATTGATGTTCAGTAACTGAGCACCGTATTTTTCTGGTTTGGGTTTTTTTTGCATTTGTTTGTTTTGGACTTTTTTTTCCATTTTTTGAGAAGTGGTAGTCTTGGAAAACTAGTTGAGCTGATAGCAATGTATCTGTCATTTGGACCTGTTTCAGGGCATTTATGTGTTTATGTACTGAGTTCCCCAAAAGAAAAATAACCAGAGGTTCTGTGAATCCTTGTTCTCTTCTTGAACTGAAAACCCATCTATGCTTCTGGCAACTCCTAGTACTGTGTAGCCTCTCTTCCACAAGCTTTCAGAGTAACATGGTTTACATTTCCTTTAAAGTACAGAAGATTTTGCAAGCTATGTGATAGCTTTACAGTGATCCATGTATGGTATCAGGTATGTTAAATGAATGCATGTATTCAGGAACATAAGTAAATAGTTAGTGTATAGGGATCAGCAAAGTTGGTTGTCCTGTTTTCTGTGACTTGGAGATTTCTGAAATGTTTGGAATATAATGTACAAAGAATGTGTAGTAGGAAGACCTCGTGTTGTGAAATCTGACCTGGAGCCCACTTCAGGTTCAGTCTTGCAGGCAGCTGAATAAGTATGTTTTAGGAAAAAAAATTAGTCTGTCTCTGCCCAATTTAGATTGTTGTTTTTTACTGTTGAGTTGTAATGCATCTCTAATAGAAGTTCTTTCCTGAAAATATCTTACATTGTACAGAAATATTTACTGGAAGAAATGGGCGACATGATCACAAGTATCAGCTAATGTATTTCCCTCATAGGTATAACTGTTAAGTTCCAAATTGTAATATATGACCCAAAACTGAGCATCAGTATGGAGATCCTTAATAATAAAAGGTGTAACTGGTGATAAAACTTTTTCATAAGTGCCTTACATGAAAATACGAACCACAAGGTAGGTATATCAGAGTGGGCAGTTGCAACCCAACCCGTGGAGTACTATCAAAATCCAGTTCTATCAAATTAAAAAATAAAGTGAAAAAAGAAATGTTCCCCAGGGGTTCCCCAGGGGTCTGTACTGGGTCCAGTCCTGTTCCACATATTCATCAATGACCTGGACGAAGGGACAGAGTGTACCCTCAGCAAGTTTGCTAATGATACAAAACTGGGAGGCGTGGCTGATACACCAGAAGGCTGTGCTGCCATTCAGTGAGACCTGGACAGGCTGGACAGCTGGGCTGAGGGGAACCTAATGAAATTCAACAAGAGCAAGTGTAAGGTCCTGCACCTGGGGAGGAACAACCCCATGCACCTGTACAGGCTGCGGTTGACCTGCTGGAAAGCAGCTCTGCTGAGAAGGACCTGGGAGTGCTGGTGGACAGCAAGTTGACCATGAGCCAGCAATGTGCCCTTGTGGCCAAGAAGGCCAGCAGTATCATGGGGTGCATTAAAAGGAGTGTGGCCAGCAGGTCGAGGGAGGTTATCCTCCCCCTCTATGCCACCCTAGTGAGGCCACATCTGGAGTACTGCATCCAGTTCTGGGCTCCCCAGCTCAAGAAAGACAGGGAACTAGTGGAGAGAGTCCAGCAGAGAGCTACAAAGGTGATCAGGGGACTGGAACATCTCTCTTATGAGGAAAGGCTGAGAGAACTGGGTTTGTTTAGCCTGGAGAAGACTGAGGGGGGATCTTATCAATGCTTATAAATATCTGAAGGGTGGGTGTCAGGAGCATGGGGCCGGACTCTTTTCAGTGATGCCCAACAACAGGACAAGGGACAATGGGCACAAACTGGAACACAGGAAGTTCTACCTGAATATGAGGAAAAACTTCTTTACTGTGAGGGTGAGAGAGCAGTGGAACAGGCTGCCCAGGGAGGTTGTGGAGTCTACTTCTCTAGAAATATTGAAAACCAGCGTGGATGACGTGGTCCTGTGCACCCTGCTCTGGGTGTACCTGCTCAAGCAGGGGGGGTTGGACGAGATGATCTCCACAGGTCCCTTCCAACCCCTACCATTCTGTGATTCTGTGATTCCTTGAAATGGTATTTCAATTTAGTTTATTTTGATACCAGCTTGGAGGAGTAACTCCAAAGACAACCCTCAGAGGACCAAAAATCCCAATAGCTTGACTGGAATTTGGTCACTGAAAAAGACCCATGAGTTGAGTAGGTTTGCCTGACTGTAGTTGAGAGTTGAATTTATTATTTGAATTCCTCATTAATTATGGGTTGTTTTCATAAATGAAAGATGAGGGTGGCTTCCTCCAGTTAGAATAGCCTTCAGGTTTCCAGTTTCTCAAATGTATAAATTTTTGCATTGCTCCTATGATTTTACTTGTTTAGTCCTTGTTTTCCGTGTTGTTACCTTATGATATAAAAAGTGTTTAAAAAAAAAAAAAGGCAAAACAACCGCAAACCCAAGGATATCAGAGCAGCAGCTCCATTGTATGTGAGCTGAACCTGGCCAGGATCCCAGGTGGCACAGCTGGAAGGTCCTCACCACAGCTGTATGCACTGGTGTCTCGTAAAACCCAGGCTTCTCTGGCAGGGAAAAAAGCCTGCAGTGTTCCTCATGGGAATTTTGAAAACTTGTCGTGTCTGTAATTAGTTGCTTGTGAATTGCATTGCCATAGTGTTTGGTAGTTTATTTCTGGCAGGTTGATCTCCAACAGCAACAGGAAGGCGGTGGGGAGATTAGACCAACACTGAGGCTTCCTGTGTGTTCTGAAGGAAAAAGATGACTCTGGTGCATGATTCCAGCCTCTGCTAAGACATTTCATTCGTGCCCATCTGCTTTGACCCAACGTGTCGCATGGGAGCCACTGGGACTCCCCATGGAGAGGCAGGTCAGGGGCTGGCAGCCAGGGCCCGTCCCACCGCCCCAGCTGGGAGCAGGGCAGGCCCAGGGGCAGCCTCAGCCCCTGGCATGGGGAGTCTCCCTGGGGCCTAGCCAGGCCATGGGCCTGCAGGTGGGCCTGACTCAGTGGGGCCCAGGGCAAGGCTGTGGGGAGCTGGAGACGGGCCCTGCTGTGGTGTTGCTGGGGTGGGGGCTGATGGCGCCAGGGAGTGAAATGGAGTCCTGGGCCATGGGGAAGCCCCAGGAGGGCTGTTGAGGAAGTGGGAGGCCAGTGGGTGCCCTGAACTGCATCTCCAGGGGGACTTTGTCCAGTTGAAAGGGGTTTGGCAACATTTCTGCTGGTGTGATGGGGTGTGTAGTGTGTAACATCATAGAATCATAAAATCATAGAATCATTTAGGTTGGAAAAGACCTTTAAGATCATCGAGTCCAACCATAAACCTAACACTGGCAGGTCCACCACTAAGGCATGTCCCTAAGTGCCACATCTACACGTCTTTTAAATACCTTCAGGGATGGTGATTCAACCATTTCCCTGTGAAGCCTGTTCCAGTGCTTGACAACCCTTTTGGTGAAGACATTTCTGTCAGTTCCACCTTGGCACAGAGTAAAATGAAACCTGTGTATGCAGCCTGCGTGTATGATGTAGAGATGAATATGCCTCTGATCATCGGACTGGAGGAAGGCTTGGAGAACTGGAGATTTCTTTGTTTTACATGCAGAGTTACTAATACTGAGCTGGAAGTTCACATAGTGTGTGTGGTCTGACTGACCTTTTCAGTTGTGGTTGTGCATGTGCATATTCTTAACTTCTAGAAGCTCTGCTGACTCCATCTCAAAATGTAACGGATGGGTAGTCAAACCACAGAAGCTCAATTTTGAGGTCAATGCCTTGGGCTTCACAATTAATTTTGTATTTTGAAGCTTTAAAACCAAACTTAAACATAATGATTTGTACTACTTTGGCTGCTGCCAAATTCTGTAATGACTGCTGTTCAACAAGCACAATTATCTTTTGTTTTGGATTTTTAAAAACCTAGAAATCTAATGCAACTGTGTCTCTGATGTTCTCACGCATTTATGAGAGTAGAGAACGATGTCGAAGACAATTCGAGACTTCACCTTGGGTCTTTAAAACCGTGGCTTTCAGAATCTCTTTTGCCCAATGTTTTGGAAGCTTTCCGCTCATAAGGAAACTGAGAATACCTCTTCTCCATATTAAGCATTAAAGCCATATATTTTAAGAAGAGGTTGTAAATGCAAATTAGTCAGACAATGGCCTTTTAATAATCTGTTTGGTGAGGTTAGCATCACATTAGTAAGGGTATTTTAGAAGTCACATTATCTGTGGGCAATGTGGTCTCAAGAGATTGGTTGTGAATATGTTAGAAGGCTTGTGGGATTTATGGATTCATTTCATGGTGGTTGTGTTTGGTTGTTTTGGGTTTTTTTCCCACTCTTAACGCTTTTGAGTTAGTGGATTTGGTAACTCTTCTCTCACACCACCTCCATCCCCCCTCTAAATTTTCTTACTGTGCTGTTTGAAAATTTAAAGGATTATGGAATGCATTGCTTTAGCTGGTCATGATGGAAATGTGCAAATCTTGCTTTGTCTCGTTTGCTCGGGGTGTGTGTCTTGCCAGTGTGTTAACATCCGCACTTGAAAATGCTCTTTGCTGGTGGGTAGGTGGGTCTCTCTCAGTTCCATATCCCATGCAGACCAAGAAGAGAGAAAGACACACATTGTGTTTCAGTTTCTTTTGATATATGAGCTCAAACTAGCAGTCTGTTTTTCTTTGCCTTTGTGCAATGCCTGAATTTGAAAGAAAAATGTCGAAATGGTAGAGCAGAATTCCTCACAAAATACTGCATCCTGCTTTCAGTGTGATGCATGGTGAAAACATCAAATTCAAGTCCATTCAGCTGTACCTGATGTTTGTTCCTCATAGCTGCAATAAGATTAACCTCTTCTCTGACTTGGTGCTGCCTTTGTGATATAGATCTTGCTGAGATTCAAGCTAGAACCCATTAGAAAGTCTCCCATCAGTTTTTATAACCAGCAGCTGTTAATGATGTCTCAACTCTTCCTTCTGGTTTGTAGCAGACCGGTACTGTTGGTTTAAGACTGTCTAGACAGCAACCAGCATCCTTGAGGATACCTTCTCCAAGCATCAGTGACTGCTGGAGATGGGGATGGTGGTGTTTTATCTTCTGAAGCTGCCAGGATGACCTTTTTTTCAGAACCTCAGGTTTGCTCTCCCTTCTGGTTTTCTATTTTGTAAGCTGGTGTGAAGCTTCCAAAAGAGAGCTGAAAGCGTTTTGTGGTGGTGTTTCTAAAGGGTCTGAAGTTTTCGGG
The DNA here is from genome assembly GCA_031468815.1 of Morus bassanus. Classification (NCBI taxonomy): domain Eukaryota; kingdom Metazoa; phylum Chordata; class Aves; order Suliformes; family Sulidae; genus Morus; species Morus bassanus. The sequence continues at coordinate 34,324,172 of CM062600.1, forward strand.
GGGGGGGGGGGGGGGGGGGGGGAGGGGAGAAGGCGTGAGGGGGGAAGTGCGAGATTTGTGTGCCTGTGTTGTTTTTCCTCTGTTCTACACAATGGAGCTTTCAGAGAACCTCTCTTAAAAGGCATAGCTACAGCCTTTGTGTGAAGGGTGTGTCCGCTGGCTGGGTTTGCTGATGCAGACGGCCTGGCTGGTGATTAACAAAGGTCATTAGACTTTGGAATCTGGCAGGGGAGTGGGGTTGTGTGTCTTCTTGCCAAGCAGGAGGGGTCCCCAGGGACAGGGCAGGCTGGAGGCCCCCTCCCTGCCTCCCCCCTAACCCCCCCGCGGGAGGCTCAGCTGTGTGTTGCCTCTGCCTGTAGGACAGCTTGGACCAGTGTCTTGATGCTGTAATGCTCAGTTTCTGGAACGAACCGTCACATTTGTCATCCATGGGACAGGGAAACCAACCCTAGGAGATGCTTGCGGGTGATCTGCTCAGGGAGGGAAAGTGCTGCTTGGGCAGTGCAGGGGTACAGCAGCGACATGACTTGGGGGGCAAGTCATGCAGGAGAAGGGGATATATGTTCTGGGGATGCTGATTTTTCAAGTGTCATCCAAGGCGGAGGAGGAAAAAAAGGAAGAAAAAAGAAAAAGCCTGGTGTGCTTGAGATGAAGCCGAGATAAGTGAGGCCATGTTGTGCACTGGTGAGAAGCTCTGAGCCTCTGAGTGCAGGAGTTGTCTGAGCTAAAATGGCTGCTCCCAAAGCTCAGAGGACTAGGGCAGCTTAGTGAGTCTTAAAGCTTCAGTGACGCAGGGGCTCATATCTCTTGAAAGTGTGATAAACACATTCAGCAGAGCTGTGGCTTGTTTGGCTGAGATGAAAGGACTAAGCTTGGGGGATGGGTAGTGAAAACTGGATGATCTGCTTTTCTGTGAAGTGCTCTAAATGCAGGAGTCGTCTGCTCCATGGAAAAATTTGTTTTCAGGTCTAATGGACTGTGCTAAAGGAGACGTGGGGTGGGGCTTCACTCACTGCTGTAATTTGATCCAGAGCAGATAGCAACCTCTTCCACACAATTTGGTCTGGTGCTTGCACATAAAAGCTTGAGTATCTCGATTATTGTAACTTTGTTAGCTGAAAAGAAGCTGGTGCAGCGTTCATTTTCTTTATTGGTGGTGGGAGGGAGTGGGGGGAGAGAAAGGACACAGTGCAGCCTGCAAAGTAATGTAGGTAAAATATGTGGAGAGCCTCTGTGCTCAGACTGTCCAGAATTTGACTTCCTAGAAGTTTATTTTAGCAGGCTATCAGAAGAAGCATTCTTTCATATAAAATCCTGATGCAGTACCCTCTCTTGTTTCTGTGCCCTAATGTTTTGGAGCTTTCTCCTCATTGTGGAAGTAGCTTCCTACTCTAGACACAATAAACAGATGGAATTATCAGTCCTTTGGGCTGCCCTTCTGCCTTGGACCTCTGAAATGCTCAGTTTATCATCCTTTCCCAGTGCAGCACATGGATGCATAAAGAAGTAATTCCTGTATTAACATAGGAAGGTTGCTCCTGTGCCTAAGTACTGCGCAGGGTAGGAGGGTCTAAGGCTTCTTGTCTTGGTTGTGCTTTGTGTCTTTTCTCCTTCATGGTGGTGTCAAAACATACAACTCTCTTGCTGGATTAACTGGTCACAACCTGAACCACCATACTTCATGTTAACGTATCTTGTGTTGCTTTGTACTTAAAGGTATGCAGAGCTATTGGGTAAATCAAGGACGTCATGATCATGATGTCTCTGAGTCTTCGTAACTCCTGTTTCCATTGTACTTTTGCAGTATTCCTGTTGCAGTTGCTGTCCCTCTCTTCCTCCAGCCCTCTCCATCCCCCAGACTGCTAATGCACAAAGGTCATGTCCCCAGGATAGACTAAAATGAAACCATAAACATTTAAACAAAGTATGGAGATGCCCTTAAAAAGCTTGGTGGAAGTAGGGCAGAGCAAAGCATTCTACCTTGGGTTCATGTAGCTGCATCTCAACTTGCAGTTATGTCTAGGTTTTCCACCAACATCAGGACTGATAGGAAGAAAGGCAAGTTTCTTCCTGTGAAGGCCTTTAATGTATGGTAGCGAAACTGGCATTACTTCGCAATTTCCAGGAAGGTTGGAGTGGGTGTCATAAAGGCAGAAGCCACTGTCTTCTGGTTGTAAATTTCACTGCATGTCTGGGAGTAATGTACTGTTTCTCTAGCATATGAGTTGTGGTCTTTGAACAAGACAAACTACTGAACAACAGCCCTATCCTGTGTAATGGAAAAGGCAAGAGGACAAAGTCCATTGAATCAAGTCACTTGTCAGAAAGTTGACTGTAGTGTTGAGTCAGCAACTTGTGAGCTACCTAGATAGGACTTTATATGAATCTGAATTGATGCCTCTTAATATGGTAAGCAAAGGTTGAGTTCTACACCCCAGTATTTGCAGAATCTCTGGAAATGACTGAGTCATCATAAGCTTGGTATTACCTATTTTCAGGATTCGTTACAATGGCATTGCTGTACAACATATCTCTTTCTTCTCTCCATCCTGTTTTTCTTCCAGAATTTTCTAATGTAAAAGATCATCCCTGAACCATGGAGGTGCTGCAGTGTGACGGCTGTGATTTTCGAGCTCCATCTTATGAAGACCTAAAAGCTCACATTCAGGATGTTCACACTGCTTTTCTGCAGCCAACCGATGTCTCTGAGGAAAGTCCTGGCCAGCCAAGGTCTGGTTCCATGAATGCTAGCAACCAGACTGAAGTTGAATTTTCTTCTGTAAAGGATGAATTTACAATTGCAGATGAAATGGCAGGTAAATCTCAACTCTGAGATTGATCTCAACACTTAAGATCTCAGCTCTAACCCCCTATTTTACATGTGGCTTATTTCAGTATGTTTTAGTTTCTACTTTTAATGTGATTTAAAAACTTGCGTTATCTTTATTGCTGTATCAGCAAAGCACATGTCTAGCTTCAGCCATATTGGTTCTAACCATGGCTTTTTCTGTAAATGCAGACATGAGGATGATTTTATTTCCCAGCTGCTTTTCATGTATTTCTTCACACGGCTTTTTGGTTTTCAGATTCTCAGGTTATTTTTCACTACCTTGAATCACCTCAAAATTTCCAACTTTATTAGTGTACTAGCTTTCTTTTTTCCCCAGGAATATTACTTTGGAAATTATCTATCCCAAACTGTACACCACGGTCATATATATATGTAGACACTATGCATAATGGTAATTTTTCTGGCCATTGCCAGATATGTAGACATCACCGTAAGTAAGTGAGGAAATCCTGGTGTGATTGTTATCTATTCAGGCTGTAATTGCGTTCTTACGCATACAGGGTGGGTGGAGAAAAAGCCTCTTTATTTGATTTTATTTGTTTACATATACACCTTAATTCTCATTTTAGGGCAAAATGCAACAAGTCAGATGGGGACTGGAAGTTACTATAGCCAGAGCCAGACTTTCTATGGTCAGCACATGGCTCCAAATCCTAAACCAACCAACAAGTTTTTCCAGTGCAAGTTCTGTGTGCGTTACTTCCGTTCCAAAAACCTCCTCATAGAGCACACACGCAAGGTTCATGGAGCACAGTCTGGGGGGAGCTCAGTAGGACCACCAACTGCTAGTTCCCTAAGTTACAACATCATGATGCATGAAGGGTTTGGCAAAGTTTTCAGTTGCCAGTTCTGCACCTACAAGTCACCCAGGCGTGCGAGGATTATTAAGCATCAGAAAATGTATCACAAAAACAACCTGAAAGAGAGTTCAACTCCTCCTACTGCTGCCGCTGCTATGTCTGAATCAACGTCTGCTTCTGTGCCAGTGCAGGAACCCTGCAAGGAACTGCCTGCAGAGGTAGTGGAGCGGAGCATTTTGGAATCCATGGTCAAGCCCCTGACAAAGTCTAGGGGCAACTTTTGCTGTGAATGGTGCAGCTACCAGACACCTCGAAGGGAGCGCTGGTGTGACCACATGATGAAGAAGCACCGCAGCATGGTAAAAATACTGTCAAGCCTGAGGCAGCAACAAGATGGAACCAGTGCACCTGATGTACCGAGTAAGAGTGCCCAGAATGCCTCTCCAAACTCTAATTATATCTCCATGAATACAACAGGACGTGAGATGTCAAATGCTAATGTCTCAAACTTCAGGAGCTCTATGGGCAATTCCCTTATCAGGTCCAACTCTTCTACATCTTCCAAGTTTTCTTCTGTGTCTTACCCTCAAATGAAGCCTAAGTCACCTCACAACTCGGGCATGGTTAATTTGTCTGACAGATCCCGCTATGGAATTGCTGATATGACGAATTCTTCCGCTGACCTGGAAACAAGCAGTATGCTAAATGACTCCAGCTCAGATGAAGAGCTAAATGAAATGGACAGCGAGAATGGCTTGAACTCCATGGATCACCAGACCTCAGGAATGTCTGCAGAGCAGCTGATGGGATCTGATGGCAACAAACTATTAGAAACAAAGGGGATTCCCTTTAGAAGGTATATGAACAGGTTCCAGTGTCCATTTTGCCCTTTCTTGACGATGCACCGCCGAAGCATTTCCCGTCACATTGAGAACATCCACCTGTCTGGGAAGACAGCTGTGTACAAGTGTGATGAATGCCCTTTCACTTGCAAGAGTTCGTTAAAGCTTGGTGCCCACAAGCAATGTCACACAGGAGCAACATCAGACTGGGACACTATGAACTCTCAGACTGAAAGCATCGCCTCTTCTTTGAATGACAGTACAGTGTCTTATGAGAGTGGAAATATAAATGGTAGGAAGTCAGCTGGGATGATGGAAGCAGTGCAGCCACAGCAGCAGCAGCAACAACAGCAGTCACCCCAGCCCCATTCACAACATCCATACAAGTGCACAATGTGCAACTATTCTACCACGACTTTGAAAGGCCTCAGAGTTCATCAGCAGCACAAGCATTCATTCTGTGACAACTTGCCCAAGTATGATGGACCACCATCAAACACACCACAGGAGAGCGAGGCAGATGCTCACCCCTCTGCCAGCACAGTGAAGAAGAGCCAGACCTCCATCCTTGGGCTGTCATCTAAAAATAATTTTGTTGCGAAGGCCCCTCGGAAGGTGTCAAATGACTTCCCTTTAGATCTCTCTCCGGTGAAAAAGAGAACCAGAATTGATGAAATAGCGAGCAACCTGCAGAGCAAAATCAACCAAAACAAACAGCAAGAAGATGCTGTGATTAACGTAGAGGATGATGAGGAAGAGGAGGAGGACAATGAGGTGGAGATAGAAGTCGAGTTAGACAGAGAAGAAGAGCAAACAGAACCAATGATAGAGGTTTCCAGTTCTTACGCACCCCAGCAAATGTGGGGCAGAGAGGCCAATGATTCCCAGAAGGAGACAAACTTTAGAAGCATGCAGCATGACTACAATTCCACCAATGGAGCAGAGATTGAGCTCACTTTATCTGAAGATGAGGAAGACTATTATTCTTCTGTGAGCATGAAGGACCATCAGAGCCCTAATACCTCTGTTCTGGGGAGCCAGTCAAACATGTACGGTACTGATCAGAACAATGAGAATTCAGAGTTTAGTGACTCTGGCAGGCTTTACTATTGTAAACACTGTGATTTCAGCAACAAATCTGCCAGGAGTGTTAGCACCCACTACCAGCGAATGCATCCCTATATTAAATTCAGCTTTAGGTATATCCTGGATCCCAATGATCACAGCGCAGTATACCGCTGTCTTGAGTGCTACATTGACTACACCAACTTTGAAGACCTGCAGCAGCATTATGGAGAGCATCACCCTGAAGCTATGAATGTACTGAACTTTGATCATTCTGATCTGATCTACCGCTGCCGCTTCTGCTCTTACACAAGCCCAAATGTTAGAAGCCTGATGCCACATTACCAAAGAATGCATCCCACAGTGAAAATTAACAATGCAATGATATTTTCAAGCTATGTTGTTGAGCAGCAAGAAGGGCTGAACACAGAGTCTCAGACACTGAGAGAGATCTTGAATTCTGCTCCAAAAACTATGGCAACCTCCACCCCCGTGGCTCGTGGGGCTGGTGTGCCAGCTGGTTTTAACAAAAGTGCCGCCAAGAGTTTTAGTCCTGAATGTGAAAATCAGAAGGAACCTTCAGTCAATACTGTGGTTGTTTATGACTGTGACGTGTGTTCATTTGCAAGCCCTAACATGCATTCGGTTCTGGTGCATTACCAGAAAAAGCACCCCGAAGAAAAAGCATCATATTTCAGAATTCAGAAGACCATGCGTGTAGTCTCTGTTGACAGGGGCTCTGCCCTGGCTCAGATGTCTTTCGAGCTGGGGACGCCTGTGTCCCCAAAATTGTCCAACCTGGCTTCTCAGCCTCCACCTCCCCCACCACCCCCCCCAGACCTCGCTACTGAACTCTACTATTGCAAACACTGTTCATACAGCAACCGTTCAGTTGTGGGAGTGCTTGTCCACTACCAGAAAAGGCACCCAGAGATAAAGGTCACTGCCAAATATATCAGACAGGCACCCCCCACCGCAGCAATGATGAGGGGTGGTGAGTTGCCACCCGGTATTCAGAGGCCACCAGTGTCAATGCAGCAGTTGAGCCGGGGTGGATCTGAGGCCTCTGTGAATCCTCCAGAGAATGAAATGTTCTTCTGCCAACACTGTGATTATGGAAATCGGACCGTGAAAGGCGTGCTCATTCATTATCAAAAGAAACATCGTGACTTCAAAGCTAATGCAGATGTGATTAGGCAGCATACAGCCACCATTAGAAGCCTTTGCGATCGCAGCCAGAAGAAATCGACTGGCAGCATGCCTGCTCACACCTCCAGCACCGAACGGGACAAGTCAAAGCTGAGAGCCCTCAAATGCAGGCAGTGTAGCTACACATCACCTTACTTTTATGCATTGAGGAAGCATACTAAGAAAGACCACCCGAATCTGAAGGCCACGGTCACATCCATTCTGAGATGGGCATTTTTGGATGGCTTGATAGAAGCTGGTTATCACTGTGAATGGTGCATTTATTCACACACAGAGCCAAGTGGTTTGCTTGTGCATTATCAAAGGAGACATCCCGAGCATTATGTTGACTATACGTATATGGCAACTAAACTCTGGGCAGGTCCCGATCCTTCCCCTCCTGCCCTAGTGATGCCAACAGAGATAAAGACCTATAAATGCAGAGACTGCATTTTTGAAGCATCTTCTATTTGGGATATTACTAATCACTACCAAGCATTTCACCCTTGGGCCATGAATGGAGATGAATCTGTGTTGTTAGATATCATTAAGGAGAAAGATGCTGCTGAGAAATCCATCCCACAGCCCGATGAAGGTGGGGCCAGGATGGATTCTGAAGACCAGATAACAACATCACAGATGGATCAGGATGCAGAGTGTGCAGAGGATCCCACCCTTTCCCAGGAAAAAACTGTCCAGCTGGCTTCTGCAAACCCTGCCATCTCCTCCACTCCATATCAGTGTACAGTTTGCCAGTCTGAGTACAACAACTTGCATGGCCTCCTGACACATTATGGCAAAAAGCATCCTGGCATGAAAGTGAAAGCTGCGGACTTTGCTCAGGATATAGACATTAACCCAGGGGCTGTATACAAGTGCAGACATTGCCCATACATTAATACACGTATTCATGGCGTTCTCACACACTACCAGAAACGGCACCCATCAATAAAGGTCACTGCTGAAGACTTTGTGCATGATGTGGAGCAGTCAAATGATATTGCTCAGAATGACGTGGAAGAGACAAGTAGGATTTTCAAGCAAGGCTATGGTGCTTATCGGTGCAAACTCTGCCCTTACACCCATGGAACACTTGAGAAGCTAAAAATTCACTATGAGAAATACCACAATCAACCTGAATTTGATGTTTTTGCCCAGTCACCACCAAAGGTGTCTGCCTCAGTGGAGCCAGACATGGTGACTGAAATCAAGGCCTCCCCAGAAATTGCTGCTGAGGATGTTGGAGAAGTCTCTGTGCCAGCACCTCATTTCTCCAGTTCTCATTTAGTGTCTCACACAGTTTTCCGGTGTCAGCTCTGCAAATACTTCTGTTCTACCCGGAAGGGGATAGCTAGGCACTACCGCATCAAGCATAACAATGTCCGGGCACAGCCAGAGGGCAAGAACAACCTCTTCAAATGTGCTTTGTGTTCGTACACCAACCCTATCCGCAAAGGGCTTGCAGCACACTACCAGAAAAGACATGACATTGATGCTTACTACACTCACTGCTTAGCAGCCTCCAGGACGGTAAGCGACAAACCCAATAAAGTGATCATTCCATCTCCTCCCAAGGATGACACTCCTCAGTTAAGTGAGGAGCTGAGGAGGGCTGTAGAGAAGAAGAAATGCTCGCTTTGTTCCTTCCAGTCCTTCAGCAAAAAGGGTATTGTGTCCCACTACATGAAGCGTCACCCTGGTGTTTTCCCTAAGAAGCAGCATGCAAGCAAGCTGGGGGGATACTTCACTGCTGTGTATGCCGATGAGCATGAGAAGCTAACTCCAGCTGAGGAGAGGAATGACTTTGAAAAGCCTGAGGTGGAGACTGAGGCTCAGGAAATTGAGTGGCTTCCCTTTAGGTGCATAAAATGTTTCAAGCTGTCCTTCAGCACAGCAGAGCTGCTCTGCATGCATTACACAGACCACCACAGCAAAGATTTGAAGAGGGACTTTACCATACTGGGAAGCGGCACCCGCTCTCAGAACCCTGTCTACCAGTGCAAGCACTGTGATACCAAATTGCATAGCACGGCAGAGCTGACCGCACACTTGAATGGTCACAATGAGGAATTCCAGAAGCGTGCCAAACGTCAGGAGAGGAGGAAGCAGCTTTTGAGCAAGCAGAAATATGCAGATGGTGCTTTTGCAGATTTCAAACAAGAGAGGGTAAGTATTTGTGTGTCTGGTCTTTTTCCCTGCTCCCCACTCCCTGCCAGGGAGCCCACTAATGCCCACTTGCATGTTCTGTTTGACAGCCAAATGACCACAGGCTAATGAATGATTCAGCGTGCCAGTGAGCTCCATAAGTCAATTACACATTCTGCTTTGATTTCCTCCACATCTCCCTAGGTTTTGTAGGAAGCCCTGCTCCTTCCTACTGCTTCATTCAGTATTTTCTTTATCTGCTTTCCTTCCTCCTACCCTTCCTGAAAGCAAAGTATCTGACAGTTACTTGTTCTTCTGTGGCAAGGCTGCCCTGTACTTTGTTCCAGATTCTTTACAAAATATCCCACCCCCCTCTTCAGTGTACCTCTGACTAACACATCAGTTTCCTTCTCAATCTTCTCTCTCTCTCAGTACTTTATCTGATTAAGCACTCAATATTAATAGGACATTAATTTTTGTGATGACTGAAGCTTTGGGCAAGTGCCTCACAATCAGAAGACCAAATTGTGCTACTTCTCTTGCCTGCTTACCCTTCCTTCTGCTTCAGTTTGAAATACACTTGCTGTGGAAAGGCTCTGCACAGCTGTTGGAGAAGTCATGGTGTCGAAGAGCACGGTTTCAGGCTAAACTGAATGGTCTTCTAGAGGACCACTGTTACGCAGAAACTGAAGGTTTCTCCTTCACAGATGTCTTGTCCACTTATTCTGGAGGCATTAATAGATGTCAACAAAAATTAACCTTGCAGTTCTGCAAAACAGGACGTGTACATGAAGCATAATTTCCCTCCAAGTGTAAAATCTGGTATTGTGTTCCTAAAAATGAGATAACAAAGCATACTTCAGTGATTTATGCGTGTGTACTCAAACAGGCTTTTGGACACTTGGAAGATGTTTCAAAACTTAAGGAGAGGAAGGTGGTTGGCTACAAATGCAAATTTTGCGTGGAAGTCCATCCAACACTTCGAGCCATCTGTAATCACCTCCGCAAGCATGTCCAGTATGGGAATGTCTCTTCAGTATCAGCTACAGTAAAGGTAAGTTTTAAAAAGGTGACTGAAGGTGACTGCAACTTCTTGCATTGTTTAAAATAAAGAACTCATTGAAAACCTATGGAGGGTTCTTGTGAAGTTGAATGGGTTTTGAACTGGGTATTCCAGTTCAGCATGATGTTTTAGTCTAACACTAAGTTTCTGAAGTGCATTTGGTTTATTTTAAAATGTTTTCACTTTTTTCCACTCTTGATCCAGGGGCACGAAGACTATTAATTCTCATTTCTTCTCAGCCACAAAGGAGTTGATGTCGTTGATGACCGAAAGACTTGGTTTATGAGCAGGAGGCTTTCTCTCAGCTATTCTGGGCTACTTTTCTGCTTAGTTACACCCTAAAAGAGCTGCTTTTTCTCTTTTTTTCTTGAATTTTTATTTTTTTTTTAAGAAGAGGAAGTGTGCACATGCAAATGTGCGAAGTTGCTTGTGGTACACCTTTCCACGTGAAATTTGCACACTGACTCCAAACAAAACATTCAATGGCCAGCTGAGCCAGTGGTCCCATTCAGGTGATTAGGTGTAAATGTGTCGTTCCTTTCTCCCTGTGAAAGGGGATACCTTCTAGGATATCTCCAAGGTTAGGCCATGCTCCACAGCCCGATTTCCAGGGTATCGGCAGGGGCAGTGAAAGTGCAACAAGGCTGTGGGAACTAGCTGTCTATTCCTCCTCGTGCTGCAGTGAGCTCTTGGCAAAGACTCCTGCTGCCTAAGGGTGCTTCTTTCGTGACATCGTCTACTTGTGAGGAAGCCAAGTCCTTCATAGCCTAACTCATGCTACCTGGGAGAGCTTTCATTGCCTTACCACTGACCTTCCCTTACCTTACCTGGTACTACTGACAGATTCAGATGCTTCGTTCCTAACAGACCATCTCCTCTTCTTCTTCTCAAGTCAGGTTTATGTAGGGTCAATGCTTTCTTTTGAGTAAATAGAAATTTTGCAGCAGGGAACAAAAGCTGAAATCCATGGCTGAAAGAATGTAATGGAAATACTCTTATAGGTTATTAAGGTTGCTGCAAAAATGCATGCTCTGGTTAGAAAAGGGAAAGGAAAGGGAAGTTAAGAAAGGGAGTAAAAAAGAAGACTTTTCTGTTTGCTTTTTATTTCTAAAGAAGATTCTAGGGTGTTCGAGTACTGGCTTCTTTCTTGTGAATTTGACACTGGTGGACAAAGTCTATTGTAGACTAGGCTGCTGGATTAGTCTGCAGAGTAGCTACACTGTAAGCTAGAGCAAGATAAACTAAAATGGACTTGCTCTATACCTTACTAATGTTTATCTGATCAAGTTTAGAAGATTCATATAAAGGCTGTTGAAAGGTAGTTGTCTCGGTTTCTTGTCTTTTTTCATTTTCTGACACAAATTTCGTCAGTGAGTGAGACTTTTTTTACATATGTGTGTATGTGTACAGTAATTACATTTTTCCCTCCCAAGAGTAGGCCCTTTTTTCAGAAAGCCATTGATGTGGAGTTTGCATAGGGATATATTTAGAAAAATAATGCAGTGGCCTAGGCATTATAATAACACGTGGGAAAGACTGAGGGGCAGAAGGGAGAGAGAATTGATGGCTCTGGGGGGGTATGTGTTTTTTAGCAGGAAGCTGAAGATTCTTCAAACACAACTTTGATGGAGGGTTGTGAGGGAGCCAAAGACCCTGGCATTGTGGAATTTACAGAAGCTGAATCTGGAGCATCCTTGGAAGATGAAACCAGGCCTGGGGGCTACCACTGCAGCCAGTGTGACCGGGTTTTGATGTCTATGCAGGGTCTGCGATCTCACGAGAGGAGTCACTTGGCTCTGGCCATGTTTACCCGGGAAGACAAGTACAGCTGCCAGTATTGCTCCTTTGTCTCTGCTTTCAGGCACAAGTAAGTTGTGGCTTTTATTTTTGTTTTCAAAAGAAGCACAAACTAGCACTACTGTTCTGTAGGTTGGCATTGAAGAAGAGTGCACTCAACTTGGTCTTGAGCAAGACTTTTCTCAGCATTTAGGTATTTTCCATGCTGCAAAATCTTTGGCCATTATGAGTGGCTATTTGTAAAAGGTCGCATATTTATATCTTCTTGAATTTATTTAAGCCCTTTTTTTTTTTTGCATGTAGGGGAAAAGCATGCAAGCAAAAGAATAAGACTTCTTTCAGTAGGCAGACAGTGAAGCCCACCACTTATGCAACCTTGTCAAATGCATGAGACTTAACAAGCCAAGAAGAGGAGAGAAAAGTATTTTCCTTGTTAATCTTTCATATATAAGGAACTTCTGCTGTGTATAACTACCTTTACAACTCTTTGATGATTGAGTTTTCGTTTCTAATGTTAAATAACTGTCATAAACTTACCTTAAAATTAATTTTTTTTCTTTTCTTAGTTATGGAATGCGATTTCAGTTTACAAATATTTCAAGTTCATACCAGTGTGGTATACTAGTGACTGACTCAGCCTGTTTCCTTGTCTGATGTAGCATGTGAAAAATACGTAGTCATCATTAATAGTCACATTTATTATTATTTGTTTCCTTAAGGTTGACTTTGCCTTAAGCTGGGTAGTTTTGAAAATTATTTTAATCATAATCATATATATATATATATATATATGGCATGCCCCCAAAAAGTGGGGTTTGGGGGATATTTTCCACTGGCATCTTGGGCTGACTCATAGGTACATGTTTTTTTCTAATTTCTGGGGAGAGGTACTTATTTACCATTTTAACAAAAGAAGAGCTATCCAGGTGCTCATTTGATATAGGCATTCATAACACTGTCAGTAGTGCTGTTAAATTTGGTGAAGATGTCACTGTTTTGCAATCAAATGCGTGTGAGAGAGAAAGCATGATAAAAAGCATTTTTTAAGTCATGTTAGAAAGGAAGATTTTTGCTAGTGTCACAGCATTGCAAATTGATGCCACAGTGTGGTCTGCCTTGTTGAAAAGTATTGAGCAGCCAACAATAAGAAAGGGACTGGGGGAAGAATGGGTACTACTGGGTGTATCCCACCCTGCTTTGGCAAGGCTGACAGTGGGAGACGCCCCTACCTCACACAGCTTACAGAACGTGCTATTTGCCTAGTAAACTGGTTTGCTTCCAAAATGAGACTTGTGTTGAGTTTGGTCTTTAGTCACTCCGTTTCCTACCTAGGACGCGAATAATGTCGTGTCCTACAAGTAGAAGGATGGGCTAAGTCAGAAAGTGGTGGATGGCAGGGAAGAACTCTACAGGTATCACCAAACTTGATAATAGGTATTGTTGCTGTTGTTGAAGTCATCTGCTTAATCTTTTATTTTTGTTTCTGATGCAATTACTTTCTTGAGAGATAGTCTGTGAAAGAAACCAAACCAAATGCTTCAACAGCCCACTGTTCTTCCAAATCTGACCAAAACTTAAAAACCTGCCTTTGGAAGAATTTTGCAGGCAAAGTATGTGGTTGTGAATGTACTTTTAAGTATTGCTGTGTAGAATACCTTAAGGTATATATTTAGAATAGCTTGATATGTATTATATACATCTTTGGCAGTCTGCTTTAATTGTCAAGTAAGCTCATTTCCTGTCAGCTATTTAAAATTAGTTTTGTTCTATGAAGTATTCACTGCAAAGGTTCAATGTCTTACTCATTTGGGAGACTTTTTTCCCATTTCTCTGGAAAAGCTGTACATTTTATCTTGCCACAACCTCCATCCCAGATTTCTATGAAAATGTATTTGTATGTAGTGGCCCTGAGAGGAGACATAAGCTCATTTTTTATTTTTTTGCTGTCATCAGATCTTTGAGTACACAGACTTCAGTGTTAGCTCTCGTAAACAGGGATTTTCTGGCTCAAGCTCTTGTCAGTGTGGGACTAAAGATCCCGTGACAATCTTGTGTAGTATGAGAGGGCTGGAACAACTGCCACTTGATCTGCGTGTTGATATTCAGTAAAAAAAGAACAGGACAATTTAGGAAAAGTAAAAGGAAATATGCTGAAATACATGCAGAATTAAGGTGGCAGGTGGGGGGGGGGGGGTTAGTTTTGGCAAATTGCCACTTCTCCAGTGTGCTGTATCTGCTCTGTTGTTGCTCCACCACCATGCATAAGATGACTCACACTAAGACTAGATCACAAAGCGTGAACGTGTCAAAGAAGAGGCTGTACTGGAAAAGTTTATAACCTGAGCCGTAACTACCTGCCTGGCACCTGGAGACTGTGAATTCATGGCTATCATCCACAGTGTAGGAACTGCAGCGCTCTGCAGGGCTCACTAAGATAGAAGGAATTTGATCTGTTAGAAAATGTGGAAAACATCCTTTTTTCCCTTCCAAACTTCACTGAGCTATTATGAGAAACTGTGGAGAGAGAGCAGATTCTGATCACCCCCCAGTATTCAGGCTGTCAGTAGCTTCCAGTTTCACTGAAGAAAGTAGAGGCTGGTCTTTGCCACCCCTTCTTCCCTTGTTGAGCTTCATGCAGAATCTCCCACACTGTTGCTTTTGAAACTCTGCTGCCTTTTAATCCTGGAACTCATCAACTGCAGCCTGCTGGCACCCTCCCCAGAGCAGGATCTCTAATCTGCTTTTGTTGCTGTAACCAAAAGAAGGCTTCCTCAGTAAAGCTGGTCAAAAATACCTTCCCCCCCACCCCAGGGCAAAAGGGAGCATATTTTCACAAAAATGTTTGCCAGGAGAAAAATTCTGTAATGATAATTTTACTGTTCTTGTCTGTTTCTTGTTTCTTCAACTCGTCCTTTAAGTCCAGATCAGGTATAATTTAATTTATACTAATCTTGCCCTATAAGTTTATTTAAGTGGTTTGCTTCCTGCATGACAGAATTGTTGCTCCTTTTCCTCAGATTAGATTCTACTTTATTCTGTAAGCAGACCTACTGAATTTCAGGAGAGAGTATGAGAAAGGATAGTTGAGCCTGGTCTGCCTCTTATTTAATTTATTATTGCTGTGAAGTGTGTTGCTTTGCATCTGAAGGAATAGTTGAAATTATTTACTCCTTTGTGTTTCCCTTTTCTGTCTTTCTCTTTTCAAGTCTGGATCGTCATATGCAGACCCATCATGGACACCATAAGCCGTTCCGTTGCAAACTGTGCCCATTCAAGTCCTCTTACAATAGCCGCCTGAAAACCCATATACTCAAGGCTCATGCTGGTAAGTTTTCTCTCTCAGTTTTGCAGTGCAGCAGCTGAAATGGCCGGTGTATTCTTGTTGCTGATCAGAGATGCTGGTTTGAACCACGTGTTTTGTCTCCAAATTTCGGTAAGATTTTCAAAGGCAAGTCAGGATTGGCCAGCCAATGCATCTGTTTGAATCAGTGGGAGTTTGGATAATGTTTTTGGAAGAACAAGAATTTAAAACAGTGATGAATACTTCAGGAACTTCTTCCTTTTCCTCTGTTTTCTTTTATATGAATAATTTTTTTTCTTATTATTTCTGCTTGTTTCCAAGAGAATTTAATCAGTCTGCTTATACCATTGGTGTCTTAATGGATTGATAGTGAGCTTTGCTCCACTGTATTTGTATTTATGTTTGTGCTTTAGGTGACTCTGGGAAAAGGATTGTGGATTGCACCTTGGTTTTGGTAGAGTCTTACGCTGGCTTTCAGTTCAAACCAAACACTGCAAACTGTGGGAGTTGGGTCTGTGTGCAGCAGACTGAGAACAGCATGATTCCATTATTGTGCATGGAAATTTGTCTTGCAAATCTGTGTATTGCAGTATGGAATCCATACAAGCAAGCAAGCAGACATGCTTCTGATGAACAGGAATTGGGAAGATGATGTGTCATACAGGATAGGTCACCTCAAAGTGTTGCACCTTTGATTATTAAAAAGTGTGAGACTCAGAATTTCCTCATCCTTATTCCTTGGCCCTAGACTCTTGGCACCATCATGCATCATGCAACTGAAAGGTTATCAGAAGATTGGTGTCAAAAAACACTGGTTCCATTGGTTACAGTTGCATCTTTGTGGTTAAAAGGACAAAAAAATCAACCCTCAGACCACAGTCCAAACATGCACTCTGGTGCAAATAACAGAATATTGACTAATCTAAAAAAACTGCAAACTAGCCCAGTTGTTAAAAACTTGCAAGTAGAAACTCCTGGAACAGATGACAAAGGGCTAGAAGTATGTTCCTCTCTATTAATTGTTTACATTATGTCATATACTCAGGTTGGGGCGGGGGAGGAAGATGGGAAAATGGGGAGAAAAAGCAGGAGGAATTTATAGCTGTCTACTGATTTACAAAAAAAAAAAAAAAAAAAAAGGTAATTGTCACCATTGATCGAAAGGCACTTTTCATCTACAAAAACGTAGGAGGGATTGATGGTCGCTTGTACTTTGTTTCCTGTATTGATTTCAGATTTCACAGAGCTTGTGCCAGGACCCTTTTCTGTAATTAGATGGGTATTGTGGATTAGTTTAACTTTCGCCAACCTCCTGTTGTATGGGACCATGGCATTCTGTCCCTTCTAGGAAATCCAACTGTATGCAGCAGTTCCAGTTTAAAGTCCCACATCCTGTATGGAGGTGCCATGGTTCTTTATCTTCACCAACAATAAAATTATGGTTTTTTTATGCTACAGTTGGGCTACTTTGTGTTACCTTGTTGGAACCTGCCACATTTTTAGAGCCAAAGTTAGCATGCAACTAATATTTATTTTGCACTCCTCTTCATGTAAGTCATTGATTTATTTATTATGAACTCATGCTCTTGAACTTGATTAGCGGACACTCCATGAAGGACCATGTTTTGCATCGTACAAGAACACAATTTCGTGGTTGCCTAGACAGCGCTTGCACAATGACTTGTGTCATAGGGTTTCCAAAGGCTTATGTTCTGTTTCAGCCTGTGTCCATTTCTACCGAAAGAATATTCGCATCACAGAAAAATTGTTTGTATGTTTTGCAGTCAGAGCTTTGCTTTGTTGTGTTTTGAGTCAACCCTTCAGAAATATATACTACTGAATAAACGTTATGAAGACTTTTCCTCGGACTCCCCAGTTTTTCAATAACACAGTGATTCTCTGAACCTCTCTTTTACTACTATTTTTTGTTTCTTGTCAATCAACTAATTATCAGTTTATTTAGAAGTGGAAACTTCAACCCCCCTGAATTTTTCTGAAGTCTCCTGGAGATCTTTAAAATTCAGTAAAATCCTGAATCCTGAAGTCTTTTTCTCAGCCTCTTTTACTCTGTCCCTCATTTTCTGGGGATGGGTCAAAATTCAGTGGACTATAAAATGCATTCTTGCCTAACAGCTGGTACCAGTCAGTGTTTCTGGCATTTGTTTTTCATCCAATATGTGCCATCTCCTTCGGCACAGAGCAGAACAGTTTATAGTATCTCTAAAGTAAATGGGCTGTCTGTTGTTTTCATCTGAACTTTTTCACCTGTTCTTTTGTTTTTTGGCTTATATTTTTTGAGGGGCCTTTGTTAGCATTTTCTAGTGTCCTTGCTTCATTAGTAATGACACCGGATACACTGCATGCACAAATGGATGACTGTAAGACAGAGTATTGGCTCTGCTCAGTTTCTGTGTAACCTGGAACATAATGATTTGAGTACCTATCGGGTGTTGAGACCCACTACATACATTTTTAGATTTGTTTATTTGTATATGTATTAAAATAATCATTTTACGAAATGCAAAACTAGCAGTCAAAAAAGTGCAGAAGGCTTCCGTTAAGCTGAACTGTAGCCTTTCCTCTGCAATCAAACACATCCTTTCATGCTGATGTCCACCTGAACTGTTATGGCTGAATTAGTTGTGCCTAGACTGCTTAATATGTAATCGCCCTCTATGTGCTTTAATGTCTTGTGGTGCTTTTGCATTAACAGTTGGTTGGTGCCTACTGTCGTCCAGGAATCTCTTATACTGACAAATCATAAAGGTCTATATCTGTATCTCACTGGTATCTTATACCTTGGAGTTTCTTTTGTCCTTATGTTATTCAGTTCCATTGAGCAACTTGTTGTACGTGCTATACAAAAAATGTTTTCTTTCTACTTGTAAAAAGGTAATATATAACTGATATAATATGCACATGAGGAATGCCATTTGAAAAAAACATGTGAGACAATTTCTTGTTTCACCATTTTGGACTCTTAAGTGATCTGTTCTTTTTCAGATGTACCAAAAGAGGCTTTTGAAGAGTTTGTATTTTGTCCCTGTGATTAGCATAGTTTTTCTGGAAGAGAGGGGCGGGAATTATTTTTATGTAGGATGGTTGCTAATCTTTTCAGGTGTGCTTACTCTCACTTGCTGCAATATGTGTGTTTTCACATACTCTTTTGGTTCACTTATTTCCGGTGTTGGAAACAATGCTGTTTGAGAGCCTTGTTTGCTAAATTTGTTGAGATGGAAAACATGCTCTCCTTTGTTCATTACCAGAACTCTTGTTCTTCTGTTACTATTCATGAATATTTCACTCCTATATTAGTTTTGGCACTTTATGTACAACTCATATGTGGCCACTGTTACTCTTGTACATGGAAGTGGCACTTCCAAAACAATAACTTGGCACCTGTATAATATCACGTTGTTTGTGTTGGGACAGTTTCACTTTATGTTCCAATTGCCTCCATGCTTAATGCAAAACAAATCTTGTCTCAGGATTTGTTTCCCCTTGTTTGCTGTCTCTATGGCTCAGAATGTATTCAAAATTAAATTCACTACTGTTCATTGCTTCTGTTCTTTCACTTATTTTTAGTGCTTTTTCATAACACTTTCACATAGCCTTACAGGTATGCACTGTTCTTGGTATTGCCATGTTCACTTCTTGTAGTAAACCAACCTTGAGTTGGTTACCAGTTCTATGAAGATTACTCCTGCCTAATGACAGGTTTTTCATAAGGAAAATGCACCTTCCCCTAAAGTAAATTCCCTCCCCCCCTTTTTTTTGGAGGGACCTTTGTTAGCATTTTGTAGTGTCCTTCTTGCTTCATTAATAATGACACTGGATGTGCTGCATGACTTCACCCTCTCTAGTTGCTGTGGTCCCAAAGAAATTTGGAAGTGCTATAGTCAAGTGACTCCATTTTCATCCCAGAGTCTGTTTTCGTCTCATACCATGCAACACAGGCATGCTAAGAGTCTGGTCTCTGTTTTTTGGCATCGGTCACCTCACAAGGATCTGCACTTCTCAGAAAGCGATACTTTGGTCCAAAGCAGGTGTCTGTACCCGCAGACTCCAGACTGCTCCAACAAGGAGACGCACATAGCTTGTTCTCTTTGGGATCAGTCTTTCGCTGAAGAGTCCATGGGAATTTTACTGCCGAGTTCAGTAAGAGGAGTATGGGGGCCCCATTTTGTTTCTTTTGTGAGCTGATGACTTGCCTGTATTTCGCTCACCCAGGTGAACATGCCTACAAATGTTCCTCCTGCTCATTTTCCACCATGACAATCAGCCAGCTGAAAGAGCACTCCTTGAAAGTGCATGGGAAAGCACTGACACTACCAAGACCCCGCATTGTCAACCTTGCAGCCTCACACGCCCACCACACCTCCAAGAACCACACTCCTGCTGAAGAAGTGGAGGACTCTAATGGTAAGAGGTGCCTCAGAGCAAGAATTTAATTGTCTAAGGTGCCACTTAATACTTTTATTACAAAAAGAATTACAGCAGGTAGCTTACCCAAAAAGCAGCTTCATTTGATCATTAAGAAAAGCCAGAAGTTGCATCAAAACCAAGAGTAAACGTGGTGTTGTAGGGAGTGACCTGCTTTAGATTCTCAGCAGTTCATACTACATTAACTTGTCCTGTCACCAGTTGACTTTGGAATATGTCGGTGCTGGCCTTACTTCTTAGCAGGGATTTAAACTGCAGAAAATTTTCAAAGACAGAGCTTCTATTGATAGCCAGTGGGAAAGGGATCATCTAATTCCATCCATGCTCCTGAAAAACACCCCTTTATCTTGTTAGTAGAGCACTGCAGTGAAACCACATGATTAAGCTTAAAATGTGAACCTGTAATGACAGGAAAAGTAATTATTCTTCTTGTCCTTGCTACAGAGGACACCAAAAGTACCTTCAGATATTAAGCTGCATCTGCAGAAAGGAGAATCTGAGGACCGTTTTCTTTTCCATGCTTTCTTTGAAAGCTGTTAATTCCTTTGTGCTGGAGGAGTATGCAGAAGATATTTGGAAAGCAGCAGAGGAAGGGACACTGTTAAGAGAGAAAATGTAGACTCATAGAAGAGGCATTGTGTGGTATGACAGCAAGTGTTAAGGCTTTTTAAGTGGTAGCTTATGAGGCATGTTTTGGGTGTCACTTCCTGCCAATTAAGAAAAGAGCTGGTCTTTGGGAAAAAAATCTTGATTCCTGGATGAGTTGCATTGACATGGGAGGAGAATGTAGGTGACTATAAATAAAAGGTTCAGACCTGCAGATGTTCGAGGAATTGGGATGGATGGAGGGTGTATTAGAAGGGGGGGTGGGGGGGGGAATACTTTTTTTCCAGAAGTTTTAGGGGTTCTTAGGGTTTTTTGTGGTTGCTGTTTTGCTTGGGTTATTGGCAAACTAAAGATGGGAGGAAAATACTATCTGTAATCTTCTTGTAGCATTTTTGGTCTCCCATCTTCCTTTCTTTCCTTCCTCACCAGAAAAAAAATGTGAAGTGAGAAAGAGTGAAAAATAAGAATTAAGTTCAGAAAATGGCAGAAAGAAATTTAAAGAAAAAAGTAATCAGCATAGAAATACTTTATTGAAAAAAAAGAGAGGTGTGAATAATATTTTTGTGGTTCAGCAAGTCACTTCTGTGGTCAGAATCACAATCTTATCAAAAGATTTTGACGAGCTGCTCTCAGACTACCTTTTGTCAAAGGGTTGTCTGGAACACTGCAATGAAGATTTACTAACTGAGCTTTTATTTTAGCTAATACTAGCTTAAAATAATCCAACAAGCAGAGTACATATTGTGTATTCTGCTGGGTTTTTATTGCTTTTTTAAAAAATGTTCCATTACTGACTAAGAAGTGGAGAATAATTTACAGTGGCTGTCCCAGTCTTTCCTGTGTGTTAGCAATCTTTTGGTAGCAATGGTGTGTTGAGAGATACAGAAGGACAATATTTTAATTTGGGAAGGATGGTTCATTTACTCCTTTTTTTGCTTATTCCAGGAGCTCAAAGTCATGATTAGTGAAGTTAAATTTTGAGTGCAGATCTCTGTAGAAGATAATTTTACAGCCTTTAGGAACTCTTCCTAAAAATACATAAGATGATGACTCTGTTAACAAAAGCATTTCATGAGCTTAACTCTTACCTAGGTCTGTATTGCAGCCTGAAACCAAGGCAGAATTTGTCCCAATTAGTTTGATCATCTTTAAACAGTGTTAATGGTTAAGTCACTTTGACAAGAATAGAGGCCACCCACTTGAGAAGTAGTCAGACGAGTACAGGTGTTATAATAATCATGTTAACATTTTCAGCATTGCTTGAGGAAGGTATAACCTGTTTTAAGTAATTTTTTTACATTAGGAAGCTGGCTGCAGATCAAGTTAATGATGTCTGCTCTTATGACGTCATTTATTTTTGGTTTTTAGAAGGGAATAAATCAATGTCTCTGTAGCCTAAGCCTGCAAGTTGCAGGTGATATGTAAGACTAGATAAAAGACTGGTCCCAATAATAGGAAATGCAGGTCTGTGTGACAGGCACTATTATGTCCAGCTGGAGCCAATATTAAGTGGGGCTCACCTGGTGTAGCGTAGTTGGATTTTGCCAGTGTTAGTGCGTATAAATAACCTGCAGTGCGGACTGTGATCAAGTTACTTCACTGGGATGCAAAATTGAATTAGGGCTGGGGTGAAAGGCAGACAAAAGGTTGTCTCACATTGTTATGAATTTGTTTTGTAGGCTAGTATAATTGAAATGGTGTAGAAAGGGTCTGTTCTTGTCTGTGGATGAATACTGTGGTTGGAATAGGAAATAGAGCAGGATGACTTGGGGGAGATTTGAGGAGCTAGCAGAACTCATCTTGCCAATTGTTGAGCCCTATAAAAATGGAGAAAAAGGAAACGAGTACTGAATTGTAATAGCAGAGTGCATGTCTGAATAGAACTGTTCTGGGACAACAGCCCACTGGAACTTCTGTTGATGCTTTTTTTTCCTGCAGAAATTGTTCCCTGAGGGGCCTTTCTTAGAACATTTCTTTTGTTCTTTTAGATTGATCCATTCATTAAAAGATGCAAATATATTTAAATTTCTGTGACTCATCTCTTTTAGTTCTGTGTTGGTAGCAGCAAGCATATCTGAAGTGTTCAACTGTATATCCTGGAGATGTTTTGGGTGCTAGATACACTTTTCATGGAAGTGATGTTAAACTGGAGTAGGTGCTGAACGTTTTAGGAAGGCCAATACCTGGCAACTACATTGTCATTAGAAAGCATAACAACCACTTCAGTGCTTGTATACCTCTCTCAGGGCAGTAGTGTAAGAAGGTGATTGTGTCAGTCAGCAGAGAAGGCATTCTTACAGAGACATCACTGGAAGATGCTGCTTTTTGTATTCTACTTCCATGCGTGTTGAGTGATATTTTGATATGTAAGGAACTGGTTTTCATTGTATCCCAATCAAACTAGAGGTAAAGCATTCAGGTGTTTTTTTGGGGGGTGGGGTGATGATGTGTTGTTTTGAGGGTGTTTTTCTTACAAACAGCCACAAAAAAACCCAGGAATTGTTGATCTCCAGTGCAACTTTTCTGTGTTTTGCATAGCACAGGGTCACCAAATGGTTTGTGGTAGTCAACTCTTGTTGAAATGGTAAGGTTGTCATTGTGGTAAAATGTTCTTTTGCTCTCCTGACAGTTTACAGGTATTTTTCCTCTTGAAAGAAAGAAATGGTGGTGTTTGACTGTTTATTTGCATCTGTGTGTTTGGCTTTTTTGTTTGTTTGGATTTACTTACTTATGTGCCCTTTATACTGAAATGTAGCTTAACACTTTTGAGAACTTATACGGTAAAAATTCAGTGTCAGTTGAAGTATGACAAACTGCAAGGAGGTTTGGGTGAACCCCCTAACAAGATCCGTTTTCGTGTTCTTTCAGAGTCTTTGTGCGAATCAGAACTTATATTCCTGTTAATCTCTGCCCAGAAGGGTGTATGGATTTATTGATGATACTGTCATCCTGTGGGGCAGTATGTGTCACAGATAAGGGTTTCCAGTGTTGCACTGTGCAGGCTCAGCTCTGTTCCTGTTGACTTGAGTGCAAGGCAATGGAATCCCACAGTCTGCATTGTCAAGGCATAACATTAGAAGACTACTGTCTCTTTCAATAAGGAAGAGTTGGAAGCAAGGCAGAGAGACACAAAAATTATGTGACTGAACACTAGAAAACAGGAATAGGAACAGTAGCAACAGGTGTTACTAGCAAAGTGATCATCAACTAGGAGAAAGCACATGGCAACAGATGCTGCTTGTGTAAGCACTGGTGTTATCCATCTTTGCTTGTATTCAGGGGCTGTAGAGGTGGTGGACTGCCTTCTTCTTATAAACTGGAGAAATCCATGAGTGCAACCTATTGTCATAAAGCCCATAAAGTAGAATGACTCAATAGATTGATGAACAGTTTCATGTTATGACTTCATCTTCAGCAAAAGCTTCTTGGGAGCATGTAAAACACTTGCCCTAAATTGCCGTGACTAGTACTACTGCTTTTCTGAGTAGCTCTTTATTTTGTGAAAATAACCCCTTTGGCCTAACTGTGGTGTAAAGCAAAGTACTACTCTTCATTCGTGTGGCTGGCAAATTTGGAGCCTCATAAGTTTGTTTGTATCATGACTGTGCAGTAATTCAAAATAATATTTTTTTAATTTTACTGATTAAGAATATTGAATTATCAAAATAAAACAGTAAAGTACAAGTCATGGACTAGACAGACCTGGATGCAGCTTCTAATGTCTTCTCAGTCATGCTGCTATTGTACAAGATCATACCACTAAAAAGTGGTAACCAGTTCTTGAAATGTTGAAAGCAGTACACTCTGTGTGTGTCCTTGAAGCTCAGTAATCATGCTTTTCACTGTTGTGCAAACCAAACGGGGTCTATCATTAATACCAGCACACATCACAAAACACATGCAGGGTCAGAACAAGAAGATTTTTTGAGTTTCCCAGTACATGGTATGTCAACATCTTCATTAAATTTAATTACTTGCAGCAGCAAATACGTTGAAAACTGCTAAGTAAAACACCAGTGCCCTGTTCCAGCTTTCTCTGAACTTTAGCCTTTGCCAGTGAAAAAGAACTTTGTCTCATCTAGAGACTGAAATATAAATACATCTCCTTGCTTTGCCAGAGCGAGGCTGGGTACAAAACTGCTTGACTAAGTCCTGTTTCTGGGACTGTTGTTTAAGAACTGTAAATCCCTTCCCATTTCTGTACACTTTTTCAAAGTGGATAGTGCATAATCACGATGTGTGTCTTCTGTGCTGCTTGACAGATGAAATCCTGAGGGGTGCAGAGGGCCTTTAGCAAGTTTGCTAAATCAATTTCATGTACTACCGGAACAAGAGGAGAACAGTGGGAAGCAAGGAGCCTTTTCAACAATATTCTCTCAGCTGGTGCCAGTGATGCAGGATTGTTACAGTGATCCACTCAGCCCTAGAGCTGCACATCTCCCTCTTCATTCCACCTTTCAGAAGAGGGGCAAGATTTCCATATGCTCAGACATACTACCCCTGATTTTTATGGTTTTTTTAATCCATACCATAGTTTGTGGCTGACTTCTTTGTTTCTGTTCACTTGCACTGTTGCTGTTGATAAGGGATATTTTTCTAACCTTCCAATCAGGGCACAAAGTTCCTAAGATGGTCCTCCTCACCTGTGGTGCTGTTTCTCTCCCATTGTCGCTACTGTGTCTTAGTGTTTTATGGCTGCTGCTGTTTGGGGAAGACCACAACAGTGAGTCATCACAGCCCAGAAACCATGTACTGGAGCAGAATAGCCTTTTCTTTGTGTTTGGTTTTGGGTTTGGTTCTTTTTTTTTTTTTTTTTCAGGGGGAGGGGTTTGGACCCCACTCCTTTGAAGTTTGAGACCCTTTTATTTGACTGTTGTTTGACTGGGAAGCAGACCTCCAGTAGTGACTACAGAGCAAATTCAGGCAAAGCTTCAATACCTAATTGCTTTAATTGCAAGGTGAGTTGGAAGGATAGCATCCATGTTAAGGATGCAAGATGGTGATCTGCATACTGCAGAACAGAAGATGCCTCTGCTTTTGTAGTTACAGTCAGGCTGCAAAGAGCTATCTATATATATGGGGCTTTTGTGCCCCATAGGAGTGATGCTGCATGGTCACTCTGAAGCATCAGATTAACCCTTCTTCCTTGCAGGCTGCTTTTTTTTTTCTCCAGCTGTGTTCCTTCTTTCTCTAACCTAGAGCAAGTTTCTGCTTTCCCCTCAGACTTTGCCTGTCTTTCCTTTGCAGAGGTGCCACCAGTGACCACATTGCCTGCCAGTGCTTGTTAAAACTCTCCAATACTTGGTGGTGTATCTTACTTCTTGTGGTCAGCATTAAACTAATTATCAGATGTTGGATCAGATGGGAACTTTTCTCCTGCATCAGATTGGCAGGCGCTGGTGGAACAAGCGCAGGGCTTGTTCACCTCCAAGTTCACTGAACGAACTCCTCACTGTTTCAAGGACCTAGGGCACTGGGGATGACCTTGTCCTCTGCAGCTCTCTTCCACTCGTGTATAGTTGTTTGGCTTTTGGCCTTTTCCTACAGCATGTTGAGAACAGTTTTGTGGCTAGTGGAACAGAGGGAGATGTTTATTCTGTCATTGGCTGTGGTCAGGGGGGTGTCACCTTCCTGTTCACTGTGCTGTTTTCTGGTCCTGAGCTTTTTGTGCTTGAACTGAATGGGTAAAGGTAAAATTGAGATTCAACAGGTTGGAGACAGGAATTCATGCAGCTGGGAGAAGGCTGCTGTCAGTCTCTGTATGGGTTTGGCCAGCCTGCTGCAATGGGATTTATGTGATGCTGAAAGACTTGCCTAGGGTAGAGAGAAGACAGAGTAAGTTGTTTGGGTGGATCACGTAAAAAACGAAGGAAGAAACATCTAGATTCCTTCCGGGCAGACAGAAAGCAGCACATCTAGGTTCCTGTTGGGTTTTTTGCCGAGGTTTTTGCTTTCTTTTGGCTCTGATTTTTACGTTCAGGGTAGGGGATGAAGTGGTAGGTGATGGTCTCTTAGCTGTCATGTACTACTGCTGTCCCTGGAATTTGTGATCACTCTATATAGAGTAAAAAGGATGCTATTGCTGCAAAGGGATATGTGGTATGACATGACCAATGCTGTGCAAGAGAGCATTTCTGCAGGCTATCGTTCCCATGTGTTAGTAGCCTTCTTGTGTAAGCTAACTGATATTCTCCTGGTCCCCTGAGACTCCAGTTACTTTCTATTGATCTAAAACCTACTAGAGGGTTTTGGTGCTTGATGGAGAGGTAAAACTCCTTTGCTCATTTTAGCTCTGCTCTGTTGAAATGGACATGTGCGATCATCATAGTTGATGGTCCGAAGTGTGACGTTTAAGTATCTGGTTTTATTTCTTCTTCTTTAAGGGACCATGTTAAAGATTTCAGTAGCAATGCTTGAAAATACTGCTCAAAGTAATCTGAGCTTAGAGCTGGTGACAGAGATGAGGCCTTTCTGTTGGCAATAATAAAAATGTCAAGGTGTATGTTGGAGGTCTCCAGAACAAATTACAAGCCCCTGAGCTCTGTGATTAGAATGGATCCTCAGTACCCATATATTGTCACTGTAATTTTAGGGCCAGTTTTAAAGTAGAATACAAAAATGTAACACTTGATAAAGCTGCTTTCTTTCCCCTCTTCATTCCAAGCTTAGAAGAAAGTGAGCATTTAGGTGACAGCAGCATGTATGTTTGTGGCTCTGTGTTTGTATTAATACAAATACTTAAAGGGCCAGAGCAATAGAAAAGGAAACGTGGAGTGCTCCTGAAAAGTATCTGATGAATTGCCCTTAAAAATGAGAAAGGAAATCACGGAGCATAATAGCATGAGGATGGTTCAGTTACCGATGCCAAAAAAAAATTGCTTGGTAGATCATTGTCTGAGTGAAGAATCAATTGAAGTAGGAAATTCTTGTAAATTCAGAGAAGAACCTGTTACCAGTAAGTCCTTTTGGCAGCATGGGTAAATCAACATCTTGCTAAAGCTATTTCCAGATCTGTTTGTGTTCCTCTCTTCTGTAAGTGTATTTTCATTTATGAGGTTTGAGTTTAGCTCAACAGAATAAGGAATAGCTAGGCAACTTTTTATTTTATCCATTGAGGAAATAGGTAAGCACGTGGAGATCCCAATATTTGACATGTAGCAGAAGTCTTGGGTTTAAGTGCCACCCTGTATTTAGACAATGGAATTTTATTCTTTGCATAACTTCAAAGATAAGAATATAGGGTTGAAATGTTTGAGTTTGAACTATTCACGCAGTATAAGCCAGTGGCGGCAGATTCTCAGCCTGCAACGTTTTTTAAACAGAAGGCAGTGGATGAACAGAGGTGAAATAACAAATGCCAGAGCAAGGGAAAGACGGTGCACTCCCCATGCATCATCTGTGTTGTAAGTGAAAATGGCAATGGGTAAAGCAACCGGTAGGGTTAGAAAGCTGTATTGACTTGGCACTGATGCAAAGGTTGCGAGTGGTAGAACAGCTACTGAAAGAACCTAGTTTTTAATGAGAGGGTTGTGTGCAGGCTAAATGTGACTAGTAAGTGGCCAAGTCACCTAAAGAACTGCAGGAAAGATAAATTGAGTTGAGCTAGGAAAGAAATTTTGTTGTGGGGAGGATGGAGGAAAAGAAGGGATAACTAGAAATTAAATGGCTATATGATGCAGTGTTTCCTGAGCCCTAAAACTGACCCTTCCAAATCACAGCATTAGCAGAGGAGGGTAATGATTCAGGAAGTGTTGATGACCATGTTGTGTCTGTCTTGAAAGTTAATGCTAATAGGAATTCCAGGTAGTGTTGGATACTCAAAAACAGGAGGGCATGGGAAGCTCTTGGACTGGTTCTTCTCTTCTGATACAATATGAAATAATTCATATTATTTCATCATTATTTCATTTTCATAATTTCATTTCATGAATGAATCATTTCATTATTTCATCAATTACATTACTCCTTTGTAAGTCTTACACAATTCCTACTGCTTTCCTTTGCATCATCTTATACAGAGTTATAGCCACTCTCTCCTTGATCTCAACTCTGAAACTCCAAGATTCTTCAATAGGCAGCAGTATGAGACTTTCTCTGTGTAAAGGAATTCAGATGATAAAATTATTTATTATTTTCTTCCTAGATGAAATTTATGTCCCTTTGAAATGATTTGGACAGTAGCTCAAGAAGCTGCATAGCATATATCTTGTCCCAGTTCCATTCAGAAATAGGTGTGCACATAACTCAAAAGGGAATTCAAAGTTACAAAGAAACATGGATATAGTTTCTCACCTCTTTTGAATAAACAAGATTGCATAGTTTGTATATCTTTCTGGTTGCCCTCTTCTGACCCTTAGACATAGATGGAATATGTTTCTCACAAAAGCTAGTCCAAAATGATCCAAAAAGTGGCGTTTACAGATAATGCTGAAATAAATTCCTTCAACAAGGTTTTTGGGTTTTGGGTTGTTTTTTTTTTTTTTTGTTTGTGTGTGGGTTGTTTTTTTTTTTTTTTGTTTGTTTCTTTGTGGGTTTTTTTTTTGGTGTAAATCCTTTAAATGGCAATTTTATTCCAGGGCTTTATTTTCTTTCCTCTGTGATTACTCTTTTCTTTTGTCATTTAGAGTGTGTGAACAAGGACACAAAGTTTGTTTCCGTTACATGTCATTCACAACATCCTAGCAATATAAAGGTTCTTTAGCAGAAATCAGAATTTAGATAGAGGAGTAGTTTCATATTCTGTTTTTAAACATGCAATGAATAAAACTTCATTGTACTGTGTGGTTCCCTAAGTTTCTTCATGAATGTTTTGTTGCATCTCTCTGAATCTTAGTCTTTTCTATCTTCCCCTCCCCTCAGCTTAATTTATTGCCAGAACATTTCACTCTCCCACATATTCTTCCTTCCAGGTCAGTGCTGCATGGCATAAAGTGAACAAATGTGTGTAGTCTTGACAATCTTTGTATGACACCCTGCTTTGCCACCTTCCCACTTTTCAAGCTGTTGCCATTCATGACTATATGCTATCCTACCACTCAGTGAGCTGGTAATTTTAAGTTCCATTGAATTTCGGAAGGGATTATGTTCCCAAATCTCCTAAGTTCCACTCTATCCTTATCTTAGGCCTTTTAAAATAAAAACAATTAGTTCAATCCTCTCTGCTTTTTTGGCCATATATTTTGTGTTTGTTGGTATTTTTTGGTATAGTATGGCATCCTGATTTGGTTTCACAAATATGTTTCTATCCAGAGGAAAGCATTTGTCTGCTGCTTTTCTTAACGCATTGGAATTTTTCTGTCATTCTTCATAGAAATTGTCTCTTTCTGTGAATGAATTCAGAGAAAATGAAATAGCATTCCAAGTATTTTCCTTTTAATCTCTTTAGGACTTTTTCTCACAGATGCATAATGTCCTAGGCCTGTATTGTTATCTACATTCCCCTTTTTCCCCCAAAGTGTTTTTAAGCACTTTTGGTTATTTATACATTCTTTGTTTTTTTCTTCTCTCAGGAGCCAAACATCCCCTTCCCCAGTTTTATTTGTCATACAAATGCTGACCTCTGTTGACTTTGGTTGATGTTTCTGTGTGGATGTACCAGGAAGGCGTGGTGTCTTCATTTTTATCTCCCACTGTCTCCTTCTGGTCATTCAGCTGTTCAATTATTAGTAGTTTGTAAATACAGTAACCTCGCTTTCCAGTGTACTCAAACAGTTACTTTTCCCGAACAGTGTTTCTCCCTCCATCCCTATCGCTTATTGTGCAGGCACGCAAATGCTTGTATTAGATGTGCCTAGTTCTGTTCACCCTAAAAGGATGCAGCAATGGTTTGATTTCTTTCCTCTGATAGGTACTTTTTCCTCTGGTTTCCACTGCTGCTCAGTTCTCTTACTTAAGACGTGTCCAGGTGTATTTCTGGTCTGTTGTTTTTTTGGTTTAGGTGGCTTGTTTTAGTGTGTTTTGCTGTTGCGTATGTGTTTATCGATAGCTCTGAAAATACCTACGAGTAATTAAAACCTGATTTAATTTCTGAGTAAATTTCTGTATCCAGATCAGAATCTTTAGTTCTTCTTTTTCTTCTGAAAAGATCCCAAGTTTTTCTTCTTTTCGGTATCTGAAACATGTTATATGCTGCAGAGGATCCATGAAAACTTGAATTTTCATTTTGCTTCTGTGGTGTGTTTTCATTGTATATTTTCCCCAGTGTATGATCCCAGGGTATGCAGGTGTGTATCAAGCTGCATTTTCATGGTTGCATTGCATTGTATTGTAGTGGAGAGCGTGAATGCTCTTTTGGATTAGGTAGTAACTTCCAGTATTGTTGACAGACTCATTGTGCCAGTCTTTGCATCTGTACTCTGAATAAAGTTTTCAGGGTGGCAACATCAGTTACCCAGGCATTTAAGTGTTTTAGGCGCTCTGGAAGTGCTGTCTCTCTTCACCCTGTGCAGAGACACTATGAGACTTACTTTATGTACTATTACCAGCACGCAGTAGTAATTTAGATATGGCTGTGATGATGGGGCACCACGTGGACAATCATTTCTACTGCTTTCCTTTCAACTAGTCATTTCTGCATTTGGATATGAGATTGCTGTTGTATACTGAGGGTAGATTCTGTGGTCTTTTAGATTCATATGTGCTGGCAGGGATTATACTACTTGCTAGCTTTGTTTTTCTTCCTGTGCAGGTAGCCTGTAGGTAGATGTGATATGTGAAATCTCAAAATTGAGGTTTGCAGCATCGCCGCTGTTGTTCCTATTTTGACTACATCAATTACTGCTAATTTTTGCCTCTTGGTATGACTGTAGGTGTCCTTCCTTTTACGTCAGATCATCCCATGCTGTTACCTTGCTTTCGGAGTTGCACGGTGAAGTCCTTCCATTCATTTTGGATAAAATTACTTTTAAAAATGGATCTCGGTGTTTTTGGTGTGGGCATTTTTTGTTTGTTTGACTGTTTTAAATCAGTCAGGGCTAAGTAGTCTGTTTTCTTTCCTTGCATTGCATATATGAACATGCTTTATTTTCTTGTGCTGCCTTGAGGCTGCTCAAAGAAAGAAGTGCCATTTTTTTCCTTAACATGTAATCAGTACTTCCCGGTGTTTAATTTTTCTTCATTTTCTTCCCCTTCATATTTTTTCTTTGCCTTTGTGTTTTACATTACTTAATACAAATTCTCTTCATTCTTCCCTTTGCGTATTTTAATGTCTTTCTTCTGCTTTCTGACTTTGATGTAGGCTTCTAAGGTCATTTTACTTTTTTCAAATATGGATGGCTAAACCCTCTTCCTGCTCCAGGCCAAGGTTGTTAACACTTTCCTGGAGTGCTCCCAGCCTTTTGTGCTTGGGGTGCAGGAAAAAGACTGAGGTGGATCTTGCGTTGTGTACAGCCATTTGTTCATTTGTCAATTGTTGGTCAGTTCTGAGGGAAAAGCTCTGCTCTTTTCCTCCTTCATTCTCCACTCTTACATCCAGGCATCCTGTTGTTGCAGCAACACCGCCAAAAGGTGTCCAGCAGTTTGGTGCACAGCAGCTCCAGGCTTGTGTAAATGCTAAGGTTCTTATAATACTTGGTCAACATCTTAAGTCAGACCAGCACTGAAGTACATGCAGAACTGTTAGGAATATCAGCCCGCTCTTCCAGCGGGGATAGAGGATGTGCCTATGTAGAAGTGCTCTGCCAGTAAGGCAGCACTGTTGCTCCTTGGCTGTGGATTTGCCTCCCTAGTCCTTCTCTCAGGTACTGCTTTTGAAAAACAAATAAAAATCCAAAATCTAAACCCCATAATCTGTTTCATATTTGGCGGCAGTTCATTCTGTGCTGTGTGCTAAAACACGTTTGGAAGCAAACTCAAGTCAGTTGCTATATTTCCACTGCCTTCACTGGTTTTAGAGTGGGCATGAAAATGTGTGGTTCACTGAAGTCAGTGGAAAACCTCCCATGCCTTTAGTTGACTTCGGACTCTGTCCGAAGTGTTCCTGGTGGAACTGGGTTGCACCTGCATGCTAGGATAGCTGTCTGTCAAGCTGATTCTCAGAAACCAACAGAAGCCCTATTCCCATGTGTTAATCTTGGTTGTTTTTCTTCAGGAAGTGCTAAATCTTGCACTCCAGAAGGATTGCAAAATAATGAAAACATTTGGCAAGGGAAAAAGGGAAGAATACACAGGCAGAACTAGGGACATGCATGCTACCATTGTTTAAGACTCTGCATGTAAGTTCTACAGATGGCTTTTTTCTGTAAATATCATAACTATCTTAATTGTAATGGAGCAATATACTAAAAATTGTAAGGTGGCCAACATGAATCCTGGTTGAAAGAAAGTAAGAATTCAAATATTAAAGGTAGAATTTGCTTTTGGCTATTCCTGATGACAAGGAAAGTTACTCCGTGTACTTTTTTTCCTGTGGAAATAGACATGTAGATGTCTACTTTTACAGTTTTCACGTACCAGATTCCACAGAAGTGCATAAATAACTGATTGGAAGTTTGAAAGCTGGAATAATAGACACCAGATGATAGGGGAAGTAAAAACATCTGAAGTATAGTAGATCTTCCAAAGAACAACAAAACTTCCTTGTTCTGAAAATAATCATTTTTAAACCTGTAACTTTCTTAGCAGTGGATATCACTGAGTCTTTGGCTCGGAACCTTGATGATGTGATGGAAATTTTTGATCTCTTCTTCCTGGGGAAGGGAACAGTAAGCTACAGACTAGATTTTAATCAATACGCCACAAGTAATCTGACTAGTACACATACAAAAAGAACTGTTTCCAGTACTATGAACTTTTTTTAGGCTGTCATATCCTTGTCAAGAAATCTGTCTAACTGTGTTTTGAGCTTTTAGAAGCATTGAACCCAGTAGTTGAGACATCAGGCTGCAGATATGCAAGTCAGCAAATCTGCTCTGAACAATGCATTGTTTTGGGTGTCAAGGTCCTGTTCTAAAACAGGACAAGCACATGGTTGCTGCCTGTGAGCAGAAGAGACTTCTGCAGAGGTTTGCAGCTCCTCAGGCCTGTCCTGTGCAAAAGTAAAGGAAGTGGGGAGCCTGTTTCAAACACCAAGGAAAAGAAAGCCTTGATATTTGAAGGGGTGGAGCCTGCTGTGAGCCCTCATGGTGAGCAAACCTGCTGTAGAAGTGGTGGAAACAAGAGATGATAAATGTTGCGTTGTAATGCCTCAGTTCATGAGGCTCAGATAGGAAAAAGAAAAAGTATTTAATTCATTTTACCTCAATCTTTCATGTGTCTGCCCTTGTATTTGCTGGACACCTGGTGATGAAGCCGGGGGAGTCCAGAGACATTTATCTCCTGCTTGTGTTTTCTTTGTGGGTTTGGGTTTTTTTTGTTGTTTTTAGTTTGTTTTTCACTTCTTGGGCATGTATAACCCCCTTCTGTGGTAGTGAGAGGAGAAAGCAAGCATTTTACTCTTTTGAAGACAGGTGGAGAAGTCCCCACACTGAGTGCTGTATAGGTCTGTTTGCCTTTTGTTTCTCCCTACTAATTGGTTAGAATGGATGGTGTTAAGTTCCCACAAGTATGTCTGTTAGAGAATTCCTACATATACAGCATCAGGGAATTAAGTTTTGGAAAATGAAGTACCCATCAAAGCAGGAAAAGCAGGAGATGACTGGTACAGTTTGTACCCTGACTTCCCCCCCCGCTTTTTTTTTTTTTTTTCCTTCTTCCAGAAAGCTTAAGAAAAGAGCCTTTTGTCTTCTTTTCAGGAAAGTTACTCTGAAATTCCTCTATGCTTCATTCGTCTGCTTTATTTGTGCCATTCATGGGCAGCTGTGGGTTATATAGGACAAAGCAGATGAATTCCTAACCTCCACATTCAAGCAGTATGTTGGGAAAGGTTCAACACCACCCTCCCCTGCTCCTTTTTTGGGGGGTCCAACTGAAGTATTATAGCATTCAGTTTCAGTACTGAGACATCTCTGGGCTGTGCTTCTACACATGCCATTGAAATGGTGTGACAGTTCTGCTGGATTGTAGAAGGGATGCGTCTAAACAGACTTACCTATATAAAGAGTTCTCTTTCTCAGTATAGCAAAACTAAGCAGCTTCTAAAGAAATCTGGTTTAGAAGTTTGCTTTACTGGAATTTATGATTAAATATCTTTTTTTCCAATGATGACTTCATTTCAAACATCATCAGCTAGGAGAACTTGAATTTACCTATTGTGAAGACTGTTTCAAATGTGACAAAGTAAAATTGTATCATTTTGCTAAAGTTAACTTTTGATGTGGGTTTCTTAAATAATTCCATGAATGAATAGGGAAGAGTAGCCATCTATTTTTCCTCTCTCTCTCTTTTTTTTTTTCTTTTATATAGGCTTTTTACATGTATCCTGTGCCAGATCTTCATCTGGTGTAAACTGGCATAAAACATTTGAGAGAATCTGCTCTGATTTATGCACCAAACACATAAACACTTGGCAGTATGATTAATGTGCTTTACCATCACAAATTAAAAATGTCTTAAAACCAGACTTCATTTTAGAGTACTTTTAATTTAAATCTCTCACTTCTTTCCTCCCCAAATCAGCTCTAAAAAGCATAATTTATACTCATCACCTTTTAAAATGTAGAATATACATTAGATCAGATTAAGAAGTGCTACACCTCTTTTTCTTGATCCCTTCAGAAAGCTGTCGGTGGATTTCATAACAAACATCTTGATCAACCCCCTCTAAAAGCCAATAGGTGCTGGAACAGGCCTCAAATGTTTTTAGATTTGTTGATCCACCTGGAGTAATAACTTCCCTCTGTTTCTCTACAGACTCTTCATACTCTGAGCCTCCTGATGTTCAGCAGCAGTTGAACCACTACCAGTCTGCAGCTTTGGCCAGGAACAACAACAACATCAGCCCAATCCCACTTTCTGGGAATGCTGCAGGAGTGGAAAAAACAGAAGCCATCCTTAACTGTGAATTTTGTGAATTCTCCTCGGGTTACATACAGAGCATTCGGCGTCACTACCGTGACAAGCATGGAGGGAAAAAACTCTTCAAGTGCAAGGATTGTTCCTTTTATACAGGCTTTAAGTAAGTACTGTGCAAAACAGATAAACTGAACCCATAAGGGGTTTTTTAGCACTTGAAAAAACTTCTGAGATCTTAGAGAGCTGGCTGTAGCTAACAGAAACATGGCCACTTTTGACCAGGGAGAGGAACACAGGAAATGCCATGCCAGATCACAGCAGCATCCATGTAATCCATTTTCCTCTCTCCTACAACAGCCGGTACCATCTGCTGCAGACGAAAGCACAGTAAGTCCTTGCAGTAGGTTTTACTTGCTGGAGGAAGTGGTACAGGTAGCGCTTTTTCCTCAGCATAGGCAATTAGAGGGTTGTCCTTATCTTCAAGTGTGAAAATTTTCTCTGTGAAAATAAGGTAATTTCTTGGAACAACCAGCATGAAGCATGGGACAATCAAGTGTCCTAGGGAGACAGGAGAATTTATATCACCTTTCTGAAGAAACCTCTATCATGTAATTTTATTTCTCCCACCATCTCTCTAGCTGAAATGCAAAGCATTCTCTAGCATATCTGATAGCATATAGAGACATTTCAGAAATCCAATTAGATGTTCAAAATTTAAAAACTCGGTGCTCTGTGTGTGTGTGTGTGTTTGTTTGTGTGGTTTTAGCTTCTGTTCTGTGAGGAAGCAAAAGGCCTATGCACCTGTGCTGTTCATCATTTCCTCCTGATATGCTGGACTCTCAAGCATAACACCCTTAGCTGGCATGTGAGGTCTCAAAGTTGTTAAGTTCTTAGAAGACTGGTGACAGTAAGCAGTATGACTGGTTAAAGGGGAGGAGTTCTTTTGAAGAAAATCTTGAGCACAAACCTGAGAGAATCCACAGAAGAGCAACCTCTAGTTACAAGTCTCTAGCCTCTGTTGCTTCAGCCCCTTGCTGCCTCTATGGTAAAATTTGCTGCTTGTGCTTTATATCCTGATTGTTGTCTTAAAGGTTGCCAGCAGTTGGCAGGTCTGTTCAATCTGTTAGTATCTTGGAAGTGCCATTCTCTTCTACCTGGATGAAATGAAATCATCATAAATCAAGCAGCATTTAAACACGTTCATAGTTGCATAAGGGAGTATTGTTCTTTCATGTGGTGTCTCAAACATTCAAGGATTAAGTCTTGCTTCTTTTAGAAGCACAGCATGTTTTCTGTCTTTAAAAAAAAGGTGGGGGAGAACCCCCATACCAATCCCCTCTTCAACTCACGATAGAAACTTAAATGCATGAAAGCTGTCACTGAAGTTGATAGAAATACCCCTGTAGAATTCAGTGATCACTGGATCGGGCCCAAAGCCAGTTGTGTTAGTAAGTTGCTTTGTGTTCAAGCTAACAGTCTTGAAGAACTTCAGAGAGACTTCTAACTCTAGTTCAATGTGGCAAGCTCCTTAGCTTTTGCAAGCTTTACCACTGCTTTAGGAAAAAATGAGCAAGTGCCCCAAGTTTATAGACACCTCTCATTTCAGTAGTTGAGCTTGTGGTTACATAGGTGTACAGTTAATTTCCTCTGTATGCATGTTTCTTGCAACCTGCAGGTATGCAGCCAGCATGAAATTTTTTGTTCATAAGTACTGTGAAGTATTCATTGATTTCTCCACATTAATAAGTAGAGTATTTTTAGTCTTGGGTTTTCAGATCCTCATAGCTTATGCTTTAAAACTTAACTTACTCAGTGCCAAACTCACTGTGAACACGTCTGTTTTGTATCCTGAATCTAAACATTTTAACTTGTTTTGGGCTCATCCTACAAAGAGGGAGGTGGTTAAGGATGTTATCAGCTTCCAGAAATAAGTCTGTCCTTACCTCTGCAAATCCAGAACAGTTGATAGGTTTTGTTGAACTTGCTAAAAATTTAATCTTTGCCAGAGAAAGTCCACTGAATATTTCAGCCTGAAGACAAATAATGTGCATGAAAGATGGGAATTCTTTTGCTGTCTTAACTATAGCAATATGACTCTAGAGCAACCCATGCAAAAGAATATCTTGTCAGAATGAGTGTTTGTTACTTGAGGATACAAGCCTGCAAATACCTCTGCTCATGTGTTACTCATGTGAGTAGCCCAACTGAAATGCCATGTGGCACTGTGAAGACAAGGCTGAGTGGTATCTGTACCATTTTACACGACACGTCCCTTATAGAGCTGTGACACTTCATCGTTCCCTGCACACCTCTTCTGACTGCTTCCATCTCTCCCTCCCGTTTCACAGATCTGCTTTTACTATGCACGTGGAAGCTGGGCATTCGGCAGTTCCTGAGGAAGGACCCAAAGACCTTCGCTGTCCTCTTTGCCTATATCACACCAAATATAAACGCAACATGATTGACCATATAGTTCTGCACAGAGGTAACAATATCCCTGTATGTGTCTGTATCTGATGAGGGGAATGCTGAACAACGCCCTTGTCTTTCAGACTGGTTTCATTAAACTTTCCTTGCTCTGCCCATCATTAAATTTTCCGCTTTCTGTACATGAGGACAAGAATGTTAAATAAGTCATCAGCCCTTGCGTATCTTTTGTTTCGTTTCTAAATGATGCATCTTATTTCCTGTAGAATTCAAAGTTAGTCACTGCTGAAACAGGGCAGATTTAAAATTTATTTTAAACTTTTCCTCTAGAGAGGTTAACAGTCATCAAATACCTGTTTAGCAGGAGTTGCCCTAATTTACATCTCTAATCTAGGCCAGAGTTGTCTCCTGCTTATGTCCTTTTTATCATAAAGGCCTTGCTATCATAAACTCTATGAGAAGGTGTATCAACTAACCATAGAGGCCCCAAAATATCCCCTGATTACTTGCTTGAATTTTTTCTCTTCAGCATTCTTAGGATCAAAACAAGAATTCTCATATTTTTGTTTTTCTTTAAGACTCCTTTTCTATCTCCACCTCTCCCTTCTGTTTTTAAGCCAGCTAAAAGTGGGATTAGGGATTTCTATATTCTATTAACTGCGGGCTTGCTAACTCAGAAGAGACAGCTGTTTGGGCTCTCTGGGCTGGGATTCCTGCCCATAGCTATCACACTTGATGCTTGTAGATGGTCTGTTGGCTGCTGAAATCCAAACCCATGTGTTGGGATGGCACTCTGCCTGCTTGCAGGTTGGGCAGAGTTTCACAGTAGGGTATTGGTGGTGAGCAAACACAAGTTTTGCATGCCATCTTTTTCCTGGAGGAGATCCTGGTGTGACAAGTGCTATCGTAATTCCTTGTAACATACCACTTTTCAGTGTTGGTAGCTTAAAGTCCTTCTTGTACCAAAGCAGTGAGGTTGGCAGAGTTCATACAAATTTCTCTCTGCTAGCAGAGCTATTCTGAGGGAACATCTGGGAAAAATGACCTGTCAGTGATTCAGAAAGCACATTACAAAGCTGCCTTATTTGGTTGTAGGAGTTTGGCAGATGCTTTAGCTTTTACTTCCTGTCTTTGAAGGTGTTGCTGTGTCTGATTTTGCCCAGCTTCAGGACATACACCAGAATTAGCTCACTTTAGAGGAGGGGAGGGTTTAGTTAATGCTTGTGCAGGGGACCGTGCAGTTCCAGGTGCTACTGAGGGGTGCTCTGTTTTGTGGGTGTGCCAGGGCTCCAGTGGACACTGCCAAAACTTTAAAATACAGATAGACAGGCTGAGGGAGAACTGGATGGGCTTGGTTATGGTATTTTCCGTCATGTGTAGACTTGGCACTGGGAATGTCCAGTTGCAGATGTCGAAGAGCACTTCATGAGCTCAAGCAGCTGTACTACCTGTACAGAGCTGTTTCTGGCCAATTGCAAGGAGGTGGTTACCTCCTCGGTAAGTGACACTGTGGATCTGTTCTTTCGTAGAGCTGTTACTTCAGTTGCACAAACAAACTTCGAGCTTTTGTGCTACTGAAACAAAGCTGATAGCAAAGAACATAATGATATACCCACTAGAGTATTGGGAAAGGTAGAACAGAGTAAAAGAAGTTTCAATGCAAAGGGGATTATAGCTGATAAAGAAACTCAGAGGCCACTGGGGGATGGACAAGTGTCCAGGTAATAAAGGAAGTAGGGTCCTTCCATAAAGTTCCTTCTGGTGCATACATCCAGCTAAAAACAACCTCTACCATGTGTTTAATTGTGTGGCAGCTGAAGCATAAAATTTTGACAAGATTTAACGTGGACTGAGAGATTGAGGGATGGTGAATGTAGTCTGAGGTAGCCTTCCTTTTCTTATAGCCATTGCATTGGTAAAACAAGGGCATAGGCCTGAGCTGCAGTCCAAGAAAATTAGTTCTGAAATAGATGGAGTGGTGCTGTGTGTAAAAATCAGGAGTGAAGGATTTGATCCATTCATAGTTAATGTTCCTTCTGCATAAAAAGACATGTTTACAGATGTGTGACTCTTGCATTACTTCCAAGTTGTTGCACCCCTAATCCTTGGTGAAACAGCATGTGCTTGAAATGGAGAGTATATTTGCCTCTTAATGAGTGGCTACGGAAGCTGAGTTTTACAGGGCTAAAGCATTATTAGCTAGAAGCCCGAATGCCTAGTGAGAAAAAATTAGGCAACTAAATTGCTTCCCATTAAGAATGAGGGCAAACAGGAAGCTTCCAAGAGCCTTCTTCCACGTATCGCCTATTCCTCATCAGTGTAAACACTGTTCACTATCCCTTCTATGGGTACAGATGGAGCACAGACTCATTACAGGTGGCCTGTAGTGGGGGACTGACACAGCTAGAGGCTGCTATGCAAGTAGGTGAAGAGAAGAAGTTTGTCTCTGGAGTTCTTCCTGGCCTTTGTGACAGGCAAGCCTTGGAGAGATGTAGAGAAGACAGTGAACTCTTGCTCTGTGGCCAGCAGAGGTGCTGGCCTTTAATTTAGTCTGGCCAATACAATTAGTTTTCATTATCCCTTCCAGTAGCATTCCCATCATGCATTTTGAAACACGTTGGTATTTTCCAGGCCTGAATGCAACTTAGCAAGATCACTGTTGGGTCTACTTTAAAATCTTGGGGCGTTATTTTTTCCTCTTTTAGCAATCATTTTATTCTCTTCCCAGTACAAACCATGATTTTGTTCATCCATTTAATAGAAATCACACTAATTTCTCTTGACTAGTGACATTAAGTTAAAAAAGCGAAATTTTCAAATTCATCTACCTCCCCAAAAGCTTCATTGCTGCATATCCAGATTCCTTGCACATGGTTGTTTCTGGCATTATCCCTTGTACATGCAGAACCCATGTGCTATGCTTGCGTTTGGCTACTAGAATGCAAATGCTACGTGTTCTGTGACTGTAGCTTGGATTTGCAGGCAAAAATGCCTATTTTCAAACACCCAACATGACCAAATAATTGGTCTGTGTCTAGATAGTAGGACTATTTTGTTTGTACTTGGTTTGCCTTTAAGGGAAGGGAGTAACTTGCATAGGCTGTGTTATGTGGCTGAGTAAAGATTTTCCTTACAACTAAGGACCGATAGAATCATGGGCTCTTTTATGCCTAAAGCAAAAAAATGTATATTGGCTTTGAGTTCCTGTATTGCAAATACCTCGTTCATTAATGGCGTTTCAATTTAATCTCTGATCTGTATTACAATTAGCCTGAATTTTTCAGTTGAATGGAAGGATTTGATTTTTCGAACCAATATGATTCTTTGTAAGTGTTTATTCTGTTGTTGTTTTTTAATTGCACCTTGTGCAAAATTGTTCCACAATTCAGCTCATCTTTTTGTGAGGCGTATGCAGTAGCCTTTGTTTAGACACTGCTGAACTTTGAAGAAGCTTACACATGGATAAAGAAGCTACTTCTTTCAGTTTGTGTATGGGACTTTATGGTTTGCTGTAATTTTGTCAGTTGCCCAGATGTGATAAGTGCATTCTAAATGAGTAATTAAATAAACAAAGTTTTGTAGGGGCAAGCTGGAGATGAGAGCATTACAAAATGTGAGGTTCTGGAACCAGATAACCCTGCAAGTTCCAAAATCACTGCTTAGAGGAAGCTCACTGATATGAATACATCATGTAAAAGTGTTAAATCATCCCCTGAAAGTGAAATCCTTCAGGCTAGAATTTATGTTTATGTTTATTTTCCTTTTCTCATGTTATTGTGCTGCCGTTGGTTTGGGGAGTGTGTGTGTGGTTGTGAGATAATAGGTTTTGCTAATGTGAATTAGGGAATGCTGCATTACTCCAGACTGGTAGATAAAAAGTTTTATACCATCCCCTGTTTTAGCATTTTTAATCTGTGCCAGGTGCTAGAGGAAAAGTGATTTTGCAAGCATTTTAATTAGTATATCTCTTTTTGAAAACATCACTTGACTTTTTCACTTTTGAAACCAGCTGCATCACTGATTTCAGTGAGTTCAAAAGCACACAGCTGCAACAACGTTGTAAAAAGTCTTCTTATGACCCCAGAATCACAGCTTTAAATTCTATTGTCTATTAGATCCTACTCTCACCTCCCCTTTTCCCACCCTGAATGGCCACATCTTGGTGTCTTCATAGCTAGAGAAGCTGTTGTTGGTGTACAAAAGAATTACAAGTCCACAAGGGCTTTTTAAGGCATAGCTTTGAGGAAAACTTGCACTTTTTGAAGAGGCCAAGGAGGAAGTGATGAGATAGGATAACTCGTGTTCAGGGAGAAGCTGAGCAGGATGGAATATTTTGTTGGGCCGTAGAAAAAGTCTTTTGAGCAGTGGCAGCATGTGGATTGGCCAAAAGCGAATGAACAGTGGAGCTTTTGCCACCTTCCAGAAACCCTAAGGGAGTTTGTATTTCTGTAGTTGTCTTTGGATGTGATGTTACCCTCCTCACTAAAGAAGAGGGCCCATTGGCTCAGATCTGTATGTGGATTGCCATGTCTCACGTTCCCCTAGCCTTCATGTGTACCATCTGAGATTCAGGCCTGTTCTTCAGTTTGTTTGTTTTAATCTGTCGTTAGGGATGAACCTGCATGAGGAGGATCAAACTCCTCCTTTAATCTGCGTTCCCTAGGGAGTAACGATACTAAATTTCAGTGTTCTAGTTCAAAAGGCCAGTTAGGTAGCAAAAGCCGATAATGAGGATCTTCTGGTGACCCTCAGCCGAAGGGTCAAATTTGGGGTTTCCCTTGTGCGCACAGCTCGGGGAACCGCCATGGATGAGTGTTACGCACATCGGATTCTGGTTCTGTCAAATGACTGAAATTAATTGCTGCTCTATGAAAGGTCGGTGCTTTGTTTGAGAAGTGGAGAGTTTAAAAACTCAGCAAGAGCATTTTCAGTACATGCCTGTATCCATGATCTGAACTGTGGGAAGTGTGACATACCATGCATGCAGATTTTGAATCTGAGCTTTCTGAAAGCTGTGAGTGTGTTGTGAAGTTTCTGCCCCTGGCTGAACTGCACAGCCTCTTCCAGGAAAAGGTGCTGCCTTCCTCACCCGCTCTGTCCCCAGAGAGTAGCTTCAGATGTGGTGGTGAGGATACCAGCTCCGATTTTTATAGAGCCAGCAGGGTGATGCATTGGGAAGCACCCTGCAGCTTCCCCATTTATTACATTTCTAGCAGCCGTTCCCGGCTGCTGTCAGGTACTCGGCCAAAATGGACTTTTGGCCTGGCTGATTTATGGCTGGTTTTGTGTGCCCAGGCTCTGCTACTCTGACTCACAGATGGAGTCTCACTTGCCCCAAAACCTCCATTCCCATCCTCTTCACCCAATAAGCAGTTACTTTTATGAGGACACCTGCATTGGTAGCCTTGGAGGATTAACCCTGTCGTTGCAGGAAGAATTGTTGTCTTGTTGGTTTTTGTGTTGGTCCAGCTTAGCTCCCGTTCCTTCGTAGATGGACTGCCTACCCATATAGCAGATCCTATTCCTTGTGTGGGTGGTAGTGCCCAAACTGTTCACATGTGGGCCCGGTATTTCCTAAAATTTCTGAAGTGAATGTTGTCCTGTCCCTACAGAAGAGCGGGTCGTTCCCATTGAAGTCTGCCGTTCCAAACTGTCAAAGTACTTGCAGGGAGTTGTTTTCCGCTGTGATAAGTGTACCTTTACCTGCTCCAGTGATGAGAGCTTGCAGCAGCACATAGAGAAGCACAATGAACTGAAACCTTACAAATGCCAACTCTGCTACTATGAGACCAAACACACAGAGGAGCTGGACGCTCACCTTCGAGATGAGCACAAGGTAACATCCAAATAGTTTTAATTCGTAGCAATCGACTCTTTGCAAATGCTGTATTAGTTTCCTTGCATGTCAAGTCTGAGTAGCCAACTTGCCGTGGGGTTTTTTTCCTCTCCCTCCCCAAATCTGGAAACTAATCCCATGTTGGGCTTCACTTCCTCTGTTTTCTATTATTTCTTTTTTTCTTTAGAAGCTCAAAATTGAGGGTTTCTAAAGCTGTTCAGATTGATCAGAATTGGCAGACTGTTGTATGCAGAGTGTGATTATCTGGAAAAGGCACTTGTGTATGCTAGGTTTATTTAAAGAGGCGGGGGGGGGACGGGGGACGGGGTGGGGGGGTGGGGAAAGGTTGTGAAACAATATTAAGGCTGTGTGATTCAGCCTCTCTAAAAGGCAGGAGATTCCAAACATAAGATTGCTCTGGCAACTTCAGCAGCGTGCCATGCCATGCATATTTTAATAACAAAGAGGGCAATACATCCCTGTTTACATTTAACAAGGGAAAGATGAACAGCAAGAATAACCAGGTCCTAAGTTAAGACTGCTTTGGAGTTTCTGTGGAGTGCCTGAGTGCAGACCTGATCCAGTCTTTGAGAAGTCAGTAGAGGCTTTCCACAGACTGTTAGCTTTGAATTTCTGTAACTGTGAGCTGTGTAGCTGAGAGACACTTAAGCTCTAGAACTGCGATGTGTTTTGGAGTATTTGTTAAGAGTGCTTCCATGTCACGTTTCCAGGGGAGGCGGCTAGGTGCCTCCACCTGTTGGAGCTGAGCTGCCCAGGTCCTCGCTAAACACTCTCTCCTCCTTCTTTGACTGAGTAACACTTTCTTTGCAGCCAAGTGCATTTATATTGACAGTATTAGCAGCAGAAGTACCAGCAAAACTTTTCTTGCTTAAAAAATATTTGGCTGTCTTATAAAAACAAACTCTGTAAACTTATGTTGGCCTGCTATGCTTATCTGCCCTCTTCTTTATTACTTCTGGAGAGCCTTCTGCAGTTCACCCAGTACATGAGATGCTCCACGCCCCCTAGTCACCACAGCAAGGCGCCTGGCGTATCCAGGAGGCACTGTCCTCATTCTTTTGACACAGTGCATCGGGCTGGGAAGATTATTTATTCCCTTACTTAGCTCTCCCTTCCGATCCGGACCTGCAGTGATGGTGCCAGTAGTTTAGGGTATCTTTTCTCCATTTCTCTTTGGTAGTTTATAT
This sequence comes from Morus bassanus, assembly GCA_031468815.1. Lineage (NCBI taxonomy): Eukaryota > Metazoa > Chordata > Aves > Suliformes > Sulidae > Morus > Morus bassanus. Next base: position 34,368,633 of record CM062600.1, read on the forward strand.
GTCGCTAATTTGTGTCCCAAGTTCTGGGCTCAGAGACCCAAGTGATGTATTGCACCTTAAAGAGTTCCTGTGCATGAGCCGAGTTGAATCAAGGGCCTTGCATGTGGTCTGGTTTGTTTAAATCTCAGTGGGTAATGTGTTAAGTCAGAGAACCTCATCACAGCTCTCTGTACAGAGTAGCGCTAGGAATCTGCACACCACCGCATTTAGGATGGTTTGCTATTTGGAGATATACTGCAGTCTAATTCACGTGCTCCTTAGGTTCATTCACGTCCCGTTTCCCACAGGGGGATAAAAAATAGTCAGTGGGTGTTGGTATTTCATTCAGCATCTTTCAGGAGGTGTTGTACTGCACTCATTCCTCCATCTCCATCCTCTCTGCTTCTGTGGCTCAGTGCCTGTGCTGCCGGAGGGCTGTGTCTTTGCGTGAAAGATGAATCCAAAATCCTTCCCAGCAGTGATCGATGAGCTCAGAGGGCGCTTGTCATCCAACAAGTATTAGCCCTAGTGTCCTGGTCATGCTCCACGCTCTCCGCCTGTACTGTAAATCTGGACTGCTCCGCTGCCCTTTCTGTTGGATGTGGTGGAGTTCCTGACTTCCGTGCCCTGAGCTGCTCCTTTCACACTGCTGCTGTGAGCTGTTAAGTAGCTGGTGCATTTCACCCTAGGGTTAGCTGAATTTGACTGCTGGGTGAAGTGTTCCCATTATAGTCTGCGTATCAGTTTGCAAAGTACTTTGCAGCCCTTCGTAATGAAAATTAATCTGTTATTAATGAGTGAAAGTGTATGTGGCACACGGCAGCCGTGTGCTTAGTAAAAGACCCATCCTTTCATGAATGAAGCTGAATGAACCAGTCACAAAGAATTTTCCTTCAGTGTGGAATAGGTAGTGCAATAGCAGCGTTTGACCACAGTGGATGAATGCTCCCATAAAAAGCTGCAAACTTCAGTGTTTTTGCATTTCTTGGATTTTTTTTTTTTGTTTTAATACATCAAAAACAGGAAAAAAATGAGGGAGGTTTACTGAATGTCATTAATTTTTGAAAACCAAAAATGAGAAATGCAGAATAAACAGCAGAAGAAGAATCACTATCATTGAAAAGATAAAGTATTAATTTGATTAGGTGCCTGCATGTCACCTCTAGCTGAGCAGGCTTTGGGGTGTACTCGATTTTGTTTTGCGTATGTGATGGTTGTTCTGATTAGCTGATGGTTGTGCTGATTGCTGACAAAAGTGTTTCTTTCAAAGGTGAGTCGTAATTTTGAGCTGGTTGGACGGGTTAACTTGGACCAGTTGGAACAAATGAAGGGGAAAACAGAGAGCTCCAGCAGTGATGAAGAAGAAAAAGAAGAAGAGTTAAGCCCCAAGACTGAAGAGAGAGGTCAGTGCAGCTTTTTTTTTTTTGCCTTTTTTTTTTTTTTTCTTTTTTTGGCACTGCAACATGCCCCACCAGTCCCACCAAGCAAGGTCAGCTGTTGACTCTACAGCACATTCCTGCAGAGCCATGCAGGCATGCCAGCAGGAGCAGAATGGGGCTTTTGTGAAGACACTGCTCCTGGGGGAATCTCGTGTTTCTAATCCTTATTACAAGTTTTCTGTCTGTTAAGAAAATACGTACTATGAGAAAACACAGATAGCATCTGTGACTTATCTGCCCATGCAGATAACATCTATAAGGGCTTGGAAAACTCTTAAGTGGAGTATTTTAGTGGTCTGTCAGATTTTCTGTTTTGGTAACCAATTTTCAGCTTTTCTCTCGGCGTTGTTCAAGCAAGGGCTGAAGGAGTCACGGCCAAACTTTTTTATGGGCTGTTATTAACTCTGTGCCCAGCATTGCTTGTCAGATAGAGTCAGTCCTGTTGCAGTTGCTGCAGTTGGCAGCTCTGGAGCCAGTGTAGGTCCATGCCCCGCCTGTACCTTTGTGCGTTTAAATATGTGCCTAAGTTAATATCTAAGACTAATCCCACTGACTTCAGCAAGGCTAGGCCACGTGCTTGCTAATGCTTTTGGTTGGGTCAAAGTTAGATCAGCAGGGAAAAAGTAAGCTCTCTGTAAATTGCACTAAGGGTTTCGTGTCCTTCCCTTCCAACAGCCTTCCCTCATGAAGACCAGGTTATTGCAGTATCTGGTGTGAACTCTGCGTTGTCTAGTCTGCTCTGGTGCACAATTTATCAGTCAAATGCAGTATGTTTGCAACTCTTTAACATCTTAGCCCTGTGATATCTGAATGTCAGATTCCTGGCGTCACCCACCCTCTTGATGCTGACGACTGCAGTTAGCCAAGTCCTGTGTACTTTAACTAAAGATACGCCACCATGTTTACCTTTCCCTCCTAATTTTCAGCTTTCGAACTCGCTCAGGAGTTGTTCACAAAAGCCAATGTATCTCCCTACATCTTTTCAGACCTTGAAAAATTCTGATTTCTGGATTCACAGGTTGTTTACAGAACATGAGGGGCTCAGATCATGCTTCTTACCTTTTAATAGCAAGACCCCAGCGTCTTGGCTTTTGGTTAGTGTCCCTGCAGCATAAATTTGGTCTGCGCTTACCACCAGCACTTCACTTCAAGTGTGGCTAGTGATAGGTTTTATTTAAATGAGAAAACAAGCGGGTTGGATGGGAAACCATTTACGTTTTAATGAAAAATACCCTTCACAAGATCTGAGGCAGAGCAGTAGAAAAATCAGAGAAGGACCTAAAGGGATGTTTGTTCTATATGCATTTCAAAGTTCAACCTTAGTAACTCGTGTGGAAACACGCTTGGGTGTCTGTCTGGGGACAGCTTTGACCCTCAGAGCTTCATGGCTGGAACAGTGATTGTGCAATGATTTGACTATAGGACCAGCTCACCTTAGCTGCAGATGTAGCAGGCTGATTAATGTTTTGTATAGACCCAGAGCTAGCGGGGGATGAAGAGTCATGCTGCCCTTGTGAGGATTACCTTAGCATTATGTACAAGCACCGGTGCTGAAGTGACCTTGGAAGCCACGGTATCTAGTCCAAGGAGAAGAAGGTGCTATCTGCCAAGCCTTACAAATCCCTGTAAATGCACCATGGGGGGGTGGGGACAGCCCAAGGTGAAGTTCATTGTTCTAACTGGCTTTAGCCTTTACACTATGAAAATGTAAAAAAATCCCTTTCTATGCTGGAGATTTAAATTTTCAGGGATAATAGGTAGGTGTTATCCCCATGTTTCATGCGATCAATAGTTGAGCAAGGGATGGTGTCTTAATAATTCTAATTTTTATTTTGTCCTGTTTTGACCTGTATCTGTGGGTTTTTAATCTGTAACTGGCTAAAATGATTTCTGCATTCTTGTTCAGATGACCGGCCTAGAAAAATCATGCACATTTCCAAGTTTGTTTTGCAGCTCTTCTTTCCTGACTGGCCTATAGGGTCAAAGTTTCAGCATTGTTATTTTTCCCTCCTTTTTTATCTGTTACCATTTGTAATATGTTTTACTAAAATAGGTAGAAAACGCAGAAAACCCTTACGCCTACTACAGCAAGGGTATTTAGAAAAGATCCAGCTGTATTGGCTATATTTTTCTGGGCAAGTTGTGGATTACCACTGTAAGGTGCAAGAGGCACGGTATGCTGTTGAAAAATGTCCCAGTGAGACAGGAACTGAAGGCGTGGTTGGATGCTGAGTTGCATGCCGACATCTCCCTATGGATTTTCAGAAGATAGTTCTAACACAGAAACGGTTTGCTCTGTTAGCAGAGGACTAGGCCTATGGTTTTAAATATAGCCTGTCGCAGTGGCTAATGCCGCCACAGCTTTCAAACCACATCAGACTGTGTAATCCTGTATGCCACTTGGGTGCTTTTGACAATTCTAGCCTTTGTGGTGTTAGCAGGAATTGGGATTTGCTGAGGGACCCTCTGTGTGCTCGGAGTATCTGGAAGCAAATGCTGTCTGAACCCCCTGAAGTCTGTGACTTTGGCAGAACCAGGATTTCTTTCCATGAGTCAAACAGCTGCCTAGATTCACCACTTTGACTTCACGCTGGTATGTGCGGTCCTGAAGGTGCGAAGAAGAGTGTGTTGCTTCTCCAGATGGGCTGTTGGACAGCAGACCAAAGGAGGGCAGCAGAGCTGAACTGCTCTCTTGGATGAGAAAGGAATGGAATTGTCGGCTGCTGGTAAAGGGTAGTAGAAAACATATTGACCTGGGACGAAGAAGATGAGGGGGTAAAAAGAGGGTGTCTGGCATACCCCATGGAAAGAACAGCTTCCCCTGGTAGGGACTGCATCCGAGAGGGACTGTCTGTCTTTACAGACCCTTATGCCTTGGTCTTAGCAGAAACTGGAATCGAGAGGTGTTTTTCCACAGTAGACAAAAATAAATGTCCACGAGTGCTTGTATGTGTGATGCAGGAAAACCACAGAGAGGTCAGTTGTCTGGGCAGTCCGTTACCTCTCATTTGCAGGCCCCAGAGAGGGGCAGCTTGTGGTACTCCTCCAAGGAAGCAGTACAAATCCACAGCCCTAGAAGCAAAACTGATTGGGAAGTAGGGTGAACAAGATAGTGTTTTCTGAAGAGGTGATGGATTGACTAGAGTAGCACTTGCTAATCTTGATGGGAGTTGCAAGTATAAATCCTGGACGTGTTTGGGTTGGAAGGGACCTTTAAAGATCATGCAGTCCAACCCCCCTGCCACGGGCAGAGACGTCTTTTGTCGGATCAGGTTGCTTAAAGCCCCATCCGACCTGACCGTGAACACTTCTAATGGTGGGGCATCCACACCTTCTCTGGGCAACCTGTTCCAGTGTCTCAACACCCTCCTCTTAAAAAATGTCTTCCCTGTGTACAATCTAAACCTGCCCTCTTTCAGTTTAAAACCATTGCCCCATGTCCTGTCACTGCAAAAGTCTCTCTCCATCTTTCTCATAAGCCCCCTTTAAGAATTGAAAGGCCACAATCAGGCCTCCCTGGAGCCTTCTCCTCTCCAGGCTGAACAACCCCAACTCCTCCCTACTTAAGCAGAACAGCCTCTGTGTTGCGTGTCTCCTCTCTGCAGAGGCCCAGAATAAACTTCCTACTGTGTGTTATACGGTAGGTGTGTTCTTGTACAGAACAGCAGCATTTGCCTCTAAAACTTTACCCTCCATAAATATTTGTCCCTGTACTATGACTAGTCTGTGTCGCGATGTGATTATAAATTTGTACCACACATAAGGTGTTAATATCCAGTTGTAAACTGAACTAATGGCATTGACTTACTTTCTGGTGTTCGTCTTGACACAGCACCTTGCTTTGTGAGATTAAGCCATGTAATAAATCACTGACAGTAAGTAATACAAAGTGGGTTTTTTTTCTTTCAGGGGGAGGAGGCAAAACATGATGTTAAGAACCATTCCATGTAGAACTTTAGTGAAGGCTGACTCGTGAGAAATGTGTCACAAAAATGCATTTCCAGGACTTACATCGGGATAATAGGGAACGTGTGGGCAATTTAAAAGTTCAGAGGCTGATCTTGAACAGAGTAAATCTGAGAGTGTAGAAATCAAGTGAGCTGGGATCAGAACCAAAATGAAGCAAAATCCCTTTTATTATGTAGTTTGGGAGGAGTCAGAAAGACATTCTGTTGATTTCTTGCTTAAGATAATCCCTGCTAAGGAATTAATGCTCTGAGCAGATGGTGCTGTCTCATTTCCAGCAAAAGAATCAAGTCAGATAGTCCATGCAATTATTTTTAATGGCTTGTGTGGTGATCTTCTTAATTTGTGAGAAAATGTTTCATCTTTTGTTAAAGCTGGCTGTGTTCACATGGAGCTTGGCTTTCAGAAATACTGCTCCCTGAGCTGCCAGTGACTTCCCTCGTATTCCTAGGTGCTTGACACTTCTGCAAATGAGGCCCCAAGCACTTTGTATAAAAGATTAGGATGGGATGAAACACCTATGCAGTTGAAATGCAGGACTTAACCCTTGAGACCTCACGATGAAGGGATTTCTATTTATTATGAGGATCCCATGTTAAATATACCGAGTCTCTGCTTCCTAAAATCTGTCCTACCAGTTCAGAAATTATTGACGGGCTCCAGCGGGTTCTTTGATTTTGCTTTCAAGCCATTTCAGCCCCAAACTTCTCAGTTTTGGTTTCGACTTAAAACTCCACGGTCTCTTCATTTGTGGAATTACAGGAACAGGGAGCAGGAACTGGTTACCCTTATTGGCAGAGATGCTTTAAGACTTAGGATGGGATTTGTCGCTTGCAGTGTCACTTTGCTTTGGGGGAGTTGCATTTTCACAAGCACAGTTATTTGATAGCTAATTCCTTTTGCTTCTCAGGGATGAGAAAGTGCAGCAGAGGGGATCAGCGTAGGATCACAGTGGTCCCTTCTTGCCCTGGCACTTATGAATTCACAGGCTATGCTGACATTTTCCAGATCCCATGATGTTTCCTGACAGCAGCGCTCCAGAGAAACGCTTCCCGTGCGAGTTCTGTGGCCGATCATTTACGGAAGGCTCTGAGTGGGAGCGACACGTGCTGAGACATGGCATGTAAGTTGGTTTACATTCCTTTGCCAAACAGCCAAAGGTAACACTAGATCTCTGTGCATTCCCCCCACCCCTTTCTTCGCCTCCCAGAAAGCCCTGTGATGAAGGCAAACACAGTTCTATGGAGAATGATTCTGTCTGTCACAAGTGTGGATGGAGCCATCAGATGTCTCTGCATGGGAAGTTCCTGTTCGTCCTTTTTAACTCTGCTGCCCAGGGTGGCTGTAGACTGCAGGGTTTAATTGTGATTCCAAAACTTACGATTGTCCCAGGGTGAATGCCACTTGGCCAGGATTAACTTTACCTGAGTGCACTGTTGATTTTCGCCTGGCAGCAGAGCAGCGTGAAAATGGCAGAAAATCATACGGAATGTTCTAGGAAGGAACTGGGTTTTTTTCCCACTGTATTGTTATATCCCTTTCGCACACTTGCAGCTAAACTTACATAGCAGTGCAAAGAATTACGTGCAGAGCAATGTCAAGACCTTCAAGGGAAGTAAAATCAATCTGGACGAACTCCTCCCAAAATGTGCACGGTGAAGTTAACTAGTTCATCTTCATAATGCAGATCTTTGCCTTTCTGTAGCAGTTTGCACGCTGTGGGATGATACGCATCACGGATAAGATAGGCATCTCTGGAGCAATCATTTTCCTTCTTTCGAGGAAGGTCTTGTTGGTAGCAGAGATGTCTTTGCTGACCAGAGTTTCTTCGAAGAGTAGTTTTCATTCAAGGTTGCTGCCCTGTGGAAGACATTTGAATACAATATTGCAGCGTAACTGTCATGGGATGAGAAACGTTGCTTCTCTTACCCTTAATCGTATCTGCCTAAATATGAACACTTGAAACGTTGCAACCTACAGAAAGTTCTGTTGGCTCATTAACTCTTTGGGAGAAGTACTCTTTTCCTATGCCCTTGTTTGGCACCTCCTAAGTCCTGTTTACAAGGGACCAGGGAAAGGGGAATAAACTTTTAGAAGTCAGAACTGGGGTTCTTCCCTCTGATCTCATATCTGTCCCAGTGTGGAGCAAATAAAGATTTGGTTTCAGATGTAGAGCGCCATGGGTCCCACTGGTAGCTTCATTCCACTGCCTCTCCCGTAGAGCATGAGGTGGCAGTGGTGTGGCTGCTTGTGTCTACCTTCTTAGAAAGTGATCTGTTTTTCTCCCTCGTGTGACACACACAGATTGGCTTTGCTGTTCTCTGTATCGACTGTAAGTGTTTCTGTTTTCTGCCGCCTGGTTTTCCAGGGCACTGAACGAAAGCACGCACAGGGCCAGCGAGGACAGCCAGCCAAAGGAGGACATAGAGGAAACTGTTAGCACGCTGCCAGAAGAAAAAGAAGGCATTGAGAAAATGGTGGTGGACTATTCCCACAACAGTGAAACAGCAGTCAGCGTAGTAGCTGCTGACAAACCTCTCCAAGACAACTCGGAGGCCAAAAACGAATAAGCATTTGGTGTGATTCTAATCAACGTACTTGAACAGTGATGAACGGGGTGGGGTGGGTGGGTGGGGTGGGCAGAAGGAAGAAATAAAGCTGCTTTTAGGACTGAATGATCTATTTTCAAAGCACTGGTACCTGTGTGAGTGTGTGTATATTAAAGTTATTTAAGTGATGGAATAAGTGGCTCCATTACATCACTGCATCTTTTCTTCTGGATCTTGACAATGGGAAGTTACATTCATCTTGGACTAATGAAGCAACTCCCCGTATTCCTACATTACACATCGTGCTTTGCAGTGGAGACTTGGATTGTTTGTGGATGGAAGCGTCGTGAGCATGGAAGAAGTGGGGGGGGGGACAACTTTTCAACGCACAAATTTGTGTGCGTTTTTCTAGTTTTAATACATAATGCTTTTCCAGACTGAATGCAACTGCTTTAGAAAAGAAAAAAAAAGAGAAAAAAAAAAAAAAAGGAAAACAAAAACAAAACAGAAACTGCTTTGCTTAAAACAGTCACCTGTTTCCTAGTACCTCAGAATTAACCAAGGGAGATCTCTGCATTTGTCAGTACTACCTGTTGTTGTTGTGGTTAAATGTAGAGAGACTGCTGGGCAAGGTGGTGAATGGAGGAAGAAAAAAAGTTTTAAAGAAAGGAAAACAAATTGTGCTTAAAATCCCAGTGTGGGTTTTATTTCTTAAAATACTGTGATTTTTTTAATTATTTTAGTAAAAAAAAAAACAAAAAAAAGAGAGAGAGACTTTAATTCCTAGATAACTGTTTGTGAATTGTCATCCTTTATTCCAGGTAAGCTGTTTGTTAGTATTCAGTTATAATTTTAGGATTTGATAGATTTCATGTGACTGATTGTGCGGTTTTGTTTGCCCCATGTTTATTTTCTATCAGCCTGAGGTGTTACAAATACAGCACAATTAAGTTTCTCATGAAAAATGAGTATTTCTTTTCGAGGGGGGACAGGGAAAGGAGGCTAGATCTTGTGAATAGAACTTTTTGTTGTTGTTGTTGTTGTTGTTAATTTTAAACATGGAAATAACAAAGAAGTTTTAACTTTTTTTTTAAAAACTAAAGAACCAAACTTACGGCACAGCTATGCAGCTCGCGGGCCAAACACGTAGGTCCTCATAACTGTTCTGTTGCTTGTCATATTAACATCTATCAGTCTCACACCAGTAACTTTTCGTTAAGATTGGCTGCCTTTTTTCTTCCGTCTGTGGTGTGCGTGTTTTCTTTTTGTTTTGATGTGGTGGGAGGGAGGGGTGTCTGTTAAAACATCTTTTTGCAAGCGGAGGTGAAATAGTTACATACGACATTGAGCCTGGAGAACTACTTTTACTCAATTCAAGGTGGAGTTGCTAAGTTTTTCCCCTCCTCCTTAGCTTTAGCATGAGGGGAGCAGCGTAGAATGAATAGGAACCTGCATACCTAAGTGGCTGATCCTGCACTACTTCTTGGGTAGAAAGCCTACCAAACTCAACAGGAATTTTGCCTGAGCAACAAATACAGGATCTGGTGCCCATGGTATGTTCTGATTGTGAACAAAGAAAAAAAGAGTTTCTTTCCAAAAAGTAGAAAGTACTTGACTGAAACCTAGTTTTAGAAATGCATGTGTCTTTGTTTGTTTTTTTTGTTTTGGGGGGGATCTGTGGGAGGGGGAGGGGGGAAACTAGGGAGCTGCTGAGGAAACGGGGTCCTAGAGAGCTTCACATAAAATTGATGGCAAAAATGTTGCATTTGTGGAATAAGTGCTACTTGAGAAGCATGGTGTTTTGCTTTTGGGGATTCATCAGTTGTGTGTTAGGGGGATTCTTTTGATTTTTTTTTCTGTTGGGTTTTTTGTTTTGTTTTTTGAAGTAGGGAGGGGATGTCATGGAAAAACACATTGGAGGGACAAGTATAAATACACATTTTGTGTCTGTATTTGTTTTTTAATTGGCCTCATTTCAAATGTATTTAAACAGTTCCATACCTGGATTGGGTGTTTGTAATGGTTACCAAAAATGAAAAAGGAAAAAAAAAAAAAAAAGAAATAATGATTGTGACATGCTTTTATCACTACTTTATTTTTCAAATAACATGTAAATATTGTAATCCATTGGATTTTGTTTTGCTAACCTGTTAATAAAAAATATGGGACCATTATCCTTTTAACAAGCCTAGAATGTCATACTTTTTTTCCTTTCTTTCTTTTCCCAAAAATGTATACCTGATATATTGTGGACACACATTTTAGATGCATTATTATGATTCTGTTGACTGTAATGACGTAGAATTGAAAATAACATTTTTTTCATTGTTTAATTTATACAGAGGACTTTTTCAGAGTTTGACAGAAGGAAATAATAGCAAAATGCTAACCCATTGGCTTCAGCACTCGGTATTTCCTGATTTTAAAATTACTGCTTACTGATGGGGGATAGGAAGGGGATACTGAACTGTTGCACTGACGGGTTTGTTTTTTTTAAAAAAAAAAACAATGAAAATTAATAAAAACTTTTTAAGAGTGTGTGCTTGTGTGTGTAGTTTTGTATTGGCTACTCTGATGATAGGTCTGCACAAGTGACTGGTTCTGCACTTGGCAGCTCTGGGAGGCAGCACAGCACCCTTTTTTTCCCTATGCACCTTTTCGTCCCCTATTTCACAGGGAATTTGGGATTTGCGGGCGGCGGGGGGAGGGAGTGACTCCCCCTAGCTCACACAGCTCTAGGGTCTACCACAGCCCCAAAGAATGCCTTGAGTATCCACCAGCCCAACACCCATGAGAGGTCAAGGGCACTCTGCCAAGGGCTGCTGACTCCTCCTGAACCCAAACATAGAAATGAAGGAATTTTGCAGGCTGTCTTGAAAGATGAAAATAGATGGAGACAGGCTGGTATTTGGATTATCAAGTCGGTCTCTTCATGAGTTGGGATACTGCACGCTCCAATATCTGATGACCTACTGGATCCAGCACTGAGGCTGTGCTTAATTGCAGTTGAATATCCACCCAGTAAGATGGAGCAGGAGGCATTCTTTTTTCCTCTTTCTCCATTGAAAAATTGAAATGATGCTTGCGGTGTTGTCTTGGAATCCTTCTTTGCTAAACACAGATTTTTAAATGCACATTCGGAAGACGCCAGAGGATTTTTTTCTGCGTGTGTTTTAATCAGATCCTGTTTCCAGTTTAAGTAGCTTTTTGGTTGTCCTGGAACTGGATCTCAACTGAGTGTGTATGATGTTAAACAGTATGAAAGCTTTGATCAGCTGATAGCTCTACATGCTTCCACCTTTCTCCGTAAGAGTCAAAATATTTCTCTGTTAAAATACTAATTTCCTTATCCTATCTTTACAGAGAAGCAAAAGACAAGCGTGCGGTTTAGGCTGTTAAGACATTGCCTTTTTTCAGTGGTCTCTGGAAACATTAGTTCATGAGGGAGACCTCCAGATAATTTGCACATTGGATGTTCTAGCCCAGAGCTAACCTGCACTTCGGCCAATTTAAAAAGAGAAAGGGTTGCTCAGTGGTACACCACTAACAAGAATTATGTAACGGATGTAATGAAAGACCTTGGGATGATTTTGGGAATGTTACAGTTGCCTTATCCCGTTCACCTCAGTGGCAGGATTGTGTGAGTTTGAAACAAAACCCTCCATCTTCCCAGTTTTAGGTCTCCGGCTGAACGTGACTGGATCACCTGCCTTGAGATTCCCGTGTGAACTGAAATACAACAAGGGGGTGGGAGGCAAGAGGCAAAGGAAAGAGTTACTGACATGTTCCTCTACTCACATTACTTCTCTGCCTTGCTGGACAATTCCCTTTCTCATAACTGGGAGCCCGGGGCTTAGGGAGCATTTGTGCCGTGCGACAACTGGTGTTCTGCACACAGTGTATTCCCAGGCTCATTGTCCTTCCTTTTCTTAAGAAGTCTGGGTAAATGTTTGCCACGTTATTGCTAGCTGACTGCTGGCATTTTCTTCTGGTCTAGAGGTACAGAGCCCGAATGCTCTCCATGCAAAGATCTTGCCTTTGTATTCACACCAGTGCAAAGGCTTTGCGGGAGTTGCTATGGGAAGGGAGACCGCTATCTCCCTCCCTTGCAAACACACAACCTCCCTGGAGAAGAGTTGAGCAGTTGAGGTTACCCTCTGACTCGGGGACCAACACTGAGGGTTGGCAGGGTCATGGTAAGTGAGGATTATAGGTCCGTAACTGTAGGGTTTCCAGTGGAAAGTCTGCTCTTTTCAAAGTGATAGGGACTATGTGAAATGTTGACACTTGTGGCCCAGTTATCTTGGAAACTGGTGGCGCGCAGAAGACTTCATACAAACTTAAACAGCAAAAGTCAGTCTCCAGGCTTCAAGAAAATATCTAACTACAATTGCAGATGTTCGGTACATTTCAGTGAAAACTGCCCCAGGTTTCTCCACTCTTCCTCACCCTGAAGTCTTTCTTCAATATTTTTCTGATAACACAGGACTTTTCCACCACGAAGCCAGCTGTCTGGCTCCAAAACAGGAAGATTACTGAACAGGAAATGATTCTGGATGAGAAGATTTTTGAAGAGGGAATGTTTTAGTCCAAGACAGGCTTAAGATGTTAGAGGAACCTTTCTTTGTTTGCAGCATGGTTAATTTCACACCCCCCACACCAACCACTGCTGCAAACAGGGATTTCAGTTTGAGCACTCTGGAGTACAAAGTTTAGCCTTGAAGGCTACAGTCCTTCCAGGATGCAGCTTGTAAACCTTTTATTGTCTTCTCATCAGTCACGTGCCAAACTGTCCTCAGATAAATGGATGGGTGCAAAGGCCCTGTGAACTAAAGGTGAGGCTGGGTGGCACAAGTCAAAGAGCAAGTGTCCTGGCCAAAGTCTTGGTAAAGGTGGCTGATACCTACTTGGAGCAACCAATGTTTGGGGAGCCTAGCTGAAGGCATTGTCTTTCCTGCTGCATTTGCAGTTACTCAGCTGCGTGTGGAAATACAGTGCGTATTTTGCAACGGTAGAGGGAGAGAAGGAAGCCTGATTCATCAGACATGCAGGACACATGCGTGTGTGGCTATAAAGGGAGAAGACGTCCGGGTAGGCCAACAGGATAGCTTTTCTATTGGGAGAGTGGTGCAGCACTGGGGCATGTCAACCCATGAGCATGTGGTATCTTCACTGTTGGTGGTTTTTTGGACTCGTACAGACAAAGCCATGACTGACCTGCTCTAGTGTCGGCAATAATCCTGCTTTTGACAAGAGGCTGGACCAGAGGCCTCCAGAACTCCCTCCCAGGCCCATTTCCTACTTTCCTATTTTTTTGGTGTTCTCTTAACATTCGATTTCTCCAGCTTCTCTCTGACTTTTTGCAAGCCCATGTTTTTGCTGAAGTGTGAACTACTTTAAGGACGTGCTCACTGACTCATAGACTCTTCTCTGGCCAGCATTTCTGTCTGTCCGATCATTTTTGACCAAAAGGCATGCCTTCCATTTAAATGTATGCTCAGTGACATATAATGTACCTAAGACAATGATCTCGTAGCAGGATCAAAGCAAATTTTATCCGACTTTCTCTGTGGGTTTGTATGTAACATTAGCAAGGGACAGCACCAAACAGCTCTTAGATCTAGAAAATGGCTATCATGTAGGAGAAGATATCAATCTGTATTTCCGTGTTTCATCTTGGCCCAAACTATTTAATTAGTTCTGACTTGAATCCTGTAATTCCTTTCCTCCAGCACTCCCACAATATGCTACAAATCAAGTGAAATACCCAACAAAATAGTGTCAGTGTGGTGGGGTTTTGTTTTTGCTTTGCCTTTGTGATTGAGCCAGTATTCTCGCTTGTTACAACTGGAGGAATCCAATCCAAAGTTCTGTCAGCCTGCGAAAAAAATGAGGCAAACAGCATGAAAAATAAGCAAAATAAAACAACTTTGCATGCAACGCACTCCATTATGTAGCAACAGATGGAGTGTGCAGCTAAGTGTCAGGTAGCACTATTGGCTTTTCTTTGACTGCCTTTGAGGTCTGTTTTGTTCCAGCAGAATGTGGGAATAGATCAGATCAGGTCTCTTCCCTGTCTAGGTCAGTGTCTTGACTCCTGAAGGAAGAAGCAGGGAATCCCATGGTGAGCAGGAACGGAGCAATCTATCCCTAATGAAAGTCTCGTCTTAACCTGTTTTGACGGTAGCTTCATGCACAGAAGCAGAAGGAGTCCTACTTCTTTCACATTCGTTTTATGCTATAGTAATATAAGTTACAGCACTTTTGCTACCGATTCCATTTTAAATTTTACTGAACTCTTGGTTTCTCTGATGAGAACTGACAGGTAAAATATTTTTATGTTAAAAAAAATTGTTATTTTATTAACCTAAAAATAAATGCTCCCTAAAAGTTAGTTGTGTGATCTCTGTTCTTCTTACCTTGTTCAGAAAATGCGTTTTTTTATGTACATAAAATAATCTGTCAAGAATTCCAATTGATTCATTTCAGCTAGGATGCTTAGGAAAAAATGGCGTCAGCTGCTGGAATGAGAAGAGACTCGCTTCTCTTCTTCTCAAATAATTTGCCTCTTTGAATAGTTGGTGTAAAAGCAAATACGCCTCGGCTTGATTCTTGAATTCTCTATTGAGTTTACACTTCTATTAATGACGAGCTTAGCTCAGTCCAGCCAACTGTACATGCATGACTTCCAAATCTAAGTGAAATGTGTCTCTTTGCAGCTGTTCTGTTGTGCTCTCAGTAGTGTTTGAAGAGAAATACACTTACCAGCTATGCCTCAAATTAATTTAGCCTGTGTTGAAAATGTTGGACTGCAATTTTAACTTTTCTCTGCAGCTGAAGGGAACCATATTAAGCTACTGGGCCAAATGATGCTTCAAGTCTTTGTGGAATCATTTAGGCTGAAGTCACCGAAGACTTCTAGCAGAGACACTGCATTTAAAGGAGTGGCAGTTCTGGTCTGCATGAACCAGTAGATAATTAGAAGGCAAGCTCCGTAAAACAATGAGTCTTCCATGTGTTATTTCCAGAGAAAATGTTTTCCTCTGCTTAGACTCTACAGGACCTCAGGTGTGTGACTGTGGAAACCACATGATTTAAGTGAAAATAGTCATTCAGAAGTAGAAAGGATTTAGTTTCTCATTGATAAGTAAGTATGCAGCACCGAAAGCATGTCGCCTGCAGAAGGAAGTAAGGTCTTTGAGCCATCTTGCTGCAGCTGCAGGGTATTTCTCGCTATTACTGTAAAAGTCTCCTCCTGCAAAACAGGTTAGAAAATTAGGTTTGCTTCCCCCGTTCCGCAGCTGCTCCTGTAACCACCTCTTCCACCTTCCTTTGCAGGATTGCTCCTAGTAACCGTGCGACAAACTCTGGCCTGGAGCTGGTAGAAGTTGGGCTATTGTACTTAGGAGACTGAGAACATTATTTGGTGGTTGTTGGTGCTAGAGGAAACCCAGGCTCCTGCACACGCAAGACTGAGACTATACAGACACCGTCCCTGCCTGGAAGGGAGGAGCATACAGCAAGGCAAGAAAACAGAGTTGTCTGCTAGGCTTCAGCTGGGACCAGACATAATCCATCTGGTGAACAAAAGAGTATCCCTGTGCCTGCCCTCATCAGTCCTTGTGATCTGTTCTGGAGGGGAGGTGCAAACAGGATGTGTGCTTTTTTGGCTCAGTCGCAGAAAAAAGCCTTTTTGGAGTGAGCGAATTTAAACGTGTCTGATCCTCCTCTGCGGAACTGGTTGGTCTTCTGCCCTATTCACCAAAAGCAGGAAGGACAGGCGATCCGATGTGGATATCATATCCCGTGTTATTAACTGAACTATCAGCAGCAACAAAAGTATACTTACATTCTTATAATCAGATTAAATGTATGTTGTTTTTTAATCTATTTAACATACATGTTTAGCAACTAGGACCTCACTCTGCAGGGATTCATGCTGTAACTTAGATTTCTTTCCATGTAATTTAATTGGAAAGCTGACAAGGAGATGCTCTTTTCCCATTAGCTTATATCCAATGGGTGTTGTCCCTGAGTGAGTGAGTGAGTGAGCTGTTCTCAGGGACAATGTACAGTCCCAGAGGGCCTTAGAGCGACATGGAAAAGAGGACTAAGGGATAAGGCTCTCCAAACCAGTATGCTGGTTACACACATGATGGCAAAACGAAGCAAATGCATTACTTCCTTGGCAGCTTCGTTGCCTTTCAACATTCATAATGGCAGCATGGGATTTTTAGAAGTCTCGGGGGGCCTGTTGGCATCCTTTGGCATCTGAGTGGTTTTGAAAACATCTGAAAAATCATGCTTTCCATTGCAGGAGGTGTGAGTTCAGGACTTAAGACTGGAGTTGGTATTCTAGGTGTGCTGGTGACCACCAGGATCTCAAGGCACTTCTTTCTGATTGCAGGCATGGAAGAGTCGCTTTTCATGGGGAGTCTCCATTCACCTGGAGCAGAGGACTTCAGTCATCTGCTGCAGAACTTTTGGTCTTTGACTGGGGAAAAAAAGCAGACCTCCTCCTCAGTGTCACCCTTGAGAGCAAACTCCATGATTACACACTGCGTTCAAGTAGAAGCATGATCAGGAACCGCCATCAGTCAGCAATGGAAAAGTGCTGTGCTCACAGGTGGTCAGTCTGTTCAGGGAAGAGGTGATAATTTTGATCTTCTGCAAAAGGGGAACCTGGAATGAGATGAGCCTCCAAGATTTCTCAGTTAAAATGTTCAGATTCAATTTCAGAGAGCCCCATCCTGATACGGACGCTAGCAAAGGCCGTAAGTGAAATGGCAAGGGTGTAATACAGCTGAGTGGCTCTCCAGGTGAGTTTCTGCTTTATGCAAGTTTACTGACGGATTCTGTGTTTTAGTCATACTTTCTGCAAATAACAAGAACTCCATTTCATGGCTGGTTCTTATGCACATGTAGGCCTTTTCATCAAGATAAAACTTAAGTACCTCAAACCTGGCCATTATGCTTACATTTTCCAGACGTCTAATGTCATCTGAAAGCTAATGATGGAAAAGGGAAAATGCAAAACCAGAGAGACATGGCACAAGCTTGCTTCCTAATTTTTTTCTGTCCATGGGGTTATCTGCAACTACCATCCATGCTGAGATAGTGCTTTTCCTCACAGACCACAAAGCAGAGGATGAGGTGAGGTAAAATGTACGTACTTCTTCTTTTCCACACTGAGGTGTCTGATCTCTTAGAGCTGGAGCTGGGTGCAAGCTCTCCTCTCAGATCCAAATTGTGCATAAGCTTTGGAGAAGTCAGGAGATGAATACTGCCCGGTCCCCATGGTGGGTCAGACTGAAAACTTACTTACAGCGTGTCTGAATCCTGATCAAAACTTCGTGGCTCAGATCCATCCCTACTCTGAACATCTAAACTGATGGTTCCTAAATAACCTCTCTGTGCAGCTGTTTCATTGCTGGACTGCTTTGTTCTGCACAAAGTTTTCCAGACGTCTCTAGCTGTCTGTGAGCAGTGAGGAATCTTGTTTTCTTCTTCAACAGCAGGCTTCCAGCACAGCTTTAGTTAGTCCAGATTGCGTCCGATTTCAGGGTGGGACTTCTTTCTCTTAAAGGTAGTGGTAGTCCTCTCTTGACTAACTTTCCTGTGGCGTGAATAACATTCACCAAATCTATAATATTTAGACTATGAGTCCTCTCAAAGCAGGAAGAGTTGTACAGACTTGCATTCAGAATTACCAAACCTTAAATCCCGTTTATATTCTAATGACAGGCAAGGGCTTAAAACTATGTATAAATATCTCCTATCACCATTTAAAGGCCTCCTTCATGGAGGATTCATAGCACTAGGAAGGCCTCTGTTGTTAAGGAAGCTTTTCAATTACGTTAATTCTCATGTTTCTTTTCACTAGTGGTAGTCATAATTTGAGCAAGAGCCCGTTAGTGTTTCATGCTAGTATCCTTTGTCACTAGTGCTCTCTCAAAGAGAGTAACTTACAGTTGGAGGACAGAATAAAAAATGGAGCAAGACACTAATCCTTTTGTACCTGACAATAGCATAAAGAAGTCATGTCACACAAGTATTTTTGTAGTGCTTGCTGTAACGCTTGCTGTGGTATGAACAGAGCACAAACCCTTCACCAAAAAATCTTACCATCTAAAGGACAAACAAGTTGTGGCTTACTGTTGGAGCAGAAGGAGGTTTTAATACCTCCTTTTGCTAGATGGAGAACTGGTATAGGAAGTAGAGGAAATTACGCTGTCTCGGAGAAATCTGTCATAACCGGAAAATAAATTCTGGTAAGTTGTGTCCTTATCCATGGCCTTAGCGTGAAGACCTTCCCTTCTCTTTTACCGGAATAAGAATGTAAAACCAGAAGGGACTGCCTGCATCATGGAGCTGGATGCTGCCAGGCTAACCATAAAACTGGTTCAGCCCTGAAAAATGCACTGAACGTCTGCTCCTGTGCAGAGAAGGACACTAAACCCACCTCAGAACCAGGTGACAAATGCCAGGCCAAGAATAACACCCCCTGAACAAAGAATACAAAGGACAGGAAGACACTGGAAGCTGTACCTGTGCTGGACAGAGCCAGCTCCAGCTGGACCCACCGCTGGCCAAAGTGGAGCCCATCAGTGATGTTGGTAGTGCCTCTGTGATAACATATTTTGGAAAGGGTAAGAATCGTTGCGTAACAACTGCTGTGAGAGAGGATTGAGAAAACGTGAAAGAAACGACCCCGCAGACGCCAAGGTCAGTGAAGAAGGAGGGGGAGGAGGTGCTCCAGGCACCGGGGCAGAGATCTCCCTGCAGCCCATGGTGAAGACCATGGTGATGCAGGTTGTCCCCCTGCAGCCCACGGAGGACCCTGTGCCGGAGCAGGTCGATGTGCCCTGAAGGAAACTGCAGCCCATGGAGAGCCCACGTTGGAGCAGGCTCCTGCCAGGAACTGAGGCCCACGGAGAGGAGGTCTTCTGACAGGACCTATGACCCCCTGGGGGACCCACACCGGAGCAGTTTGTTCCTGAAGGACTGCACCCCATGGAAAGGACCCACACTGGAGAAGTTAATGGTTGACTGTGTCCCATGGGTGGGACCCCACGCTGGGGCAGGGGAAGAGCATGAGGAGGAAGAAGCGGCAGAGACAACACGTGATGAACTGACCACAATCCCCATTCTCCGTCCCCCTGCACTGAGCGGGGGAAGCAGGTAGAGAATCTGGGAGTGAAGTGGAGCCTGAGAGGAAGGGAGGTATGGGGAGAAGCTGTTTTCAGTTCTGTTCTTGTTTCTCATTATCCTACTGTGTTTGATTGGCAATAAATGAAATTAGTTTCTCCAACTGTTTTGCCCATGACAGTAAGTGGTAAGTGATCTCCCTTGTCTTTATCTCGACCCACGAGCTTTTTGTCATATTTTGTACCCCTGTCCTGTTGAGGAGAGCGAGCAATGGAGTGGCTTGGTCGGCACCTGGCAGCCAGCCAAGGCCAACCCGCCACAAGGAGCTATCCATCTCTTGGTCCCACAACTGCTCACGTTTAAATCTGTCCTCTTGGTAAGTGCACAGATATAGTTATATCAAGAGGGAAAATGCTTTAAGTTAAATATTTGCTTTAAATTAGACCTCTGTGCATGAAAGGCACACAATTTTTTGGTTTTTGTATGATGTATCTTTAAAGCTGGTGAGGTACCATAAATTCAGATTTACTATCCAGATGAGTAAAAAGGCGGTCAAAGAATTTAAACAAAATTAGTGAGTGGACACCCTTCTTCTGAGGGGGAACAGATCTGCCCACCTCCTTGGGGTCTGTTAAATGATGCTTCTGAGGAAAGGGAGGCTTTTCTACCCACTGTGCTGAGAAGCAACCGTGCATCTGTGCGTCTGGGGCCAAGAGATGGCCCTCTCTTGTTGGGCCTTCACCTTGACCAGCCACTTTCACACCTGCCCCACAGAAGTCAGGGGGCTGGTTGGATGTCCTTCCTCTACCACCTCCTTCTGCAAGCAGAGAAGCACAACGGTACAGGTCTCCCTCCACTAAGCTGTCCAGCTTGCTGGTGGCTCTGCCTTCCTGGGTACTGACCGTTAGCAATCCCACCTTTTCTCTGAAGGTGTAGTGCAAGTGCACAGCCCTTCACAAACCTGCAAGAGTGATGGGCTGTGCTGGCTGCTTGCAAACCCCTTCTACACCTGTGCCTCTTCTGTGAGTCTGCAGGCAATAGCTGAGAGCCTCTGTGAAGAAACCAGTCTCTTGACTGCACTTGGCAGCCTTAAGCGATGTTGCTGAGGTGAGGATGTTATCTTGCCCGGAAAATGGAATTTATCCTTTCAAAACTCATTGTGATGGGGAGGATGGTAACATTAGCTTGGGCAGCAGATGGCTTTTTCAGGAAGACATTCTGGGAACGTGTTCAGGTTTTGCCTTTCATGTGGTGTATGTGCATACTGGCAGCTGATTTAGACTAAACAAAGGGTAATTCTACGTTGTGGTTTCCTTCTGTCAACAGACTGCATGATTGGATGAAGTTCCCAATGGCATATATCGGCTATTATTTTCCTTCCCTCTGGGATCCCTAGTAAGCATCCATCCTGACTGCAAGTCAAGTCTAAGGTGCGCCCCCCTCCGCCCTTCTACTTTTTCAAACTCCTGTTGCGGTGTCTAGTCAATCACTCTTCTCCTGGTGATGCTGGAGGCCTCCAGCTCTCTGCTTTCGGCTCCCCTCTTTCCTGGCCTCTGCCACAAGCCTGCCTGCTGGTGTCATTTACCACTAATCTTCTCCTCTTCCACGTGTGGACCTTCACTGCAGATTTACTCTCCTCTCTCTCCTGATGTGCGTATAGCTGCTGATGAAGTTCTCCACATTGTGAATTGCTATTAACATATCTTCTACTGGCCAGATTTTAAAACACAGCTTCACAGAGATGAGAGCTGAAGACCTTGCTCAGGAGCATCTCTTGCTGCTGTCCCTTCTTTGTCTTCTGGCTTTCTCAGGAACGTCCTGTAGTGTAAGAAAGGTGATTCTGGAGACACTGAAACTGGACAATATATCATTTTTCCTGACAGAGCATGGGACACAGCTGATATAAAATCACTGAACAGTAGCTGAAAGCACCTAATTGCTAGAACGACCTGAGCCCTGCATATTGGGGGGGGGGGGGGGGGGGGCGTAGTTTCACATGGTTAATGGAAAGCTCAACAGTATTTTAGTGATAATTTGATACTTAACTTTTAGCCTGTTATGTAAGTGCTAATTAAATGTTTTAACATGCTGTACATGTTTTATGTATTAATAAGCAATAAGTGTACAAGTTACACTTTTTATGTGATTTAGAATTAATTGCAGGGTGGTGAGATTTTCTCCTTTATACACTTATTAAACCCACATAACTGCTGTTTTTACAGTTGATTGGTGCTCAGTTAACATACAGTAATTGCTCTTTAAAGCCTTTAGTAAGTGCGTATTTGAGACAATTTACAGTGTTAGCAATTTCCTGGTACTGTTCCTCAGAGGTACAGGGAAGCTAATCACGTTCAATGCTGGAATTCACTGGGAGTCTGCCACGCGTTCCCCACTGTGCACCGTGTCAGCTATGTTCAGCCATGAGGGATTCCACTTTCAGGGATGATAAACACGCACGAAGAAACACTTTATTGGCTATAAAATGATCCTGCTGCACAACAAGCTGCAGCGAGGCGAGGAGCTGGGAGGTAGGGACCCATTGTTAGAAACACAAACCAGGAGAGGCATCACTCAGTGTTTTCTGGTTTATCCTGCAAAGCCACAGAGAAAAGCAACCAGCTGTCCTCTTTTCTCCTGGTAGATCACACAGTCCCTCTGTGTTTGCCTCCAGTTTAAAGATAGCGAAGCTGTAAGCTTGAGTCCCTGCTTCTCCATGCAATCTCAGTGTGACCTCAGGCAAATCACTTAGTGCCTCTGTGCCCCACTTACCCTTCTGTGGATGTAACACTCTGCCTGTCTTTACTCTGAGGGAATATTTTTCATTCCGGACTACAGGCTCCAACACTAAAGAGATCAAATGCATATTTAAGATAGATTTAAAACCAGACAAACAGCACCACCCTCCTGCCCCATTAATTTGGAAGTTTTGAGGGCAACAGAAAACTGCCTGCTGCTTCCTGAATGAATGAGGCAGCAAGGAGCACAAAGTGCCTGCCATTTAATTGACACAGCCATCTGAAATCCAATCTACCGGGCAAAGCGAAGGAAAAATATAGTTTGACATCTGTATGCCAGCGAGAGAGAGTGCATGGAAAAGAAAGCAATTTTTCGTTCCACATCATTCCTTTTGCATAATGTTGTATCCTTTTTACAAGGCAGCATAATAAAGCTTAACTCCCTCCTTGCTCTCCACCCTCCAATCGCTGACTTAAAAGAAAACAGCAAAGCCCTATCTTTAGTGTCAAATGAACGATGGGCACTCTTCTAGCGAGAAGAAATGAGCTGCTTTTGAAAGAGTTGTGGAGGAAAGTGCAAAATGTTCTGACTTCTCATGAAATAACTCTTTGAACGATAGTCACTTGGCTCATGCTCTAAGATGTCGGTGCAGGTTTTGCACGCAAGGTTAATATAAAATATTGGTCGGGGTAGGTAGCGGGGCCAGAAGGCCCACATTGTGGATAAGAAAAGACAGCGATACAATAACAAGAAAGATTTTCACATTCAATACACTCCAGAAACAGTAACTAATTAATATTTCCACTGCAAGACAGTATACTTCATCCTATCTTACTGATGAAGCTTGGCCAAAACTTTCCCGGCAGCCTGGAGGATACTGAGACATTGATTTTAACAAGACTGAGGAAACTCAGTCCTTTAGGCAGCACTGCATATTTCAGCAGAGGCTCAGGGCTGTGCTGCTCCAGCTTGAACGAAGCTGTGGGAAGTCACTCAGCACAAGGCAGCAGGGAAAATGCTTTCTCCTACAGGGTGCTGAAGACGTAGTGAAGCAGCACAGGCTGAGACCAGCCAAAGACCTGTTTGACAAAGTTGAGGGCTTGATCCGAAGTTTTGCTGAAGGCACCAGGCACTCAGACCAAGCATGAGGAGCTGCCCACACAGAAACAGGGAGAGCCTTGGTGCTCCGCTGCTTTCCCCATTCTCTCTCTTTCTTTTCTTTTCTTTTTTTTTTCTTAAACTGTTCAGCATGGAAAAAATACTTTGTTTACAGTGTTTAGGCTCCTGTTATTATTGTTGAAAGCTAATCGAAGCTTTTAGAAAAGTTTGGAAAAGCTAATTTGAAAGAGGTTCTGGCAGGCTGAGGGGTTGCATAATTCCCTGTATTATCACGGTAGGTTTAAATTTTTTGAATGAATGTCTTCATTTAACCCACTTTAGAGAGTCTGGGAGGGACTCCACCAGTTTTCTTTCCCTTCCAGAAACAGTCACTGGTGAAATGGAGCTTCCAATACTTTTTCCACAAAGTGACAATAATAAAAAATTCCTTCTATGTTTGTGCTAGTTCTTGTGCCCACAGGAAAATGCATATAAAAATGATAATTCACCTGGATGGGCACAATGTCAAACAGTAAAGTTGCCCTGCGCAGCTGCCGTGGTTCTGGCAGTTCTTCATGGTCTCAGTTACTTACATGTCTCCCAGTTATTTTCCTCCTTTGGCGTGGTTACCTCCAAAATGAAATCCTCTAGGTTTCTATCTCCATCTGAACTACGATTCAGCGTTGATGTGCCAATGTGATTTGCCCTAAGCACCGTTTCCAAAGCAGAGATGGCTGGAAACTTTCCAAAGGCAAGGTTTTCTGCTGGGAGGCGCTGATTCAACGAATGCAAAACCTGCCATGCAAGAGCATTGCTCTGGCTGGAATATCCCTGCGAATCGAAACAACTGGTTTCAATTGTTTGAAGTCCTGAAAGGTATGGCCTTTGTTTAGAGACAAAACGCTGCTAAAAGTTCAATTTGAAATGGAAGATTTTAATTTTGATTGAAACACACTATTTCCTTTTTCCTCTCTGGATGGCACCCTGTCACCTTTTTCCTGGCTGGAGCTGTTTGTCAGTGCATGTGAGGAACCGAAGCTCCATCTCAAGGTGGCGGAGGATTAAGAGCAGTCCCAAGGACTCTCTCTCTGTGGATGTGCAGCACATCACCTCCGCCTGCATACCAGACGCGTGGGCTGGCAGGGTCCTTGGCTGGGGAGGGCTGGCTGCTCAGACCTGCCGCAGAGCTGGTGCTGCTCTTTCCCTGGGGTTTGGCACCTAGTGTTTGGCGCTCTCGGCTTGGCTGGGGACTCCAGTTTCTCCTCGCCACTGCCTGCCCTGGGCACGGCCCCAGAGGCCTCTAGTCCCCTCCGTGGGGACCACAGGCTGGCAGGCTCCGATCAGGTTTTGCCTTGAGCCTGTGATAAATGTGACCCAAAAGTCTGTGCCTCCCTCACTGAAGCCCTCCTGCAGGTGCTGCAGCCTGCAGCACGAAGCATCCCCGCTGGGGGAGCAGGCAGTCTGATCTAAGCAGGTCCTCCCACAGTCCCTGGTCGGTGGCGATACTCTTGCCTATCCCCAACCAAACAGCCCTGTTTGGTTTTGTGCATTCCTGTTTCACCGAGTCCCACAAATCTGCCTGTCTTGGTGCAGGGGACACTTGATATCCTTTAACAACTGGAGACTTAATTAAAGTGAAACGGATACTCTGCGGTAGGAATCCATGTTCTCCAGTTTCTATTAAAGGTAGTGCAGAGGGTGGGGGTGTCTAATGGGAGCAGAGTGAACAGGAGGGATTAAAGCTGTGTTATCTCATCTCTGTGGACCTGGAGCGGAGGCGCAGGGGGCTTTAAAGGCTGATGGCGTCTGAGCCACAGCAGCAGAGGAGGCAGGGAGTCAGTGCCTTCATACTGACAACTTCTCTGAAGCTTGGTAAAGTGGCAGGCAACTGAGATGACAAGCTTCTGTTCTGATCTCTGGATCCAGGCTGGACACCAGAGGAAAGGATGAGGTCAGGATTACAGAAACAGCACAGGCTGAGGAAAGGCAGCACATGTCAGGCAACGTATCCCTGGTGTTTTTCCATGACCTCACTAGGTTCAGTTCCTCACCTTCTGAAGCCTAGGAGGGATACCACGGAGTCACACAAACAGCGGATCCAGAAGAAGTGCATGCACTTCACACTATCCTGCTGAAAAATACCAGTGTGTCAGGGAGCTGGAGCACGCCTTAAGACATGAGAGCATCTCACAGTAGTTGCCTCCTTTTCCTATTGCCTCCTACCACCAGCTCCCGCCTGAAAACTGGAGTCTTTTCCTCCCTCTGTGCCTTGCCAGAGATATAACCAAGGGCAATAAACAGAATTTTTGACTGTCCATGGACTTGCTCTTCTTCAATATCCTTTCTTGTTACAGAGAGGTTTCCTTAGTTCAGGAAAGGTTGAGGATCTCACAATGCCCAGAACTGTAATGCTCCTTTACAACGACACCTGTCTTGCTCAACTGCATGTCTGTGGCCTGTTCCTCTCAGTGAAGGAGACTGCAAAAAAACCCAGAAGTTTTGTCAGCATCTCCTTCCTCACTCACACTGGCCAGCTTTTGCCTTCTCTAGCACTTCATGCTGGTGCAGAAAAAGAAGATTATGAGTTCTGGCAAATTATCTCCGGGAAGATCGAATAAATACAGTAAAACCCTGCGTACTCTTAAAAGGGATTTGCAAAAAGGGAAAAAATAATGCAATGGAAGGACACCTCCTAAATGATATTTCCCAACCTATGGCAGTGACAGTGGAGCTGCTGACCTCTGATGCGGGCAGCTGTGGCTGTTTTTGTTCCACATCACGTTCTGTGGTACCTGAGGCGTTGCCAGGAAAAGTGCTGCATGACAGAGATTGTGGCACGTAGGTACTGCAGGATGCAATGTTTGGAAGACGCATTGCACAGGGAAAAATGAGAAAGGTGAAGGCCCAGCAAGTATGGGCTTAGGAGGGATTATGAGCATGGACAGATGGGGACACCAGAGTGACGCAGAACTAGAAGGTGGGGGAAGACCTAGCGTTTGAATAGCTGGCATATATTCCGTAAGCAGTCTGGATAAAGCTATTCCCACCCAGTGGCAGAAAAAAAGTGAAAAAAAAAAAAAAAGACTTCACATATGCACACACCTGCATCTTGCAGTGTTTCTGCAAGAGAAATTTCCTGATGAATGGGAATGTGTGACTAAAGCATTTGTGAAGTTCCCCCAAGGCATCAGCTCTTCCACTGGCATAAATCAGCACCTCTCCATTGACTCTGATGGATTTACTTCCCTTTGTGCCCCCCAAGAATCTGGCCAGAGGCATGCGCTACCCTTTGCTGCCCTGTCGGGTATGCAGGGCTGCAGATTTGCACGGTCAGGTACTTTGAAATTCCGTCCTTTGGTTCCAGGGACAAAACACATCAGCCTTGAGCTTTTTCAGTGATTTGGAAGGTGCTTAGATGTCGCTGTATAAATAGATAACTAGATCTAGCTCTTTAATGTTTCTAACGGTGATTGCAGTGAAGTGAATTGTGGCTCATAAATCTGTGCAGGTCTGCGAGTCGTTGCTCCTCGTATCTGGAGAGCAAAAAACTAAGGATCTTTCAGGAGCTGGCTGCATACATTATTTCAAAAGCGTAGAGTACCGCTGGAGTTTCTGCTAAGCTAAGAGGCCTCGTGTAATAGCGCTGAGCATCTGTATGTGAAGTGGAATGAGTAGTACGGACTCAACTGTGTCTGAGCGTTGCCTTCTGAGGCTGAGTGCTACTTGACGCAAATGATTCAACACACGGTGGGACAATGGTAGCACTTGCATTTAGCACTTGTGTTGTGTTCTGCTTCTAGCTGGTGTGAAAACAAGAAATGCGTGCTTCTTGACAAAGAGATGTCCCTGACCGAGGCTCAGCCTTGCCCTGTTGAAGTACGGCTCTGTTCTCAGAAGTGCCTGGAGAAGTGCGCTGTGGAGTTGCGTGCTCAGTTTGCTGGTGACCTCCCCATCCAGCGCACCTCAGTGTGCAATGACATGCTGCTTCCTTCTCACCTGCCAGGCTTGTGTGCTCTACCACAAGTGCTGAGACCACGTGGGATGCCTTCATCCTCCTTTGTAAGCAACAGAAGTGAAGGGTCTGAGAGGAAAACTCTGCTTTCCATTCCGCTCGCATTAATCTTTACGAGGTGGCAACAGGAGCTCAGGAAACAATTTAGTGGTGATCCACAGTCACAGACCAAACCTGTATCCTGCTGTCTCAGGGATGTCATCTCCGTGGTGCCTAGGGAAGAAGAAAGCTATGACATATTTCTATAGCTACTTGCGTCACCAAAGTAGCTGTATATACACAGAGGATCCCTGCTCTGCAGCAGCTGCCTGACAGATGGAGAATAAATGTAACCATTAGAACTGATGAAAATAATAACAACAACAACAACAGTAATAACAATAATAACAATAATAATAATAATAATAATAGGGGTGGGGGAAAACCATTTATAAGTATTTTTGATTTGGGATTCTCACCAGACAGGTGTATTCAGGCCATGCTCCGACTTTGCCTATTCAGTCTGCGCACTACCTCAGAAATCAGCCTTTTCTACCCACACACGCAAATAAAACTCTTGCATGTCAGTTGCTACCAAAAGAGTTCTCTGACCTTAACAAACACTACTTTGCCTTACTCATTTCTGTCCAGACCATTGCTGCAGCAACTGTTTAGCTATTTAACTGTCGTTGCACCTTTTCATTAGCTGCTTTTCCCCCCCAGGATCAGACACAAGACTGCTGCTTCCCCTGGCTCTCAGGTTCTGCTGAACATCCCATTCAGCCCACGCTCCTGATTGGGAGGCTTTTAAACAGGCACCTTGATGCCTTCTCCCATACCTTCCCCACTTGCTGCACTGCCTGCGAAGCTGCCTTCTCTTCTCCTCCAAACGCTTCCTTAAAACTTTTCTGCCACGGAGTCCTCCCTTCAGAGTGCTTGGGTTTCTGTTGTGCTGAGATCACTGGCTGACCTGTGGTGGCCAAGGGATTTGGTGTTTCTGTACTCTTCCCCACCTAGATGTGCCTTTCTCGTGTTGAACACCTGCACTGAGACTGATGCTTTCTGCAGGAGGGGCTATCTGCAACCTTGGCAGAGAATCCAGTATGGTTGGATGCAGGACCCTGAACCAGGCTCCACATGCCAAACAGCACAACACAGTACAATTTCTAGAGTTTAAGGATTTTACCAAAGTTGTCGGGGTCATTGTCTCTGCTTTCTAGAAATGAAAGCTGTGTTACAGAGAGGGGGAGTGATAAGTCCAAGGCCAAGCCTTGTGCCTGAGGATTTTTATTTCTGCAGTCCCAAGCCTCTAGCACTGTACACACCCATCACTCAAAACCTGGTGAGAAATGGGGGTGGGATCCAAAAGATTTAAAAAAAAAAAAAAGATAGATAGATAGATAGATAGATAGATAGATAGATAGATAGATAGATAGATAGATTTTTGTGTTTCCTTTAATTTAAATTTTGTAAAATGTTTCTCTGCTTTAAATACAGCTTTGATAAGCTCCTGTGGCCTTCTCTGTGGTTTGAGCTGTTAGGTCCCAGGTCTTCGCCTTGGTGGGCCGTGAAACCTTTGAGAGTTTCACTCTCATTTTCTCAGCATGAAAAGTATGCCTAAGGTCATATTGTGTATGTATGAAAAAAAAGGAACACCATACCTTCCACTTCCCAGGCCACTGTGTTTGAAACCATTGTTCTCTGGATTGCTTTGGTTTTAACCTGGATGCTATTTGATCCCATCAGCCGAGTGACAGCATTGTGTTAGGATGTATGGGATGGCTCTCAGGAGATTACTACGCAGGCTGGGAGGGACCTTTTGGTTTGCCTTTGCTGTATTGTATTCCTCCTGGAAATAAGAAAAGCCCAAGATTTGTCCTGATTTCACAGAGGTGTTGAATGATTGCAGGTGCCTTTGATTTATGGGAATTGGGTGCTTTCAGAAAAATCAGGTCAGCCTGGGGTTTCTGTGAAATTGATTTATTTTTTTTGATTGGAAGCAGAAAGCTTCCTTCCTTATCAAAATTAATCTGTATGCAGGGCGTGCAATCCTCAGTGTCTTGCTACCTTGTTAACTTGCTGGCTGCAGAAGTTTTTGCGGCACGTTTTTATGTTGGTAAGCTCACAAAGGCTGTTTCCCTACTGAAAGTTTTGCAGCACTTCTGAGCTGGTTTTATAATTCTGGAACTGGGTGAGGGAGCAAACACCAAGTTCTCCTCTCGGGAACTGTCTAGCACAGCAGTATGTGGCTCCAAAGTAATTTCTCTGGAATTAGAGGGGATTTTATCTACACCGGTAGGTAAGCAGTGTGAGAATTTGGCTCCATGTCTTACAAAGTCTGATGGCAACTGAATACAACGCGGGGACTCCTGAGGCACTGTCAATCAACTCTTCCATTTACAAAGCATTTTCAGCTCCCTTACTTGTGTTAGCTTGGGTGTGACACTGATGGGGTTATTCTGATGCCAGAGTGAGGTTGGTTGGCACTGGTTTGAACACCTCTGAACTGCACCCAGCTGCGTGATTCAGCAAACCCAGCATCTCTCACACAACTGGTTACAGTGCAATAGGCCAGCTAACAGCAGGAGGAATGACCAGTTTGGACCCAGTTACACAAATGGGCCCCATCTTCCCGGTGCTTAAAGTTGCAAAGCATTAGACTTCCGCCAAGATACACCAGTTCACCGCATCTGGCCATCGAAATACCGCAGGTCATCCTCAGCTTGAGGTGCTGAGTGTTGTTTCACGCTGTATTGATTGTATTGAATGAAGACCTGCATCATCCTTCTGCAATTTTGTCCCAATACATGGATTTATGCACTAGGAACAACTTCAGATGATGAGTACCGGTCACTGTACCTGACATTTCAGTTACTAGAGGCTGGGGGCAGAGTGTGGCACTGGTTACTCAGAGCCCGAGAGCAAACAGGTGAGAGACCTACCTGACCTTGTCCTTCCTCAACAGAGAGGCAGAACACGGACATTTTTTTTTTTTAAATCAGAAATCTTTCCCACACCCTTCATGAATCAGGGTTGTTAAACGAAGGGTTGCAAACGGGTCTACAACTCTAGGTTGCCACCATGCACAGCCTTATTTCCAAAACCCACAAGTCTCCTGTACTCCACCTCTGAAGAGTGAGAGTAGCTCTTCCTTGAGGCTTAAATAACTTCTTGGCCTTCATGTTTGCTGATATTAATGGTAGCATCCCAGAGAATGAGCTGTCTGTTCTGGAGGAATGTGATAATTGGATAGGATTTGGTTTTAAAACCGAGCAGACAGGGCAGCATCAAAACTGATGACAATGATGAAAGCAGTAGGCTTGGAAAAACGGCATCTCAGAAGTTGGAAGGAAGCAGTAGAAGACATAAAAGTTTTCTTCCCTGAGAATGGGAATAGGACCAAAGGAATGGAAAAGGGATCATTATGATGGAGTTATACTTAAAGTGTTCCTTATAATACAGGAGAGAAACTAAGAAGGAGGGAAATGAAGTTTTCTGATGATTATCTTGGTAAGGAAAATGCTAGAGAAAAGTGTCCACTTGTCTGAATTTATGATCCAAAGATTGTGTGCATCTTTCTTTACCTCCTCTGCATGTGGAGCAATCTCAGATGAATGTTTGTGCTTGGACATTTGTATACTGGCTTCTGTTGGCATACATGGGTACCTTTTGCATGCGTGTTTAGGTGGGAATTGGATCTCCTGGTACTGTTAAAAAATACAGCAGCATGTGATAACCGCAGGGTCCTGGCAAGATGCTCCCTCTCCAAAGCACACTCCGGCAGGTGCAGTCAGTGCTGTTACACACATTAGGGCAGCCTTGTGTGTGCGTGGAGTAACTCGTTGGTGTTGAGTATCTACACCCTTGGTAAGCCAGTTTGGGTCACTTTGGCAAACAATGTTGTCTGGAGATGACTGCTCTTCTCCTCCTCCTCCTTTCAATCCAAAACAGTTGGGGTAATAGATGAGGTTTCCTGGACGGATGAGTGTGACTCACCCAGCTTGATGTACAGAAGGGAGAGGAAATGAAGTAGGGGGGCCAAAAATAGTCCTAGAGACATTAGCTTAGAAGGAAGGGCAAAACAGAGCACAGACCAGAAAATAAAAGACCTACAGTGATGTGACATTAAGACCATCTGGACAATGTTTGGCAGCAGTTGAAAAGCAAACAAAGCCCTGAGAAGGGTTTCTAAAAGTGAGGGGAATATCAATGACATACTGCCCAGCAAGCGCTTAGAAAGCATTGAGCTTTTCTGATCTATCTGCATTGGTGCATCCAATTTTGAAAAGGCGCTGCCCAAAAGCAAGAAAAAAACTGCCTCAGGGAGTATGACAGTTTGAAGAGAAATTCAACCAAGTGTTGGCTTGCTTATACTTAGAGAAGCTCTCCGAGAGATCTGGCTGAGACAAGGGTGTCTGAAAGGCAGGTAGTGTAGTAATACTAACCCGCTATGCAAATAAGTCCCAACAATAAAAGAAGAGCTCAGTGGCTGACATGCAGAAAAGTGTAAATGGACCCTATGAGTTTGCATAACATCTGCCAAAATGATTGAGGTTGCTGGGTGCTATTGCCAGAGAAATTAAGTAATAGTGATAGTATCAAATGTGGTGTAAGAAGAAGTTCAAAGCTTTGAAATTTTTGAGAAGAAATAAGACTCTTGGGTTAGTTCTTGACAGTGGCTATACTTATAAAGTTGCTTTAAACATGACAACAATTGACCATGAGAAATGCTGTATTTGGAGGGCAAGAAGGAGGTGTTGGATGCTTCTCTGAACTGAAAAAGATGGTTTCCTACAAATTTGTTTCTGAAGAAAATCCCAAAGCCGAAAGTTTGCTGTGCCTTTTGGGCTAGTGTTTTGGAGCTTTTTTCCCCTGCTTATCTTTTTCTTAAAAAAAACCACCCAAAACATATTCTAGCTACAACTTTTCAGGCTGTGAGACAAAAAGATAAGGAGAAAGAAGAGGTGCTAGGAAAAAAGCTGTTTTGAATCCTCCTCCTCTTTCCCCTGATAATGGCCATTTTGATCCAAGTGCCACAGCAACACTGTGGGAATAGTTCTCCTATCTCTAGTCCAAAATTAGAGTGAGGGAACTTTGCTGGCAGGCAGCTAAGCTTTGTGTTGGGGAAACATATCTGTACAGACGATCATGAGCTACCCTGCTTTTGGAGAGCAGCTAAGCATGTGGGCCCTTATCCACCCAGACTGATGGATGGAACAGAATTTTTCCTATCCAGCAGTTGCCACAAATCAGATCAAGCTCTTCAAAACACCACAACTACTGATGTGGATAGGTGTCCTTCCGTTAGCCACAGTGGCTTTGGATAGGGTGATGGTTTGCCATCCTTCCATACAATGTGTGCATCCCTCTCTCCTGTCGCTTAAGGAATCGTAAAAGTGAATATCAGCTTTGGAGTAAGCCATGTTTTGTGGGTTTCTGGCTGCTATTTTTTTTTTTTTTTTTTTTTTTTTTGGTTTTTTTTTGTTTGGTTGGTTGGTTTTTTTTTTTCTGTGTATGTGTGTATGTGACTGTATGTGTGTGTTCAACAGGAAATTACTCCTACCCCTTCCCTCTGCTGACTCTGTTCTTGTTCCCTCAGCACTGGTTTCTGGATCCTCTTATCACATGTCCCTGCTGCAAAGTTCCTTTTTATCTAAACTGTCTAAACTGTGATCTCGCATCTGAATGCCCAGCACAGAGGAAATGATCCCTTGCAGGAACACAATCCACAGGGCTTCAAACTGTTGATTTCACACTGATTTCCCTGCAGGTGGCAAGCAAGCCCATAATTTCTGAGTTGGGCACTTCCAGTTACTTTCACTCACAAGAACTGGGAGTAGGAGTTGAATTACGTGAGGATACTTAGGGAGGGGAATAAAGGCTCATTAATCAGAAATTAATCTCTACCAAATATAAGTGAAATTTAGAACTCTGCCTCCGTCTAGACCTCCAGCACCGAAGCGCTGAGAGGGGTGTGATCTTTCCAAACACGGCTGCCCCGGAGTTTTCAAGCTCTTAATAAGTAAATAGAGTTGGGGACGTAACATCCAGATAGTCAGGGCTCAAGGACATGACCAGC
Source organism: Morus bassanus (assembly GCA_031468815.1). Taxonomy (NCBI): domain Eukaryota; kingdom Metazoa; phylum Chordata; class Aves; order Suliformes; family Sulidae; genus Morus; species Morus bassanus. The sequence goes on from CM062600.1 coordinate 34,401,618, forward strand.
CCTGGCTTGAGGAGATGTCTTGTACCAGCTGAGCTGTGGTAGCTCACGGCTGAGCATGCTTGGCTTGTGCCAGCAGAGAGCTCAGGCTGGCCAGCTCAGACTCCTCACAGCGGATCTCTTCCTTCTCTTTCGGTTTTGCTGTGGGTTAGGCTGACACCAAGCAACTCGTTAAGCAGAAGTAATGTCACTGTGTGATTGATCTTGGAGACTTCAGGATACCTCCACCTTACATACCATGAGCGTCTCTCATGCTCTGAGGCCACCACCTTCAGCTGTGTCAGTTTCCAAACAAGGGACACGCTCACGGTGATCAGACGGCTAGAAAAGTCTGCTCTCAGGTTGTCTGCAACATGAAATCCACAAACGAGCCTGAGAAAAATGGAGGAAGTGAATCTAAGCATCAGTAACCCTTTCATACAGAGAAGAGTAAAATAATCTTCTGATGAAGGTGATTTATTTAAAAAGTCAATTAGGAAACAGGAAACCACAGAATACGGGCCTGGAAGAGGTATCTGCTCCACCGCTGTGCCTCAAGACTGGTTCAGCCTCGCCCAAGTTATCCAAGATGGATGTTTGTCTAATCTCTTCTTAGACCTCTCCAAAGGTGGAGGTGCGATACATAGGCTCTACAGCTCAGCTATTCCTGCTGTTTGAATGTTTGTTTCCTGAAGCCGGAGCTGAAGACCTGTTCCTGTGATCCACAGCATAATTTTGTGTCCCATCTGCAATGGAAATGGAAAACAAGTTATTCCATTCTTCCTCAGAGCAGCCTGGGACATAGCTGAGGACTGCTCTCACACCTCCCTTTGCTCTCCTCTGAGCTGAACAACCACCAATGCTTTCAGTCTGTCTTTGCAGGTCCTGACTTCCAGCCTTTCAATCACGCTGTCACTCCCCTCTACACTTACTGCAATGGATTCGCATTTTTCTTGAAATCTGACGCCCCAAAAAGCCCAAATGAGTAACTACATGTAAAGCCTTACCAGTGTGAAGAAGCGGAGGGAGGATTTCAGATGTCTTAGACGTAACAGCCGTATTCCTGTATCCCGGCATATATTGTCTGTATCACTCCTGGCTGACATTTACTTTGTGACCAGCTATAACCCCCAGGTATTTTTATCCTCTCTTTGTACTGTAGCTTAAGCTTGCCTGATTTTCTTTATTATTCTTAAGACAATTAAGTTCTTTTTTAATCCTTTTTCCAGACTGATTTTCTAGTTTGTCAAGATCAGTTTGAATTCTCAGCCTGTTTTTCAAGGCCCACAGGCCCTCTCACTTACCATCTACAAACTGATGAACATACTTTGAAGTCCCTCAAATCTATAAAAATACCGAATAGTAAAATGTTGAACACAGTCTTTACCTGAATATTGTTGCAAATGGACTTTTTATTATGCCAAGGTAATCTCCGTTTCACTGAACAACTTCTCGCTAAAAGGAAGCACGCAAAGAAGTCTCAGTTTCGCCCCATGCAGGAAAGTGCCAATTTCAGACACGCATCATAGGAACAGAGATTTGTGTAAGGACGGGAGGCAGAGTTTAGACGCAGGCCTGGTTTATAGCTGAGGTTTCACGCTGGCTTTGGGTCTCACCAAGCTCACTAAAAACATTAGGAATCTCTTCCTCACCAAGCAGTATAACCAGGAATGTGACTTTGACAGACTGCCCAGAGTACGGTGTCTCACTCGGCATTGCAAAGGGACAAAACTTTAAAAGTGTCATTCCTTCACTCTCTTTTACTACTTGACAGTGATCCAAAACTTCCTATAATAATCACCAATAATTACACAGGCTGCGCAAGACCATCGGTTACCATGACTACTTCATATGCATAATACAGGACTTTATGTTCCCCACTGCTCCTGTGAATTCCCTTGGTTCTTGAACCCATTCTTATTGCAACAGCCAGAGGTGGAAGGGCTCAGATAAAAAGGGAAAAGGTAATAATGGATGCCCTACCAGCCAAAGATATGGCCCTAAGACACCGATTTATTCCTGATTCTTTTAGCTGATGCTTTGTTACAGAAGAAACCTCCAACTTTTTCAGGACTGGAAGTAGTTTGCTCAAGTTCAGAACTTCTTTAAGCAGTGGTACTGATGATGTATCTCACTTTTGTAACAGAATGCGCCAAGTTGTAGATGATTCCGTTTATCCTGCCAGCCTGAAACTGTGTTGTTGATTCAGCTCTGAAGTATATATTTCATTACAGAAAAAGGTGGCTATTTTTCCGGATGCCCTAGTAATTAAGCCCAGATTTCTGATGGGATACTGACTCGATTAAGTGTATCTTGCAGGCATCCAGATGTGTTTCAAGAGTCCCATTTTTGATGTATGCTGAAATTTGTCTCCTCTGGCCTTGTAAACAGCTACCCTTGGAAAGCACGTGGGCAAGATTTCTGTCCTTCGAAACAACCCAGGCTGGAAAAGTGCACTGAAGTTGTGTAACTGATGTTGCTGCTTGGGAAAAACCTTTGGTGCCAGCATAGCTAACTCTTCATAACATCCTTTCATCATACCCAGTGCAGCAGGCAGAAGCAGTTAAAAGTACGTGAAGGACAAATAGGCTCTATCCAATCTTCTGTCCACAGTAATCCAATATTTTCTTCAGGCTCTGCTAAGGACTGAGACAGTATGTCCTACTTTCAGTGGGAAAGTTGCCTTAGATTCAGTAAGCAGCAGCTGAAGTGCCCAATGGCAAAAGGTACCACTGTTCACACCTCTTGTTGCTCTCCTGATACCGAGTCCGGTATCAGGAGATATCAGTCAGAGAAAATAGGCACAGTGTGAATGTAGCTTGCCTTCCCCCGTAGTTTCCAGCCCTACGCACTGTTGACACAAACCAGCCCGTACTGACTGGGGTAGAGGCCACCAGGCTTCAGCTGATCTGATCCACAGTAGTGCTGTGGGCATAACTTCTCATGGTACCAGTTCATTTTCTTGCTGCGGAGAAGAGGTCAAAGAGGAGGGAATTTCTTTGAAACCAGCTATTTTCTGCCCATCGTGAACGTAAAGATTCTTCCAGGTGTTGTGAGCTTACCTTGTTCTTCTCAGTGAATGCTACCTTTAATTTTCAGACCATTGTTTACTGTGGGATTTCGGGTGGTGTTTGATTGCTTGTTCTCTTGCAAGAGTAGGAATGCTCTTACAGTATTAATGATGTTGCCCTATTTTGGGTAACTACCAAGCCCAAAAGAAAAGACTGTTCTTAAGTTCAAGAGGTCCAAGCACAGGTGGGAGGAAGTCTAGGAGGTCGTTTAGACCAGCACTTTTCACACTAGAGCCATGTTTTAGTGTTGTCTCTGCACAACATCAGTCATCTCCCAGCACCGCAACTACAGGTGTTTTAGGATAGATGCAAATTATCTAAGGCATCTTACCTACCTTCTTCTTGCTTTCATCCTTGCAGTCCCTATTATAGGAGAGTTTGTGCACATTATGATCTTTCTTTTGATTTTTTGATCTCAGAAACTGCTGGGAAGAGGGAAATGCTTTGCTTTCTATTTCGTAAAGAAGAAAATCATGTAATGGACCTAGATGAAACAGATCCTAGCCTAACTTTGGATTTCTAATAGTCTAACATGGCCATCTTACTTTACAGTCAACAGACAGTGCAGAAGGTAATCAGTGAATCCAGCCCTCGGTCAGGAGGAATGCCTGTGGCATAGCAAAGGACATGAACTGGGGTCATTCCCAGAAGAGCAGGTTAATCCCCAGGCTATTCCTCCTGTCAGCTTTTTGGAGACAACTTTCAGCTGGGCAGAGAGGAGGAAGGCTTAGTGAGTAATCCAGTAGCTGTCTGTCCCCAGGGCATCTTTTAAGTTATTTCCAACAGCTCCAGCTCTGTTGTGTGCTGCCAAACCACGCTCCTGTCACCATGTGACCAGTTCTTCCCTGCATTAACTTGTTTCAGTGGTAGGAGAAGCTGATGCCATGCCAATGAAGCCACAAGGAGAAGGGACGTAGTGGTGGCAGCGTTGCATGCAACAAATGAAGGGTTGCTTTGTTATCTATTTGAGGGTGGCATCATCTGGCCGCACAAGGAGTTGTGGAGGTGAAAATGAGGCTGTGAAATCACATGATTAGGCGATTTACTCCCTGTGATAAAAACTAAATTAAAAATAGACGTTAAACTGTTCAATTAATTAGAGTGCAATAATGCACACTATTCTCACGCTCTGATTTGTGCCATGTGGAAAGTAGCTGCTTCTTCCCCCTCCGCCTCCTTATAAATAAATCATATGCTCTCTGGATCAACTCATCCAATTATAGCTTAATTGTTTTTAGGAGCAAACCTCACTACTACATTAATTGTCATACAAGGATTTGCTCACACAGGGCCAGATTCCCACTGGTGGTATTTTAATTATTACTGCAGTGCAAACATGGCCTTCAATAGCTTATTAACACTAGAGGCTTTAGTAAACAAATACCGGAAAGGGTGTTTCCTGTGAGGAGGTTGGTAACCTCTTTGTTTATTTCTTTTATAACATCTCCGAAGAAGCTGGAAACCTGGAGAGGTCTCAGAAGCCTGGTTTGGGTATTGGAGATGTATATGGTGATGTATCTAATAGCACCAACCCCGTCATGATGTTTAACAGGCACTATATGCGTACATGATAGATACATTGCAAGACAGACAGCATGTAGTGAAAAGGAGGGGTTATTTTCTCATGTTGTTACAACCACATTTCTGAAGTGTAGAGGGCCACATAAGGTTTACAAATAACATTTAGTCAGGTAGGTGCAGATTTAAATCAAGGTTTAAAAACACTGAAGGCGGCTTTGGTGTTCTGAGCTCCCGCTGACATTCAATTGGTCTTACCCTCCTGCATCACGTCGGTACTGTTGAATCTGCAGCTCTTCCGTGTGCATTTTAGCATATGCCAATAAGCTATGTGGTTAAAGACAGGGAGAGGACAAGAGATGCTGAACCTTGCAGTGGCTTATCTGTATTAGAGTTTGGTAAGCCTGGACTTTGTGAAAAATAGGTCTTTCACTTATTTTACTGGCCACGTGACTATTTTAAAAACTCTATCTTTTGTTTGACTGTTCCCTTATAAAACAAAAAGCAGTGAGAAAAACTCATTTCGAGACAACCAAATCTTTAGGCTTGAACAACATTATTTCTTTTCAGCTGAGACTTGAGTTTTGAACGCAAATAAATAAGCAGAGAGAGTTTTGGTAACAGATTGTCATTTTGACATAAGAAATCAAAATGGGACGTTTAGGCAGTAGTGGATCAAAAGTAGGCTTCCTTTTGCTTGATCTCCCTCTCCTCCTAAAAAATTTCCTTCCTAGAGAGTTACATCTTAAGCTGCTCTGTGCTGCAGACCTAAAAGCTTTGGTTGACCAGGTTTTGCATTTTCAGTGATGGGATAGGAGAGAGGAGCTCCACCCAGCTAGAGCACATTGGCTAATAATAACTTTGTGACGGCGAGAAATGAACATTCAATGTGCACCACATCCTTCAAACTGGTCAAAACCGTCCCCTCTGCAAAGCAAGAGCAGCAGCAGTGTGTGCTTCCTCAGACCTGCCCAGACACATTTCTCACCCCCTCTGAGAAAGAGCCTTTTCTGGGGCTGAGGGGGGCTGTCCACTCAGCCCCTCCTCTTCAACGTCTTTGCCGAGTTTGGATGATGGCAACTATGACGGCAGTTTCACGTCACCTAATGCATGCCAGGAAGGGCTTGAAAAAATTCAGGGATGGGAATCATTTAATCACCACCTGGAGCTGGGCTCTCCCAGTGTGCCCCCACTGTCTCCCTCAACATTATGGCATTCCCAGTTTGCATCAGGGTAAGAGTGGAGAGAATTAGCTCCTGAAAGATTTATTCTGCTAGGGGTCCTACCCGTGAAGAAACTTACTGAAAGATGTTGGAAAATGCTTGCTCTCGTTCTGCTCTTTCAACCAAGCTGGTCCATTCTCTTTGTTTTGTAAAAGGAGAGGCTTGTGGCCACCAGCTCTGTACTAGGACACCTGGGTGTGGGCTCCAAACTTGATTCTCCGTGTAGGTCTGTGAAGTGCTGAAATCCAGCTCTGTAAAGTACTCATCCACACCTCTGCTTCGAGCTCATTCAGGGAAGAAGAGTATTTTGTACGGGGCCTAGTGTGATGAGGCCATGTTCTCGGCCTCATCAAGGACCGTCTGGGCTACTTCACTCTATTGATTAATCAATAGTGATAATAGAAATAAGATGAAGAAGAACAGTAGCCTTCAGAGTGTGGCAGCTCTCTGGCTGGCATAGCTATGCACGTGACGCGGCTCCCTCGAGGTCAAAGAGTGAACTTTTATCTAAAGTTAAGCCTGACTATACTGTTATTTCCTTTCAGTAATCCACTAGCAGATAATCAAATAAATGCAGCACGAGAGAGGAGGGAGACCTATTGTTGCTGTGATAACTTGAGCAGGAAAGCAAGACTGGAGACCAACGATAAAGCACAAGTATCCAGAGCCAAGAACGGGACTAGGGTTAAGCTAAGTGCCAGTCCTGACACACGTGCCGCATGCCCAGATGGGTGCTGTGAGCTGCCCCGGCTGGACGGAGATGCAAAGGTGGACAGAGATGCAAAGGGGTCACGTGCCAGCAGGGCCCCGGCCAACTCCAGCTACCCCATGAGTGCAGAGCCCTCCTCCCTGACCTGCCCACTGACAAGGAGGAGGGAGACATGGGGCTTGGCTCACAGGCAGTCCCAAGCCTGCTGAGAGACCTCGCTGTCCCTCAGGAGTCACTAATGGGGGGGGCAGCCATGCTCCACTCCCACCCCTTTGTGCTGTGGGAGTAGTGAAAAGGGGACAGAAAAAGGAAAGCCATGCCAAAGAGAAGAGCAGCCTGTGGTTGCACGTATTGCAGCACTCGCTGGAGCTGAGCTGGGGTGTGTGCTGTTCCGTACTGCTAGCTCTGCCACCAGAGTATTGCCTGGGAGAAGACACCAGTGAGGATGACGAGTGCGATATTAACTTCCAGCAGAAAAGACAACAAAAAAGGGATAAGGAAATTTTAAAGGGTTACGTTACACTGACTGGATTTATTCTCCTGTGAGGAAAAAACTAAGGAGAGAGACTTCTAGACAACCTGGCCTCTCTAAAATGAAAGTGTAGACTGACTCCTTGTGTCTACAGCCAGATGAACTGAACTCATCGCACTCAGAGAGCCAAGTACTTGTCCCATTTCAGCACCGGTTGCCATGCCAAAAGAGATCCAGCTCATGCACTTTATCAGGCATGGACAGAGGCACCACCACCAAAGCTCCACTCCTGTGAAAGGATAGTGTGCAGGACTGTGTCTGCAATTCAAGCATGCAAATATTTTGCCAAGTAGCCATTCACTGGCTTGAGGAACTGTGCGTGCTTGCGTAATCCTACTGCAAGTGGAGGTGCTTACGCTGTAGGTGGCTGATGCCTCTCTGGCTCCTGCTGGGGTGCTTGCTGGGGAGTACGGTGGCACTGGTGGATGGGGACAAATCCAACGCCTCAACTCAGCTCTCTGCTCCCCCTGTGGGTGTTTCACATGAGGCTGTTTGGTCCTTTGGTGCAGCAGTTCCCCACCTGAAAAAAAGAATGTTGCCACTACCCAATCCCAATGAAGACGAAAGGAAATGAAAGGCATGAGGTACTCAGATCCTGCCATGGAGGCAAGCAGTATTACGCAGAGCTGGCCTCATTACAGTTTCTTCAAGACTTGTTCATGCTGCAGTAGGACCCCTCACAGCATCTCAATTAGTAATCCGATGGAGACAATCTGGACCTATTCTCCTGTTACTCGGTGGCTGCTTTTTGCTGCTTTGGTAGCACAAAGGAGCCTTATTTCAGGCAGGGATCAGTTTTTTGAGGTCAATAGCAGAGATAAAACCTCTGACACTCAGAGACTTTGTAGCCAACCAGGAGAAGATGCAGAAACCCAGCCAGGGACCTTGAGGAGGAGAAGCTGGAGGAACAGTGATGAGGGGTCTCCCATGGTCCAAAACCCTCTGCACTGCTGTCCACAAAGCCCTGAGGACCTGGGTCCCCCCTGCTCCACCCTGCTCCACTACCATTAACAAGCAGGGTGGGAAGACCAGTTAAAGTCACTTCTGAAGACACCAACCTATGGGTCAGAGCCCTGTGCATGAGCTCTTCTTTGGGATTATGTGTGAGGCAGTTTGTAGTCTGACCCTACAATGTTGTTTTTAAGCAAAACAGAGGTCTGTGATTCATATTAGTGATAGACAATATCCCTTGGCATATAGCCAAATTAGCACAAATGGGACACTATCTAGAGTACGTGTATATGTATGAATAGTTGTGTTTACATTTCTTTTAGGTTATCTTTCTCTATCTTCCCTTAGTATTTGCTTTGCATTCTGCCTCCCCCTCCTAGTCCACAGATGCCCTTGATGTAACAGCGCTCTTCTAATACTTGTGTTTCTTCTTTAGCTGCAAAATGGGGACTTTTGACCGTTGGAGATTTAAACAGAAAATCTCAGGTGCTTCAGTGTCATTTTCAAAGCTCACTTAACCTCTTGGGAGCCTAATGCCTGATTGAAAATGAAGAGGACTTAGAATTTTAAATTTCTGATTCTCTTTAGGAAAGGACACATGAACTGCCTATCTTCAAAGCGCCATAAATGAGATTAATTCATGTGCCAGTCCTGTTCCTAATGAGAAACTCATGTGTTACTGCAATGATAGGCAAGACGAAGTAGTTGGAAGTAAAAGTCTTTTTACCTAGATTTCTATCTTAGCCTTTCCCCGCTTCATTCTTCTGGGTTTGTAAAGTACGCAAAATCTTTCAGCTGGGCAGCTCTGCAATGCTGTCCCACTGCTGTGAATATGAGTTGAATCTTTCCTGATCTTCTGCACTGTTTCAGACTCTTTCATATTTCAAAGGTGTAAGTTTCAGCTTCAAGAACAAAAGCTAATCTCAATGCAATTGTAAAAAAAAAAAAAAAAAAAACCACAAAAAAAACCCCAAACAAACATTATGAGAGGCACAAAATGAGTTACAGCTATTAGGAGAAAACTCCACTGTTTTTCGCAGCTAACACTATTATTTGCTCTGGCAAAAGCAGCAAAGACCACTAGGCAATTAATAGCACACAGGGAGAGCTATGACATTGCTATTCACAAGCAGAAATCTTATGTTTGATTAGTCAAGGTACCTGTTCCTTGCTTTCACATTAGTTCAGATGTTTTTATCTACAGCATATTTTCTTACCCAAGAACTTTTTTATACTCGATAGGATATTTTTACTGTTGCCACTAGAGGTCTATTCACCACTACAAATATAGAAGAAAGAAGCAAGCAGTACATTTTCTTCTCTGGATTTTATTTCTTTTAATTACTGTTCAGTATTAGTATTAGAGTAAGGATCTAAAGTAACATGGCTGTGGATGCTTTACAGTAATAGTTGTTAAGTCAGAAAGTGTCACTGTTTTTTTAGGGTGTATACCATTTGGTCTTACTAATGCCATCCTTTTGGTTTGGTGATGGGCACTTCTTGGGTTTTTTTCCTTTTCTTTCAGGACAGAGCAGTTATTGGCTGCACCCAGATCCATGCAGCCCAGCTATGACACCTTGTAGGTGTATAAATACACCCCCCTGTGATAAACTAAAGAAAAGTCAAGTGTTCCCGTCCTCCCCAGATTTGCTCCTGGGGAGATACTCTCAGTTATCACAGACTTCAGCAGGATTTGTTTCAGCTCAAGCAGGAGCAGAGTCGGTCCTTTTGTTCCCCAAGCTTCCCTGCTCCCTCTTTCCCTCCTTCCATATTTCTTTGTCAGAGTCTGTGTGAACTCTGCCTTTGCCTGGTTTATCTTTTCATCCCTCACTCAGCACAGCCTCCTGTTTCAGTGCTACATCCTAGGGTTTCTATGAGGTTTCAAACACTTTCCCCCCTTTGGCGCACATTAAATGCAGGCTTTCTTGCTGATTATCGGAAACATGCCTCTGCTGGGCTCTGGAGGGAAGGAACAATACTGCTCTATAAAGGTGGGGTTTGCTCAGCCCCAACTTCGTTCTGTTCCTGTTGTTAATCAGGAGTAAAATTCCTACTGACTTCAGTGAGACCAAAGTTAGGCTGAAACTCACGGCATTTGAAAATCTCCTCTTTACATCCGTTGGATCCGTTTTTCTAAAGGACCAAAATTAGAAGGCATTTACTGAACTCCACCAGTTTTTTTCTCTGGTTGGTTTAAAAGCTATCCTGCCCATCCTTTCCTCTTCAATCTGTGTAGCTGATCTCAGCACAGGACAGGATCATGTCCCACTTAGCACAGGACAGGATCAGGTCCCACCCCAGGAGAAGCGGTAGGAGGAAATCTCATATGGGAGAGAGGCTTTCTTGAAGCATTTTTCGCTGCCTCTCTCTGGAATCAAGAAGTGTCAAAAGCTCAGGGCTGGCTCTCGCTTTTGTCCCCAGGGCCATCATCCAGTGTGCCTTCTCACCCCACGCTGGCCTGGGCCTTTGCCCTCCCTGGGCTCACCCTGGCTCGGCTCCATCCACCATCCCACCACAACCTTGGGTCCACCACTTGGCCTCCTCACACAGCCCAGAGGCTGTAGGGACAGTGTCCTGGGGATTAGAGGAGGAAACAGGACAGCCCTGCTCTCTGAGCCTCTCACTCCCAGTGTACAAATGGGACTGGGGGGAGGAACACCATCTGAGCCAAGGCTTGCTGCCTGCGATTTACAAAATAATAACACAGACCTGGATGTTAAACTTGTGATTCAGACACTGGGAATCTCTGGCTTGCTCGGGTTTAATCCGTGTCCCCTTTGCTTCATTGCTCTTTCCATGCAATGGTCCACCAGAGTCCTTGGGGCTCTTGGCATCTGTGCGGGAGCTTCCTTTTCGGGAACTGAGCAATCACTCAGCTCCAGACTCAAAACCCTCAGGTCAGCCCATGCTGCCTGGGTGGCAGCTCCTGGCTTTCCAACACCAGGGTTTAGTCATTCTGCATTTCCCAGTCCTCACCCCTGAAGTCTCTTAACAGCTGGAAGAAGATGCTGGGGTGGTTCAGCAGCAGCCTCCCCACCTCCACCTCTTTATTCCACCCTGCTCAGCCTGCATCACTCCCCCCACCCTGCTCACTCCTTTTTTTGTCCTGTGGGCCTTAAAAGCTTGGGAAAACTCTGTTTTCAGAGGGAACTCACTTTTATCCAAGCAGCCTGCCAAGCACATGAATCTCGGGAAGTGTAACCCTTTGAGTACCCAGTCACGTATCCTGTCCTAATCTTTGGACTGATCAAAACATCATTTTGAATGCATCGGTCACCAATCTGTGGGCATTTTACAAATGAATTTCCAAGTTTTCTCCTCCTCTACCAATGAAGATTGGTAATGAAGCTGAGCACCAGTAGAAGGTCATGTCAGGATGAGTGTTTTCGTAACTCACCTTGGTGTCAAAACGGCAGAGTTTGCAGCAGGAGAGGCTCAGTGCCCTGCACAAAGACTTCTCATTTGTCAGGCACTTCCACTGTGGAGAGACCGTTCTGACACACGAGAGGGTGCAGGTGAACCGCCCCTGGCAATCGGTGATCCTCAAGATATAACTCAAGGCTCTGGATGGCTTGTGTGTCTCCTGCTTTGCCCGATGCCAAGAAATGGTGCTTCTCCACTGTCCCACCGTGTTAGAGCATCCCAGAGAGAGATCCATGGTAGGAAGCTGTTGCTGCCTGCCAAGTTCAGCCCTCCTGGCTCAGGCAAGGTGTATGCCTCCTTGAACGAAGTCTTTACGTGGCCCTTTTGGAACGTTAGTATGACCTCAGCCATTTCCCCTTCCTGGCCGCAAAGCTCCTGCATTCAAGCTGCGGGGTGAGGTCTGGTGTGGGCTCCTCGCTCCACATGCCTGCAGAGCTGAGGTCATGACTGAGAGTGGTGCCTGGCTGCACCTTTGCTGTTTCCTCATGCCGTTTGGTCGTGGGACAGATGACTCGTTATAGCTCTGTGGTGTACAGCCATTTCTAATATTTGAGTCTGCTTACTTCCCTTCTGCAGTGCTCAAAAATTGCTTGTCTCTGTGGTTTTCACAGGCATGCTTCAGACCATGTGTGCACAGAAGGGATAACCCTGCCCTAAAATGCTAATATGCAGTCATTTCTTTGGAACATAAGGGTTGGCTCCCCTTTCCCTTGCATCTAAAGCAGTCCACTGAGACTGAAACTGGCTTCGGTGGGAGGTGAGGTGCTCCTGGTTTGGAAGGAGTTTTGAGGTACTTGTTTAGGGTAGCTCTAATCCTGCCGCAGCCATACCGATCAGACAGACAGGCACTGACAAGCACACACTTCTCCACAGGCTCTTATAAATCTAAAAACAGGCCCAGGGAGGACTGGAAGATACTTTCTGGTCCCCCTGTCCCACAGCAGATTCAACAGATCAGGAGTGCTCCTGACGCACGTTTCTCTGTACCACTCCTCCACACCTACCATAACCCCTTTTTAAAAAACAATTGGTTCCCATGCTTTGTGCCCTTTCTCTCCCCATGTTTCCCATTGCGTCATTCCCAAATCTCTTGCTGCAATTCCCACCCATTTTCTATTTCTGTTTTGGTGAGCCATGGGGAGCGCTTTATTCCTCTGTGCCGTACAGCGAACCTCTGTCTATTTGAAGATTTATTCCCCAGCTCCCCCGGGCTTCTCGTGTGCACATTAAACCGGCACAGGTCTTTTTGCCCTCCCTCATGGGCTGTGGGAAGGTGAGCCGGGAGCAGGGCCCGGCGCACTCAGTGCCCTTCGCACGTCAAATGGTTGCTGTGCACCATGCCCAAATCTGCCCGGCAGACTTTCAGGAGTATTCAGACCACGGACCTACGCACCACTGTTTTCCTCCCAGCCCCTCTTCTCCCAAGCACCAACGAGGGCAACATTTAACAGCGATTGGCTGTGCTGTTAAACCTCCGACATTTCTACCCCCAAAAATCAGGAAGGGTTACCCACGCAGCAGGCTTAGCCAACTGTCTCCCTAGAGGGCACTCCCCCCAAAGGAGGAGGAAAAAGGAGAAATTAAACTTAATCAAGCCTTTAGGGAAAATGCAAAGAGGACAGATACTCCAGATGCTTTGATTAGGGCTGATGCAATTTGGCTAGGAGGCTACCGCATTAATCACGGTGGTTATGAGACAATGGTGACTTCAAACATCAGAGGAAGAAACTCTGATCTGTACATAAAAAGAGAAGAAGTTCTGTCACTTGAGTAGCAGAAGAAGTCCCACCCTCATATATTTGAGGTATTTTCTATTTAAATTTGCATCAAAAAAGTAGGAACCTCCATCAACAGAGATTTTTAATGCTGATGTTGGGTTTGTCCATTTTAAGGATCCTGTTTGGGTTTTTCCATCGTGCATTCCAAGTGCCACTTTTCATTCTGTTACTGTTTGAATAGAAATTAGCAACAAAACATTGAAACAGAAGCGTAGCAGAAAGGAAGTACATTTAAGGACAGCAAAGACACAGGGAGCATTACATTGCGTTGGATTTTAACAGATTACCCTGTGCTGAAGGTCACTGAAATTATCCAGGCAAAGCCCCCATGGAGTTTTAGGGACAGCAACCCTCGAGAAAAACACTGAGGCTGGAGCCTGGTGTGCACACTTGTGGTAAGAGATCTCCTTTTGCTGCTGAACTCAGGTACGTTGGTGGCCAGACCTACCGAACCCTGTCTGCCTCTCTGCTCTGCAGGAAAGCTGCTCTGTGTGCAGGCTCTTCTTGTCTGGCTGAGGCGGAGCAGATTGTCTCCTCCTTTCTCCTAGCCATGTGGCTGGGGGACCCTCAAAAGGAGCATGTCAGTTGAACTTGCTCCTGCTCTGACAGAGCTGTTTCATCCTTGCCTTACTTCAGCACAGCTTCCCAGATTTACAGTGGGTTTTCTGTTTGGTTTTTTTTTTTTAGGTTCCCCGTCCCCATCCCCACCCCTGTCCCCCCCATTTCCTAGCTGTTTGTCTGAACAGGACAGAACTAGAACGAAAACCCCAGGTTATCGTTATGGCAGCATTACCTGAAGGTCCCAAACAATACCACAGGCTCTCTGGGATGAGCCCTTTACACCCCTGAGCAAAGAGAAACGTGCTGTCCTGAACAGCTTTTAATCTCAAGCGGGATTTCTCAGCCCTGTTAACCTAGCCTGTGTTACATTACAGTCCCTCACTGGTTTTAGAGGTTTCATCATAGCACAGATCTCCATGGGCGGACAGAAAGATGCTTTCCACTTTGCGCTCTGTTGCCGGTGTGACACAGCACACAGCTGGAGAAGTGTAAACCTATACAGGCAATACAGGTAAAGGTTATGGGATACACCTGTCATTTCCAGAAGACAGATGAAAAGAATACAGAATTTATTCTCCTCTCCTTAATTCTTTACTCTGTTCAAATACACCTCTGGATTTTGCATCGTCTATGAGGAGCTGAACATGGCAAAAAGCATGTCTCCATGGAGGCTTAAGAGCGTGAGTGGGTACTGGTTGTGCCCCTCAGTGGAAAGGAGAAGCCCCATGTCAGCTTTTTTTCCCCTCTTTGACACTTCTTTGAAGCTTGTTGGCTTTGCTCTTCACCTGACCAAAAAGTCACGTATGCACATATGCTAGGCCTTGTGCTGTTGACGGTGACCAATGCGAAAGAAGAGGTCTGCCCACCCACACAGGCCATGAACACCAACAACACCCCACCGCATCGCCTTGAGCCATGCCGTTAATTCGTGACTTAAAGGCTTTCTGAGTCAGGGAGGTAAAACCAGGCACTTTTCTAGATCTGGAATGATAAGCTTCTTTGTATTCATGTTCCAAAAAAGCTCAATAGGAATAAAACGGTGAAAGGGTCACATCTTCCTCCGTGTAGGTCATAGGGGAGGGGGGGCCACCCCAACAGGCAGCAGCTGGGTAGCAGCCCGGTGAAAGAAAGCAGGGCACTTGTCCTGACATACGCTGTTTTGCATCCAGAGGTTTAGAAGAAATCCTGCTGGCCTTGATGCTGGAGCTGTTTACTGTTTTTAGACTTGACAGCATATTATTAACTGCAACGGCAGAGAACACCATCTGTCTTTTCCTGAGCTGTTTGTCCAGTCTGTAAGTTGGAGGTTTTGTTCATTTCTTTAGAGGAAAAGGTGTAATTGTCCAGATTCGGTGAAAGATCTTGAATTTTCATACCTAAAGCAGAAATTTAAACTCTCAGGCTTTTTTTCTTTCCATTATGGCCTCTCAATATCCTGAGCCCCTTTTCTCTTGACAGTTGACTACTTTTAGGAATCGTTTGTTGGCAATGCAGGAAATACAAAAAGAAGACAAATAGGATGACAGTGGGACTTGGAAGGTTTTGGGGCACGTCATCAGCTAACATGACTAGCTTAGTGAGTAGCACTGGCTGTTTCTTTTCATTATCATCTGAATTTTGATTTTCAATCCTTTTCCTTCCACAGTTAGTAGGACTAGAATTTAGTTTTCTCCTGGTTTTTTTTTTTCTTTTTAAATGGGCTGTGGTCTATGGGTGGTTGGAGGCCCTAGCACCTACCAGGAGATACGCGACAAAGGGTCTTAGTAGGAAGGTAGACCGGCTATACTTGGGAAGAGCTTTAGGATGAGTATCACAGAAACTGGAAGCATTATGAGTAGGTGTATTTGGTTTATGTGCCAAGGGTTTGGTAGTGGAGGGGGGCGGGCAGGCTGCAGTGATGCTTTCTGTGAGAAGACACCAGAAGCTGTCCCCGTATTGGACAGAGCCAGCTCCAGCTGGCTCCAAGATGGACCCACCGCTGGCCAAAGCTGAGCCCATCAGCAATGTTGGTAGCACCTCTGTGATAAGATATTTAAGGAGGGGCAAAAACTGCTGTGCAAGAGCCGCTGTGAGAAAGAGGAGTGAGAATATGTGAGAGAAAGGACTCTGCAGACACCAAGGTCATGAAGAAGGAGGGGGAGGAGGTGCTCCAGGCGCCAGAGTGGAGATTCCTCTGCCGCCCGTGGAGAAGATCATGGTGACTAGGGCTGTCCTCCTGCATGGAGGTCCATGGTGGAGCAGATATCCACCCTGCAGCCTATGGAGGACCCTGTGCCGGAGCAGATGGATGTGCCCTGAAGAAAGCTGCAGCCCATGGAGAGCCCAGGCTGGAGCAGGCTCCTGGCAGGAACTGAGGCCCATGGAGAGGAGCCCACGCTGGAGCAGGTCTTCTGGTAGGACTTGTGACCCTGTGGGGGACCTACATTGGACTAGTCTGTTCCTGAAGGACAGCACCCCGTGGGAAGGACCCACCGGGAGAAGTTTGTGGACTGCTTCCCATGGGTGGGACCCCACGCTGGAGCAGGGGAAGAGACTACATGTGACGATGAACTGACCACAACCTCCATTCCCCATCCCCCTGCCCTACTCGGGTGGAGGAGGTAGAGAAATCGGGAATGAAGCTGAGCCTGGGAAGAAGGGAGGGGTGAGGGGAAGGTGGTTTTGGGTTTGTTCTTATTTCCCATTATCCTACTGTCTTTGATTGGCAATAAATTAAATTAATTTCTCCAAGGTAACCCTGTTTTGCCCAGGACGGTAACTCGTAAATGATCTCCCTGTCCTTATCTTGACCCATGAGCCTTTCGTCATATTTTTCTCCCCCTGCCCCCCCCGCGCCCCCCATCCACTTGAGGAGGTGGAGTGATAGAGCACCTTGGTGGGCACCTGGCGGCCAGCCAAGGTCAGCCCACCACAGTAGGCTCAAATCTTTTGGCAGGTTCTTCCTTCAAGGTCAATGCAATTCTCACTAGCACTGAGGGTCCCTTTAGCTCTACACCAGGATGAGATGAGGAGGGGGAACTGCTCTGCAAACGAGAATCAGGCTCACTCTGAAACCGACTTGCTGACTTCCCAGACAACACTCCCTGCAACTTATTCACAGGGAAGATACTCCCCTTGTGCATGTTTGCTCCCTACTGTCTTTGTCAGCACAGTGAAGCACTGCGCACAGTTGTTGTGCCTGTGTCATGCTGTCTCAGTACCATCCCAATCCCCAGTGTGTGGTGGTGTTGCTTTTGCAAAAGCAAGGCGAAACTTCCATGAGTGAACAGGTGTGGGGGTTTTTTGGCATGAAGTACAGACCAAAGTAGCACAACATTGGTTTTCACATCCTCCCCCCTACTCCACCCCCACCCCCCCCCCCAAACGCCCGCCTTTTTTTGGTACTGCTATTGTGAAGGATTACTCTCTCAGCCCCTGTGGTACAGGCTAAGGATTTTTTCAACCTCTGTTCAGGCAGCAAGGACAGAGGGTGTCCACTCCCAGCCTCAAAATGGGAGCAGGGCTTCCCTGGCCGGCGGGGGAGGGCTCGGGGGGGGCAGCTGCTCCCCCTGAGGGCTGGGGGGGGGCCCGCCGCAGGCACCCCTGCCCGCTCCCCGCCGGCTCCTCCTGGGGTTTGCGCCACGTGGACCCGGACCCGGCTTATTATTAATTAATAACAAATCAATTATTTTATACTCCAGTAACACTTCACAGTTCCCATAGGGAACTGGGACTGCTACTCATCATATTCTTGATGCAGCAAACATGCAAATGCAAAAAGCCAGCTGATATTCTAACTATAGCAGTCCTGGATACATGCAGTGGAGGTAGGTATTTTTTTCCTTGCAGAGTTTTGAAGAAAAGTTAAACATTGTTCTGTGATAGCTGAGGAAAACAAAAATAAGCCCCCCACACTTTGCATTGGTATGAATGAGAACTGAAAACTGTTTGGCTTTACGTACAAAGTGAGATGTTTTACTTTAAAATTGACATTTTGAGAATCAAAACCAGATTTCTGCCAGCAAAACTGAGTGTTTTTTTAAATGGTGTTCTTTCGCTTAAATTGTCTCCCAGAAGACAAACAAACAAGCAAACAAAGAAAACAAAACCCCCAACTTTTTAATCTGTATTTTTTCTCTTGCTGTAAAGGTTCTCCACTGGAAAAGGTAAAGAATGCATCAGTGCCACTTTTGGGTAGGCTTGTGATCCGTAATGCATTAGTAACAGCAAAGTAAGGTACCCATGCTGTGTGCTGAAAAAAGAGGGGAAGCTGGTCTAGTGGTTTAGGGTCCTCCAGTCCTAATTTGCAAAAGCTCAGTGAAGGAGATAACAACCCATATCACTATCACATCCTCTATGGAAATGTGCCCATGAGGTTTTTGGACACCAATGCATGGCAAGTTGTAAGACCTGAGTGCCAGCTCTCAACCCAGCTGGAGCTGCAGAGGAAGGGGGTGGGGGGCGGGTTATGGCTTCAGACTTCCTTAGGGGGTACCACAAAGCTTCATCCAGGGCCTCAAAGATTTTACAAGCGGAGCTGCAGCAGGTCATAACCTCTTGGGATTTATCAGGCAGGTGATGCTAGCAGAGTGTCACACACTCAGCTGCTCCATATGATTCCCCTCACTGGGGAAAGACACTCAGGCATTTGTTGTTATTTTTGGCCTGGGCAAGCAGTTTCTGAAACAGCTTCTCAGAGCAAAAAAGAGAGACACGGTCTCCGTGCTCCAGAACTGACTAGATGAAGTGCGATATGCTGGAATGAGTGAGGAATGTGAGAGGGAAAGCAGAACAACAACGTCAAGGACTTTCTGCACTTAGGCACTGAAGTGCTACCACTGCTTTTCATAAGGTCTGCCTTTTCATAAGGTATCTGCGACGTTGGTAAAAGCATCGCTGCTGTTGCCTGCCTGCCTCCTTGCAGAGCTTGCGGAAATGAATCTTGCAAGAGGCTGCTCAAGCATTAAGGAGTTACTGAGGAAGCCAGCAACTTTATCTCCATGTGATAAGCACAGAGTATCAAACCTGGGAAACAGTGTGCTTTTTGCAGCAGAATGAGACAACAGCTTCTCTAGACAGAGCTTACCTGTTTCAAACATTATTTTCAAGATAACAGTGGTAAAAATATTTGTGCTGGTAGGTGACAGAAACCACAGGCATTAATGCAGCTGCTGTCACTGCCATGCTGCTTGTGAGTCACCGTTAAATACCAGCGTAATGACATGGTGAGAAGCTTGAACATGTTCAGCTCGGTGAGTCCTTTCAGTGCTTTGGAGCCCGATCCATTTTATGACAGCAGCTCCTAACCCAAGGGAATTGCTGCCACTGCATCCTGGGTTATGTGAGAGCACAATGGCTCTCCAGCCCTTTAGGCCCAGGACACAGTGCTCATCTGCACCCTTGGAAGGAAGGACAAATTACCCGCAAAGCCTACCCTAAGCACTGGGTTGGTAGACAAAGTGTATTTATTTGGAACAAGGAGACCAGCGCACATTTAGGTCCTACCCTTCTTTTGTCATCCACTCAGAGCAGGACGACGGCCACATCCTTGGCCCTGCTGGCACAGCATGAAGCTAGCCCTTGCTGTGGCGGTGGTGAACCAAGCATTCAAGGATGAATTCAGGGATGAGGATCCATCTCGAGAAAACCAAAGAAAGCAGCTCTGTTGAATGCAAAACTAGTAGTGTGTTCCACAGCGCGTGGTATATCCAACGCTACGCAGTGGAAGGGGCTGGTGGGGGAGGGAAGGCGGTATTTGACATTGACCTCCACACGAAGCCTAGCATCTGGTCCTATCTAGAATGGGCCAGATGTTGCACTTCTTGCTGACACCCTTACTAAAAGGCAAGCGAGTCTTTCAGGACAGACAGCGGGAGACCATCAAGTCCACCTTCTGGGCCCAAGACGGACGCAGCTGTGTCTAGATTACTCCCAGTGGGGGTTTGCTTAACCTGCTCTTAACGACATCCCCTCAGAGGCCCCACCACCTCTCCTACTGCCTCACTGCTGCAGGAATGTTTCCCTTCAACTCTAGTCCAAGCTTCATTGCCAGAGCTTGAACCCATCACCCCTCCAGTTGTGGGGATTTATTCTCTTTCTCTCCCTCTCCTTCTTAAGTATTTCAAACTTTCTGTCATTTTCATCTTGAACCTCTTCTAGTCTCAACAGAGACAATCTTTCTCCCAGTCTGCCATTTTCTAGACTTCTCATTATTTCCACTGTTGTGCTGTGGACCGGGAATGGTTTCCAAAGCGGGCTACAGTACTGCTGCCATCCAGTGGAGAAGCGAATTGCTTTGGGTGTGTTACATACGAAAACCCTGGTGGCACATTACAAACTTACTTTCTTTGCCTTGTTTTTCTCACAGCAGCACACCAGTGGCATCCCCTCTCAGCTTCTGCTTCACAAGGACCCTGACCAGCTGTGGCTTCCTGGCCCGTCAGGTGGTGGAAAGCCATCTCCACAGTTTGCGTGCAAGTCTGTCTGAACTTCAGTGCTCTTCAAAGGGCCAGTTTTGAAGGGCAGTAGGGGTGAGTTCAAGCAGGCTGCGGGGCTGCCTTCATAGCTGCCTACCTAGTTTTGGGCTGAACATGGCTCCACTGGATAAGCAATTGCATCCCTCTTTCAGTGTGTCATGCTAAGCAGGCAAAAGACCGCAACTTTGGGTTTTGTTTTTTTTTTTTTTTTTTGAACCAGGTTAAAAATTACATACATCCTGCTCAGCCTAGCCAGTGAGGAAGCTGGGAGCTGGCATGTGTGCTGGTCTACCATCTACTATTAACAGCAAACAGAGCTGGCGTAGGGTGAATCCTTTGATCTCTAGTACTACTTCCACCCGACATAAAGCACACCGATTTACCTGGCAGCTGTGACCTGAGGCCAGCTCACAGTCTCCAAGGGGCCCACAGGTGGCTTGGGAAATACAATGACCCTGGCGTACCTGATATCTTGTCTTCTGTGTTTTGGGGTTTTTTTGGTGCTTGCTGAAATTTCTCATGAATTCACATAACTCCGGGATCTAGTGACTTTCAAGCGAGTCCCACATACCTCAGGAATTGCAATTAAATATAAAGAAGTTAGCAAAAATGGACTTTCTCCTACCTGTTATTTGCATCGAAAGATCTTTTATACACACTGGAACACATACGCTTCAGTGCACTATCACTGTACACCTTTTGTCTCAGTCTAGACGAGCCTTCAGCGTTCCCACCACCCCACCAGAAATTCCACATCGTGAGCCGAAAAAAGCCTCAGAAAGCCCCTCACCAACTTGCAAAACCCACTGCCCATATCCCTCATGGAAGGGAGTGCTTCCCCTTCATAGCTCACTCAGCAAAGCTTGAATATCTACAGCAGAAACAGATGCTAAAGAGAGAATGTGAGATTTAGAAATGAGGGTCGTTGGTGCATGCCTGCTCAGTGACTTGATTTTGTTGGGTTTTTCTTAACCCCAGACATAAAAATATCCATCACAAAGAAAACAGGACAGAAGGGAGAGAAAGGAGAGAAAAGCTGGTTCTTTACTCCTCCTGGAGTACAAAAGGGGCTATTTTGGTTCTGCAACCTACTGCAGCGCAGTGCTGACTTCAATCTACATGCTCTTGCTCCTGTGTTTGTGTTGCACTCACAGTTTGCCAACCTTTTTTGGTTTAAGTGGCGGGAAAGGTATGTTCCTATTACGTACAGTCAGACGCCTTGGAAAATGTGATAGCTCACAGAACAGATCTCTGCCAGTGGAAAGAAATGACAGTGTAAGCCCCATATTTTATTTTTTCTTTGACAAATTTACCCTCTGAGCTCTTGCTGCCCACTTTGATGCTGGGCTGAGGCTCCTTTCTCAAACCCACTTCAAAGCTCCCACTCTGAGAGCTTGCGCTAATGTGACCCATCTTTCCCTAATACAGCTGAATTATCCTGATGCAGCATACAAGTAGCAGACCTGATGCAAGTATCGCCTGCTTGCGCTGGGTCAGAAGATTTAAGCACAAAGATAAAAACAAACAAAATCCAATCACAGTACTTCTATAACGGTAACATCTGAAACCACAAGTAAGCTCGGGGCTCCACAATGCTAGGACCCGTAAGGTACACAATAAAATGGAAGTCCCTGGTCTCTAGAGGCAAGAGAAAGGATGGCGGACAGTAGCACGCTGATCCAGTCCGAGGGCTGGGTGATTAAGAGACCCTGTAGTTAAGTAACTTGCCTAGTTTTACACTGGAAACAAAAAAGAAAAAAAAGAGGCAGAGGCAGGAGCTTATCTGGGGCGCTGCTCTAAGTGCAAGATATCATTTCAGCAGATTGTTATTAGACTGTTCCACCCACACAGCACTTAAACGGGACACGTCTTCATGATACTGTCCTTTCATCAGTGCTTCCACACAAGATTAATTTTTTTTTCTCCAGATTAAAACAATTCATCTCACAGCTTCCATCTTACAAAGGTTTAACTGTTTTGTCAGTCATACTGGTCACTGCCTATTTTGTGTCACGTAACTACCGGCTTACCCTGACATCAGAGCCGTTTGCTGCTGGGTACACATTGCAAGACTGCTACCACAGCTCAGCCCCTTTGGCAGATATCTAGGAGAGGATCCCAAACCAAATTATTTTCTACCGCTCTTTGCACCAAGCCAAGAATATTCGCTGCTTTATAACAAAGAAGTCAAACTGTTTCTCTGTAGTACTACACCTTTAATAATTTCTTTCTGAATGCTTTAACAGCTTCCCATCTGGCAATCTTTGGCCACAAGAAAGTACCCGCTTTATTCATTGTTTAGGAAGAAAGTCCCTGGCAGGTCTGCTGGACCGAGCAGGATGGTGAAAATACAACCTAGAGAGGCAAAGCAGAAGCTTTGTACTTCGTGGCCGTGTCCAGGCCCTGTCAGAACGTTTTCACCTCTAGATTATTACTATTTAAATGCAAGCTGGAGACAAGGTTTGAGCAACCACAAACCAAAACACACCACCACGCCTTGCAGACCTTAGAGTCTAAAAGTAGACAGGATGGGTTAATACACTTTAAGAGGGAACAAGGCAGGTGAAGTGACTTGCCAAATGCCACCCGCAGAGAAAGAGCCTCTTCAGGACAAATAAAGGAGGTAACCCAGTCAAGTAAATTAGATTTTACCAGACTCCTGCTCACTTGACCATATAGCTTTTTCAAAGCCAAAGCCTCTGTTTTTTGTCTTGGTTTGACCAGTGTCAACCAGCAAGGCATGCAATCAAAGAAGGCACACTTGGACATGCTTAAAAGTTGACAAAATGTCCAACAGCTGTAAAAGAGAAACCAAAATCCTTGAGGAACTTTGCAAGGGCAGGTCTGATTTTGACCTTTGCTACAGAGATGAAAATCAGAGCTATTCTGCTACAAACAGAAAGAAATCACTGTGATGCATGAAAATAGGAAAACATTGATAAAGTTCAGACGATTTCTACAGCAAGGCACCGAAGATGGAAGACAAAAGGGTGTAACCTGGCATAATCCTAGTCAGGATCCACTGGGGCACCCTCCTGCCATGGCCACCAGTTGGAGCTCATCCTTTTTGTTGCATGGGACTTGTTGACTCACGCCCTCCTGTCTGGAGGCGCTTGGCAGGCCACCTACGAGCAGCTACCAGATCTGGTCATGCAGAGGCAACATGCTGGCTCGGACCGCCACAGCTGCTTCCAGCGTGGAGCTGCCTGATGGCTCGGTGAAGGCCACTGTCCCAGCCGTCCTGCTTGCCAGGGCGAGGAGCCCTTTGCTTGCTAAGGGGACTGGGAGGAGTCACCCGGGCTCCGTAGGCACAGGAGTCAGGGGCCTGCAAGCAGGGCGGGGGGGACGGGGGAGCTCTGCCAATACACTTCCCAGTCAGCCCGTCTGGCACTGTGCAAGAATTCAGTGCTTCCCGCACCCTGACCTCTTCTCCCTGTGTGGTCTGCGTGGCATGGTGCCAGAGCTCAGATGCGGTATTGCTGTATGCCTTGGAGCACGCCAAGGTTATTTAAAATTTAAACAAAAAAAAAAAAAAAAGGGAAAAGAAAAACCAGCTCTCTTTTCTGAGAATGGGATGGTGCCCAACAGATGCAATGAAAAGAAATTAAATGGTGCTAATTTGTTGATCGCTTACGCTGCCATGAACATGTCTAATAGCAAATTTATAACCTGACTACACCCCAGCTGAAAAATCACAGCGCTTGGAAGAGGAAAGCCCCATAAGAGTGCTGCTGTGTTACTTAACTGCTTTTTCAATGGTTATGACCCACCTCCATGCCTATCTGTACAAGACAAGTCTTTTCCTTTCCTGCTCCGGTTTAACGGGTGCCTGGTGCAGGAAAAGGACAAGGAAATGAGGCAAACCTGGAGGAGGACAGAAGCAAAAAGGTGGGTGGAAGCAGGGCAAAGGGAAACGGGGACATCATTTGAACAATGCTCAGACTTGACACTTGCGGGCTTTAACGTGTGACGGGAGCAAGGGTGGACCTGGGGGCCTCAGAAGAAAGGCGATGTTGTTGCAGGAAGCAGAGAGGAAGAGGCCAGTGCTCTGACTCTTCTATTTGCTCGTCAGGCTGGAGGAGGTAGGATTCCCCCACGTTAAAGGCCAGCAGTAATGAGACCCCTTAGCAGCAGAGAAAAAGCAGCAGAGAGGACTTGTTCCTCTGGTGTATCTCTGGGTATCTGACTGGCTGCTCTGGAGGCCAGGATGACTCTCACATGCTTCTTCTTTGAGGGCTGTAAAATAAACAGGCAAAAAGGGAAAGCCTCAAACCTAGCACTGTTGCATCAATGAGGGGACAGCATTACTTTAAAGTCTCCCTTTTACTTTAAGAAGTTGAATATGAGCTCTTACTATCACAGTGAATAAAAACAAAATGAGGAAGTGCCTAAATACAGCAAAGGGCATCGGTTATGGGAACTGCCTCAAATATGGAGGGAGGCTTTTTACTAAACTTCCCACTGGGAGAAGGGGCATGAGCATTACTCTTTCTTATCTGCATCAGCAATTCCAGCGATCAAGTGGGAGGATCAAGAGGAACTCACGATTTCTGCCAGTAAGGATTTGGCTTGCTTGTGAATGGGACAGGAGGACACCAACATTGATGACCTTCCGGACCAACCAGTGTTAAATACACGCATACCTAGGAAGGTGGTGTTAATCGCCTGCAGTAAGAAGCAACGCTGAATTACGCTGCCTGGGAGCAGATTGTTAGTCAGAGTTGTGAGCTTACTTTATTTTTCCCTGCCTTCACCCCAGGCAAAAAAAAATAGCAGCTCTTGCCCCTATTCTGGCTCTTGCTCATTTGCTCCTTCTCTTCCAAGCCAGCCCTACTGAGCTGCCTGCAGCACTGGTGATCACAAAATCACATTTCTCTCCCCTCTTCATCCTAGTGCCTACAGGAGCACCAGGTTCTGGCTGACAGGCTGCTCTGCCTGGGTACTTGTGAAACAGAGAGCCTATGCCATGGAATAAGCAGTCTGTCTGAAAACTGAGCACATGGATCAGTGTTTGGCCCTAAATAAGGACATAAAATATACTATGACGTGTGACTATTAGAGCTGATCCAAGTTTTCACATTCTGAAATCCTGAAGGGAATTACTAATCTAATTTCAGGGGAAAAAAAAAAAAAAAAAAGCGAGAGGAACCGTTCTTCAAAAACGTTAACAATTTCTTGCCCCTTTATACGTACCCTGATTAGCATGCTGTACAGATGAGACGACCAGGGTACTCTGCAAACCTCAGGCTGCGTCTGGATTAGGTGTAGGTGATGATTCTGTTGTTGGACTGAGACCAAAGCAAGACCAGGGGTGATGTTCACAGTCATCAGCACTGAGTTTTACAAGCTGCTCTCAGAAGCAGCTGCTGGCAGAAAGCTCTAAGGGCTGTCGGATCTCGTAAGATTTTCTCTACCTGGTATGCTGGCAGTTCTACAAGATAACACTTTGCTAACCTCTTGGAAGGCCTTCAGGAATTTCCACAGGAAAAAAAGAAAAACAAAGAGGAGGCCAGGCCCTGGAGCTGCACTGCAGCAAGAATGACAGAGGCAAGTTTAGAGGATTCACACCTGGAATTCAGAGAGGTGTCCTGACAGCAGCAGCACTGGCCTGCAGAGGGGATGTGGCCTTGTCTGCACGGCTTTGGGCAAGCCACTTCCTCCTTGGGCAAGCCACGTTGGCATGGGCCGTAAAGGTACGTGTGCAGGAGCACACATCTTACCAGATGCTCCTGTGGCACCTGGCACCTGGTCTCAAGTAGGAGCTCTGTGGCTGCTGTAACACATACAATAAGGTTCCAGGGCAGAGCCCTGCCCTTCACAGTTAGGGTTTGCTACCTTGTGCTGAGCTGCAGGAAAGAAGACAAATCCTTGAGCTTCTAAGCACTCCGGCTGAACTGGAAGGCGAGCTATTGAGGAGTTCACCGACAGCCGCCAAGCTTGCAATCCCAACAAAAGCTAGATCTACAAGGGTACAAAACTGAAAAGATTATTAAGACAGTGAAGAGATCATTGAGATAGCTTTGCTTAAAAAAGCT
This sequence comes from Morus bassanus, assembly GCA_031468815.1. Lineage (NCBI taxonomy): Eukaryota > Metazoa > Chordata > Aves > Suliformes > Sulidae > Morus > Morus bassanus. The sequence continues at coordinate 34,427,850 of CM062600.1, forward strand.
TTCTGGAACTCCACAAAGGGTCCTTTGCCTGAAATTGCTATATTCAGCTGCTTCCTTTTCACAGCCACTGCAATGAAGAAATCCACTGCAAAAATAGCATGGCTAAACATCATGAGGAGGCGCAGGGCGAGGGCCTAGAATTAATTCTCTTGGAGCACAGTACATCCTATGAATGAGTCTCCTACCAAAAATAAGTACAGGATGTCCAGGACATGAGAACATCATCACACTGGGACGTAGGGGCGTAAGTGTATCCCAGGACATTCGCTCAGCCACCGGTGCCTATGAAGCTGGGAACGGCTTAGGGAAGGCCTCTGCTTTGCCTCACTGGTGGGACAGTCCAACCGATTGTTAGCAGCAAAGGCAAACTGAAGTATGATTTACATGGGGGGTGAGACAAAACAAGTGCACTTTTTTCTGACATTTCTTTCCATGGTGCGGATTTCATCATAAGGCTTTGAGCAACCAAGCTGCAATGGCTACAGGAACAGTGCGAAGCTGTTGCTCCTGAGCTGGAAGCTGCCATCTCCCATCGAGCAGCACTGCCCAGTGCTCTGACTGCTCCTGCTCTGTGGCAGAGTTAGCCAAGAGTAAAATTCCTGCAAAAGCTAGAGCAGTTGAGTAAGACACATCCAGGCATTTCCGCACTGAGTGTGGCTCTACCAGCCACCGCAGGCAGTCAATTCTTACTTCAATCTGAGAATTAAGTGGAGAGGTTCTTGCGGAAAAAAGTAAACAAGTAGGAGAAGCAAAGGGGATAGTTAGGTGATCCCATGCCGACTCATGAACATCCACTCTTTCACGACTAATGGGACAAGATTCCAAAAATCTGAGGCCTGACAGCTTCCGTTTTGACTTTGAGTCATCACAAGTGCCAGGACGTAAAGCACAGGTTCTCGGTGTGTATGAGATGGGGAAAGAGAGAAGCTCTTACTAAGCGAGGGAAAGAGGACTGTGCATGGCACGTTTATAGTTCTATTCCTTATAGCTCCCTTCCTAGAGACATGCTGTACTAGATTCCTCCTTGTCTTCCAGGAAGAAAAGCATGCAGGAACCACACATATGATAGCACGGGGCCCACCTGGATGCTAAGCAACTGTCTTGTACTCCGTCTTTATCCAGACCTTCAACAACTGTAGCTGTCTGAAATAGGAGACATCTTTCTTTATGGTGAGCCAACCTCACGACATACCAAACCCAACCCATCAGAGGTTCTAAAATCACGAAGACTTTCAAAATGTGATTATTTCTCTTTCTTTTTTTAAAATGCAGACTCATGAGATTGTCAACATTGGCCATACAATGGGTATCACACGTCTGCCACTCTGCACCAGCTGTCAGTACGTGTGCTTTTTCTGTGGCATTTCGCAGCAAATGAAGTTGCTCACTTTTCTTCTGACAAAGGGCACTTTGTATTACCTTGCATTTACTGCAGGTAAAAGCATCCAAACAGACTATCAACACAGATCACAGCAACTTGTGACCCTTTGGGAACTGGTAGCTTTGGGCTATTACACCAGTGAGTAAATGGAAATTTATCTTAATTCCCTATCTTAGGACCTCTGGCAGGTGAACCAGGCATTGTTGTGTTGATTAATGTCTCCTTCGTGCCTCAGAGAATTTCTCCAGAACTGAAAGGCCTAGAATTTGATTTCTCTACAGGAGGTTACTGCCCACATTATGGGAGAAGGAAACCAGACCATATGTCTGTGCCTCCGCTGCTCTGTTCTCTGTCAGGGTTTTAGCTTTGCTTGCCAGTAAACAGGCTGGGCTGTGAATAGTGGCAGCTGAAACAAAGGCGCATGCCCCCTCCTGCTGCCCCTTCCACAGAAGCAGAAAACCTTTGGTCGCAGGAGACTAGAAGTAAGCAGCACCTCCTCCCCTGCCCAGCAAGGATGGAGAGGGGGCACCGGTCAGAGTCCCGACAGCGTCTCAGTAAGAGACCCGTGTCAGGCAAGAATAGCGCAGAGAACTAGAGAAGAAATTGCAGGTCTTGGGTTTGATTATCCAGGTACTGCACATTAAGCGAAGCGTACCGATGTCCTGGAGAGCCCGCTAACTTCCCCCATAGTGGTTTTGTATGTGTAAAAAGCAGCTGAATCTTCGCTACTGGCTACCGTTCAAGAAGTGTTTTGCTCTAAATACACAATCTCTGATGCCTATGAAAAGCTCTGCTGAACATGTTACTTCGACAAACATTGCGAAATATGATTCCATTACCACTGACATGTGGTTAGAAAGTAATACCACACAATCTATTCTGGGGTGCTTCAGCTTAATCTGCAGCCACATTTTGCTAGACAGATGCAACTTTCCAGATCTGCACCTGCAGAAGCAAAACCAGAGTTTGGTCCAAGTCAGTCACTGGAACAGCTGTGCTGCGTAGTTAGACCTGTACTTGCTGTAAGGCGAAACCAACGTTTCAGTGCGTTTCTGGATGCTGCGGAGTATGAAAGCCAGCACAATCCAGAGGGAGCAGGACAGGATCAGTTCTCAGAACATGCTATTTGCCCAATGCTGTTTTATTAAATATATTTTATTTGTATGATAGAAAAGAATGCCTAGCGGACAGAGAAGTCAGCAGGTTTGGGATCAGAATGACCATCAAAACAGCCTGCTCTTTGGAAAGCCAGTACCACTGGGTAGAAGCAGATACTTTTTTCTCTCCAGGTTGGGAATTCTGCCCTCTCCAAACTGCACAGCATACGCAGAGATCTAGACTGGACCACACCTGAGATGTCATTAGTTTTTTGCTACCTGCTCACCTGGACATCTGCTGGAATATAAACAGACTTGCTGTCTCTTGCCCTGAACAACCTCACTGTTGATTTGTTTACTTATTCCCAAGGGGAGAGTGAAAGAACAACTCCTCTTTGATTTAATGCTACCTCGTAAGAAGAGCTCCCTGCCCTACAGGACAAGACAGAAGCTGAGCTGTACCTAACCCTCATCAGCTTGACAAGAGTCACCGCTCTTTCAGCAATGATCTATGGGCTTTCTAAGGCTTCGAGCCTCACAACTCTGGGACTTTCAGCAAGTTTTAAGACAGTAGATCAGAAGAGCAAAAGAACCCCGAATCCAAAGGTTGCAACTTTGCTCTGAACTTTATTTCTTTGCTGCTTCATTTGGATCCAAACCACTCTGAACCAATAAATCTGGCAAGTGAAATGGCTGAAGAAAACATACAGAACTCAGTTAAACCTGGAGGAAGTAAAACGTTCTTGAGGAAGAGGAAACCACAAAGGAAACCTGCACGTACTGTGCAAATGAAGGATGCTGCCAAGAATTTCAGGTGGTAGGACTGCTTGTTTTCTGCTGGGGCAGTTCTTCAGCGGCTGCATTGATAGCACAGTGCCCTCTGAAGGCACCACCCCAGACTACCCTTCAGCAGCAGTGTCCCCTCACTTGTATACCACACCAGCTCTGTCATCCAGGACAGGGGCTACCTGCAGGGGTGTGCCGTGTCCCATCCTATTCCTGCCTGTAAGCTCATCTTTGTGCACTCGGAGGGCTTTGCTTGTACTTCTCTGATGATTAGCTCAAGCAGAGCGGCGTGTTGCTGAGGTTAGACTTAGTATTACACTGTACTTTGCGGTGCAAGTGCACCCCAGAATGGTGCCCGCCTGTTGCAACTTTCAACACACACATCTGCTTCTATGACTAGGCAAATGAAACAGCAAAACTGTTGCATGGTGTCCACAGGCCACGCTCGGCAAGATCTCCACTAGAGGCGTGAAATGAGCCTATCAACCAAGGTACGTGGTGGCATGAACTGGGGCTTCTGCTGGCGGTTCATTTTATTCCATTGCCTTTATTCTCGTGTTGTAGTTTAAGTCAGGAGAGGCAAAACACACACCTTAATTACTACACAATAACAGGATCCAAGTTAAGGAGTTTGAGTGTTTATCGCCTCAGTGAAACAGCGGTCAATAGTGCAGAGAACATTACAGAGTTACACGTGGAAAAGCAGTTACCTCTATTTCCCCGTTCCCTGCTGTCACGAATGCTGATTTAGGATCCTGCCGACTATGCCAGTTTGTCATGAATGAGTGATTTAGACCGCTTAAAGAATCACCGTCAAAGGTATTAGCAAAAGTGGTTTTAATATGATGTTATAAAAGTGTGACTTAACAAAGTCCGATGGCAAGGTTCACCTTGTTAATTACTGCATGGAAGAAACATACAAAAGAAAATAGAGTTACGCTCGAGTTAGACTCATTCACAGAGAGACCAGGGATGTAAAAAGGTAAGGACCCTCCCATTGAGTCATGAGGTTCAGAGCGGACCACCTTGCTTTCTAAACTCCTTCCTCGGAGAGGAGTCTAGGTGCAGCTAGGTCCAAACCTACTCCCAGGCTTGGTCAATGGTTTATGTCTAAGGGATTATACGTGCAACATTTATGTCATGTTTCATTAGCATCAATTCAACATGCTATCAAAGCTACCAAGACAAAGTCAAAGTTACCACACTACAAGGCTATGCACGATATCGGTCACTTACCAAAGATCTGCTGTCGGTAAAAGGTGTCTCTGCCTTGAGGAGCTACCTTGAGAGGTGTCCCGGCTCAAGTGGAAATCACCGCCACGCAGCCATGCTGCCTAGCAGGGAGAGCTCAAAGAAGGCTCACTTAGGCTGTCACATTTATGAGACAAAGTGGTTGGCTTGGACTCAAATTACATGCGATGGAAAAGGTATGCCACACAACTTTTTTGTTCTTTGATAGATGAGTTTTGGAAAAGCCACCCGCTATTCATGTGTCAATCGCATGATTGGTGTTCCAAGCTCACATGCATCGATGCTCACAGTGCCACTCTGCTCCTTTGTGGGTTTTCAGATAATAGATTGGAATTAGAGGAGTTCACGGCTGGGCTACGGCTCAGGCCTTTACCTCTTCTGGACCCTGCACCAAACCACCGCCATTCTGGTCGAGGGGTTGAGCGCACCCATCACACCTGCAGACAGAGGCGGGGCTCTCAGCAGTTGGAAGGAACAGGGTGCTGGGCATGGTGGCTTCAGCCACGTGAACTTGGTCCCAGGCATCCCTGCAGGTCCTCCATGGCAAGGTGTCCCCCAAGGCAGAGTAGTGTCATCCCCCACTTTGGGCAGAGGTGGATTAGCTTGATAAGGAGAAGAGCATCTTCCAGGCCATCGGATCTTGACCAGCCCGCGGACTGCTCCGAGCTTTTGCTCATTGATTCTCACAGCAAGATGCTGAGGACATATCCTTATGTAAGTTTAGTTCTGTTACTTCTATCAGTTACACCTTTCCTACATCGCACCTGCCCAATTGTCTTTCATCTCACGAGAACTACATCACTAACAACAACAGAGCAACCTACTGAAAGTCAAAATGTGGGCCTCCTCCATCTACCGAACTACGTGACCAAGGCCAGCTCCATCGGTCAGGACGCACCAGCATAGAAAACAATGCACAACCCAGTCACAGATGCTGGCAGAAATGACCACGGTTTATCGATCCAGCTTATCCAAGCCTTTCTTGTCTGAGTATTAAAATCTGCTAGACAAGACCTCAGACCTCATATGTTGCCAGTTTCCATTTAAAAGGAGCACTGAATTTTGCTCTGCTGATTCTTGCCTAGTATATCTGGTAGTGCACACTTTTCTCTTCAGTGTTTTCTAGTTCTCACCTGCTATATTCCAGAGTTTTCAAATTCCACGCTGACTAGGCACTCTGCAGGTGTAAATCAGATGTTTCGTTGATTCTAGGTCATCACAATATCTGAGGCTCTGTCCTTTTAAGCTGACCATCTCAGTATTGCCCTTCTAGGTCTATCTGTTGGTTTCTGTTCTAAAAACACTCCTGGGATAAACAAGATCGTTTCATATTGGGAAGAGGTGACTTTTCCCTAACAGCCAAATTAAGACATGATATCTGATGAAATGCAAGGCCTGATATTTGCTACACGAGAACGATACCTATTTTAAATGTCAATTCATAACATCTTTACTATAAATCACTTGGACAACTGCAATCTCTTGTTTTTGTTCCCATATAAAGGTCAAAGTGTCCTAGTGAACACAAGTTCTCTACAAATAGTAGGAGCTAATACTCTGCATGACTAAATGCCTGATAGAGACAACACATCACTTAGAGCAGATCTGGACATAGCAGCAGGGTTTATAAAAATCTTGGATCAGATTTTCTGGTACGCCTGTCTGCAGGCAGCATGCCTGAAGGGCAGCAGAAGTGGCATAAATGGCTTTTTGCCACCATCTCACACTATATCTTCCCCCTGACGGCTTTATCGCAGACCTCATCTTATCTGGAAAGCAATAGCACTTACGACATTAAAAGCATGTGTGTTTGTATCTGAGTTTAGTCTTGGGACTCCCAAACAGTTGCTGCTCTTTAAAAAAAATCGTCTTAGAGAGACTGTTGAATGGTCACACAAATGACAAAAGAGAAAGAAAAACCCAGTTTTGATCTCACATTTATTTTCATCATCATGAAATTCATGGTTCAGAACAGACATAGGGGAGACCAGAATCAGGACTACTGGGGTGTTTGTTGGTTTATGGCACTATTTAGAACAGTTTTATCAGCAAAGCTGAATGCCAAACCGGATCACAGAAAGCTTCCAAGAGCGACTTTTTCTTTTAAGACTGTAAAAGGCAAAAATAAACTGCCTTTTTCTGTGTGATCAAAGACCCAGCATAAAAAGTGTCAGGAGGACTTTAAATGCCAGTTCCTGTACTCCCGATGTGTGTATCTTGGACTTCTTCCAATATGGGAGCAAGATGGACTTTTATTTTTATTTTCTTTTGAAATGGAAGAAAGCTGCCAAAATACATAAGGAGAAGGATTAGAGCCAGTTGCTTTTTGTTGGTTCTTGGGTGGGAACATTGCCAGGCAAAGCCCTATGCTGAATTCCCAGGGAATTTCACTCTCAAAAGCCAGCTTCTGGATTTCCCTCGTTTGGGAAGCTCTCCCTGAAAGGGATATTCATATCTAGGAATCAGCTCAATGCAGAACTGTTGTGCTGGCCAATTGGCTATTCAAATGCTGCTCTGCATAGCAGCCTTTGCTGATTTTTTTTCTCTAGGTTGGGATGACTGGTGAGCCTGGCATGTTGCAAAGGCAAGATTGCAGGGCACCCTGGGTAATCCAAAGTGTACCCTTACAAAAAAAAGCAGGAGGAGAGCGTTGCTCTTGGTATCAATAGCTGCTAACACTGAATCTCCAGGGTGGCTTTGCCAAGGCTGAACAATTGACCACAGACACATTATTTCTGTCTTCTCGGAGCCTGTGACGGTATCGCAGCTGTTGTCCTATAAAGATACAGAGGGCTATCTCTTGCTACTAATCTACCCTGTGCCAATCATTCTCACTGTCCTGTATCTCTCCTTTGCTCTATTAGGGGGCCACATTAGTGGGGGAGAAAGGAGGATTTTTAAAGGAGGCTGCACCTTCTAAAAATCTTCTTGCTGCCTGCGTAAGCAGAAGCAAAGGATGTGAAAAATCAGAATAAAGATGCAATCCTGAGAACTGTTTTGAGATGGCAATGGTTTTGTCAACTCAAAAACACAGTCTTGGCAGGAATCACACTTCACATTTTTCATACATCAAGGAGACATTAGAGATCTTGAGAGATTTCTCTGAGGCTTTGCAATAAAATCCCGTACTGTAGAAAGGCTAGACCCATGATTAAAGTATTAGACAGAAGAATTAGAAGCCTCTGGATTTCTCTTCCTAGAAGAGCAACATATTTGTTGCATCTCTATGGATCACTTCACGCCTCTGTATTTCTGCCTGTAAAATGGGTGCAATAACATCTATGTACCATGGGTAAATTCTTGAGCTGTTTTGAGACGTTCAGAGTGATGAGAACAAAAAAAAAAAAAAAAGTGCTAATAAAAACCAATATATACTACAGATATCGCACAGAAAAACTGAGCAACTTCTCAGACATTTCAGTTGGCTTCAGCAGAGAGCAGAGAAAGAAAGCAAGAGCATACATTAGCCAAGCATGAAAGCCACATAATTCACCTTTAACCTACAAACTTCTGTGATTTTGAAAGAAATTATTTCTCTGTTCATTCGTACGAGGCATTATTTAACTTCGTGATAAAGTCCAAACGTTCTTACTGTTGCTGAACCCCGATGCTGAAATGTAGCTCTTTTAAAGTTAGCAGCAATCATTTGCAATACAGTAAGCAGATGGAGACCCCATCAGAAATCAATGTCCCATTGTAATAGGTCCTGTGTGTCTAGACAGTCAGAGACAGTCCCAGCCTTTGAAAAGATTGCAGGCTGAATAGACAAGAGAAACAAAAAATGTGGAGAAGAAGCCAGCAGCCCACAAATGAAGTGTTGTGCTCAGGTTCCCAGTGCTGGTCCCTGGTGAAACAGAGATGAGGATATGCCTGGGGTGCTGTGGCTGAGTGCCTTGCAAATTACCTCCCACTTAGGGCCCAAAGTAAGGACTGCTGAAGGGCTCCTGCTGCCAGTGAGAATAACAATGAAAGAAAGATAACAGGATCAGCCAGGGATTCTGCAGCTGAGGAGAGCTGACATGATATTTATCAGTTGCCTGCAGGAGGGAATCATATTTCTTTTGCACAGATGGATGCGCACATGATCAACTTCTGAAGATGAAAAACAAGAGTTTCTGATTCCCATCCAGGTTTACCTAGTGATCACATTAAATCTAAGGATGTTTGTACCTGCACCCGAATAATTATATTTAGCAGAAATGAATTAGTGCACGTACACAGAAGTACCTGCAGGTGTAGCAGACCTGCTTTAACTAGGTCTTGTTAGGATTAAGCTTCTGTGAAGGCAGCCGGTATGACCTCCAAAACTGTTTGCCAATTTCAACCACACTTGGCAATGGTGTTCGCATAAGATCTCTGACCATATGTGGGTTGATAGGGAAGACAGAAACAGTGTCACTATCTCTCCAGCTGCACGACCTTACCCCACTGGATATTGGAGCTTCTACGCAGGCAAACACAATAGGAACTGGCATTACATTTGTTCGTGGTATGACTTGTCTGTAAATGCACCCACTGTACCTCATTTCAATGCCTCCTTACCTAGCTTTCTTCTCTTCAGGGTCCATAGGATAAATTGGCTAAATTAAATTTGTTTTTTTATAGGTATGTTTTGACTGTGAGGGATTTTTTTCTAGGAATTGTTTTTCTTCTCAGCATCTCATCCTGAAGCTTTGAGGAAACCCCAAAGTCCAGAAAGAGTCCTGTCAATCCTGCTAAAGTCACTGAGAAAACAACAAAAATCAGTAATGATCTGAAAATGTACAGCTTGGGCTTACCTCGCTAGTCCAGGACCTTCTCAGGGTAACCATCACGAGTACACTCTGAAAAGTCTGTCCTTTGAACGGGGTACGTTTCAGGGCAAGGAACAGGCCATTACATGCATGGGCAGCACCTACATATTGCAGATGCCAGAAGAATGTGAATGAATGATAGCATCTTTTTCTTCATTAATCTGAACGTAGAAGATCTTCAGTGATTCAGTTTTCTCATAAAGAGGACTTTGGTTTGATGAATCATTGCTTGGCTGTTTTGCAATACCAAGGAATGTAGGAAGGACTGCTTTGCATGCACATGATTGACTTAATACATCAGATCTACACTCCAACTGTAAAAGTCACATCAGTGCTGTTGCTGATCATCCACAAACAAACATTTGCTGAAAGCTTTGCTTAACAGATTGTGCTACAGGGACATCGTTATTTCTTTTCTAAACAAGACACTGAGCCATCTACCTCCTTTCCTGATGTGCTCAGATGTGCTGGTCCAGACTGTGGACTAATTGCCCACAGTGTTTCAGTCCAAGACTTAAAAAACAGTTTCAACAGCTGAGTTACATATATATTGAACAAAACCTGGTACAGACGCATTAAAAACAGACTATGCCTTTTTTTAGTGAGGCTTTTTTGGGGGGCAACTTACAAATAGATAACAAACGTCTAAGTTCTGGGAGATGGATTTGGGGAAACAAACACTTATTTCTTATTAGTATAAGAACCTTGCTCATAGATGAAGAATCCATTTTCCCGAGCATATAACTTTATAGTAAAGAGTATGCTTCAATCCAGCTGGGTTGTATACTAAGTAAGAGGGTTTTCTTAATTGGGAAAGAAGACATAGTTCTTATAAGCAAGTCCATTTTGCACTTTTCTTATTTGTGTGTTTGTGTGTGTGTGTGTGTGTGTGTGTGTGTGTGTGCAAAACAACCTGTTAACCACTCTGCTTATAAACTCTGTTTGATATTAGCGACTCTCCGTGTTATTCTGTATCACGCTGCAAGTTCCGTTCTCCTTGTGCATGCTTGTCTCCTCTGTGACCTTTTGCCTCCAGACTCAGCTGAAGCCCCCTGGGAGGTGACAGAAAGAAAAAAAACTTTAACTTGGCTAGATATAACAGTGAAGGGTCATTAAATCCTGGTGATCAGCTATTCAATTACAGTCCATTTAATCATACAGCAGCAAAATAATTGGCAACGGCTCAAGGCAAACTAATTGTTCCAAGCTGAAACTCGGCAGGGTGACAAGTGAGCTGCGGATGAGGTGGTGATGGATTTTGAACATCTGACAGGTCTGATCTGGGAGGCTCCTGACAAGGAGACTACTGACAATCCGGGAAGGGTTCTCTCTTCAGTCAGGTCAAAAAATGAGGAAAGACTGGGGGCAGAAAAACAGCTGCTGGAAGGAGAGGAAAAGAGCACTTTCAGGAAGAAGAGGGGAGAGGAAGAAGGGTGGACTCTTTAAAAGCCTCTAATCTAAACCTTAAGGTTGCTTTGCAACAAGGGCACAGAGGCAGACCAATGTGTACAGCTTGCCCTCTTTTTTGTTGGTGGTTTTTTCCCCTCTGTATTTCTTGCATCAGCCAAGAAGTCATTAGGCTTGCTGGAACACGTGTGTCCTGGGAGAACCATGTGGTAAGCTCAGAGAGCTCCTGGCCTTGCAGCTGTGGGAAGGAATTAGCTGGAGCACGCTGGGTATCCGCACCGGTCCTGGAGGCTGGCCTGCGAAACTCCTGCCACAAAGGTTGTGGCATGTCCAAGAGACAGAGGCAGAGCCTGGAATGGCACCAATATTGACTCAGCCCACTGGGACTCAAAACCCAGCAGCTGGGTGAGTATCTGCAGGTTAGTGACAGCACAGCCTTTTCCTAGGCGGAAGGTAAGCACACCAGTGCTGTCAGGTGAGATGCTAATCTAAGGCTCTAGTATGCCTTAGAGAAGCACACGTTATTCACTAGTGGGAAAACACAGAGGTTAGTTGGATGGTGTTCTGGTTCAGGCTGGAAATTCAAGATGTTCCTCACTAAGACCTCAAAAGCCAGGAGACATGCCAAAACGTTTGAGGGAGAGTTTTGACGACAGAATTTCCTGGAACAGAGGTACAAATGCTTGCCTCGCTCTTTCCATGTGGTAGCACAAAAGCTTTCCAAAATGCAGAGATGGACGTACCAAAACAGCAGAGCGATAAAGTAGAAATGATTCAAGTGGGAGCTATGAAGAAGTTATCACATCTTGTTCTATAAGGCATAACCTGGTGAGTAGCTGCAAGTGCCAGAAATTACAGCAAACACTGACTCTGAGACAGAAGGCGGTAGCCGCTGCCAGAAGCCAAAGGTTGAACATTATGAGCAAATCATTCAGCATAAAAATTTCAGTGTTTTGGGGAACAAAGCCTCTCTCTTTAGAGCATCTACTGTGATCTTTAGTGGAGGGGCACAGGACTGGGAGGGATGCAAGAAAAAGTGAAATAAAGCGTAAGCCGAAGGGATGAGTTATGTATGTGTGTTTATTAAAGTGGTCGCTAGAGATGGAGGCCAGTTTTGTAATCAGATCACTCGTTTCTCGTTCATTGTAATCCTGCGCCAGAAACCTGAAAGGATCATAAAAATGACAGAGAGGTCCAGGCTGGAAGGGGACTCCAACCTTCTGTGGAAAGCAGTGTCTTAGATTGGGTTGTCCAGGCTGTGTCAAACTGAGTCTTCAATACCTTCTTCAAGGGAAATTCCACCACTTTTCTGGCTCCCATGTCTAAATGTTCTCATGGTGAACTTTTTTTCCCTATATCCAGACAGAATTTCCCCTGAAATTGGGGAAGGTGTCTATAGGTGTCCAGTTTGTGGAGATGGTCCCTAATTCAACTTTCCTTCACTATTGGGAGTTGGACATCTGATTGTCATTGCTTCTCAGTGTAGAGACTTGGAGGCGGACCTCAACCATGACAATGGAGGCGAAGAAGGCACTGAGTACTTTTGTCTTTTCTGTGGGCATTTTTAATTCACCTTCCAGCCTCACTCAGCAGCATACCTACAACTTCCTTGTACTTCCGCTTGGTAACACACCGATGACAGCCTTTCTCGCTATGTTTGACATCTTTTGCTAGTTTGAGGTCCGGCTGAGTTTTTGCTTTCCTAACTACATTTCTGCATGCAGGAGCAATATTTCTACATTTCTTTGTGGGATTCTCACCTTTTCCATCGCTCTCGTATTTCTACTGCATTTGAGCTCCCTCAGTAGCTCATTTTTTCACCAGGCTGTTTTCTTGTTATGACTCTTCCTTCTTCTGATGACTGCTCTAATGCTTTGAGAAGGCTGTCTCTGAAAATCTCCCGGTACTCCTGTGCTCCTTTGCTCTCCAAGGCAGTCTCCCACGGGATCTCTCCTAACACTTCCATGAGGAAGCTAACATCTGCCTTTCTTGGCTTCAGGCTCTTTATTCTGCTACTTGTCTTCCTCAAGCCCCTTAGGACCTTATACTTCACAATCTTACAGTCACTGTAGGCAAAGCTGCCAAAAAGTCTTCGTTATGGGTAAAGAGTAGGTCCGGAAGAGCACCGCTCCTACTCAGTGTATGCAGCAATTGCCTTAGGATGCACTATGTCCTCAGCACAGAAAGGCAGTTTGCTTGTGCACCACTGTGTTGCTTTCCCAGCAAATATCAGGGTAGCTGATACTTGAAGGATGCGTAGCTGCTTCCATGTGCCACTTGGATGAACTGCTGATAATCAGATGAAGCCTCTTCCGACAAAGGGATGGTTTTCTTGCAAAAGGCATGGGAACAGAGCCTGTCCTGGATGTCTGTGCAGCATTTGCTATGAGTCTGTATGCTATTTCTCTAGAAAGGTGAGGTAGAGAGACAAAGAATTAGTCAGGTGTTTTTGAGAGCTGATCATTCATACAGAAGATAGACCTAATCCAAAGTTATGGCTGCAGGTGAACACCCGAGACTTCAAAACGCACAGGAGAAAAAGATCCTTTTCACTGACAGTTAGGGTAGGAATAGGAGGATTCCCAACTAAAGCTACCAGCTGAAGGAAGAGACAAGGTCTTTTAATTGTCATTTCCTTCGTGGAGCTGACATTGAAAGAGACAATGAAAGCTGACTGAACCTTGCCTTCTAAGCTTAGTCATAGCCAGGCTGCACTGCCTCCATGACAAAGAAAGAAACTGGGGACATCAGTACAATTTGGCTGCAAGCAAGCCTCACCTCTGTTTGACCCTCCCTACCATTTCACTGGCTTTGATGATGGCAAAGAAAGAGCCTGCAGCTAAAATGTGCTTGCAAACTCAACTTGTTCTCCTGCAGCAGAACTGGCAATCGGGGTATTACCACCCTCCATTTTGTAAAAATGCAAGCTTTAGGAGATGCATCTGAGCAGGAATTCTGCTGGAACAATAGAAAGCCCATTGTTATTTGTATTGCAGCAGCAACTAAGGGCTCAGATGGAGCTCTCTGCCCATTCTCAGATGGTAAAATCCATGTCCCAGAGAGCTCGCCATCCAGACTGAGCAAGCAGACTGTGGGAGTGGTGTTGGAGAGGAGCTGCCCTGCCACGGGGAGGGGGGTCTCACATGTGGAGGTCTGAGAAGGTTTCCGGCAGGCCAGTGGCCCTGGTCGGAGCCACTCGCAGTGAATGCAAGCAGTGAGGCCTTGTCCAGCAGCCTGAACCGAAACCTGATTCTCGTGAGTGTCCCCCACCTGCCGTTCCTTCTTTTTCAGAACCGCATGTTGTTCTGAGAATAAACTTTGGCTTCCAGTGGCAAACTCCTGAGTCCGTCACATGATCGCTGAAACTGGCAATTTTCAGTACTTATTAAATTTTTAACCAGCATCATTTCGCATTATGTTTTCTACAGCTGTTAGTTTTATTTACCTCAATGGTGGAGTACCAATGAAAGGAATACATCTGTTAAATGAGTAATTAAAAAATTTAAAATCTTTTAGAAGTGTCTTTTAAGAATGAGCATTATTTGTCTTCCTGGGAAAGTTATGCAAGTATGCAACCGTGTAGATATATATTAAAGGAATATTATTAACACCTGACACATTTTTTATTTGCTAAGAATGTGACAAATTCTGTCATACTGCCTATCTGAAAAAAAACAACTGTTAACCAGCACGGGTAATCTCAGTGAAACAGAATTATGCATAGAGAGTTAGAATAAGTAAAAGAGTAGAGTTAAGAATATATCGAATTAGAATTAATATTAGAAGTAATTCTCAACAATGTAGAAAACAATCACAGAGTAAGACACTTGAACTGAAGAATGTGCTATAGAACCTCTGCCCAAAACCTAGGCAGTACTTCAAGAAATGCTTAACGAGGTACACTGCTCAGAGTGCCTATGAGTGAGGGATACAAAAAGTTGTTGATGCAGACGTGGATCTTTTATCAACATCAGTAAACGAATTTGTAACGGATAAACAGAGAACAGGCAAAAATGACTTATCCAATGTCTAGGTACAGCTTGAGCAATCTATGATTAAGAAAGTCAGGTAAAATCCTGTTACCAGAACAGGTAGCTTGCTATCTTATTTATGGGGAAAATGGACTTCACTTCTTAAACTTCTGTTATCTACTTAGTTGTTCATTGTTACTACCAGGACGACACAAAAAGATATTTGAGTGCCACAGACAGACCCGTTTAAATAGCATGGATTATTCAATGTTAAGGTTGATTCCAATCAAAGCTGACGATATTTTACCTTTGAGTCTTCAGATTTGAAATTGAGGGATGAGCTGTAATTGCCTATCAATGATTTCATATTTCAGCGGCACGTGAGGATAAATGCCTCAATCCCTTTTTGCTGAAGGACTATTTGAATTGCATATTCTGGGGTTCAGAAAAAGATCGTCTACCAAACATGACTTCCATTGAACTGAAAGAATTATTTTGACCCCCCTCATACGTAATTTAATATTCCTGTGGTTGGCAGTGTTAAAATGATTTTGTTAAAAAGAAGAACAACAGGAAAACCCCCACTAATTTAGTACTCTTTCATGTTGTCTTGGCACCCATTAGAAGTGTTTGCTAGGAGAGAAACTGGCACAAGAGACTTTCTATGAAGATTAGTGTGTGGGGGATTAGACACAGAGAGTCAGCTGTCTTTTGCCATCCTGGAAATGAAATAGCAAATAGATTATATCTTACTTCTTGTAAGAACTGAAGTGATAAGTACAAATTCCTTTCTCCTAACAAAATACAGAAATTGGAGTCAACTAAATAAATGTGCAACTGAATTTATCAGACCTTACATAGTCATAATAGGCTTTTGTATTAGCTTTTTTATTAATGCATGTAAGCAGTAGTTTTGAACTGTATATTCAGAAGTTATTGAATGCTACACATAAACTGGGCCACCGCTGTGAAATCAAACATCAGGAAGCAGTATGATTTAGAAGTAATAGTATTTCAGCATATTTGGTTAACATTTGCTATGTTACCTGTGTCAGTATTCACAACGGCCAGAATACTGCATGTATTTGGAGTACAGACATTAGTTTCATAATGAACTTGAGAAATCAGACTCAAACTGCGAAATAAAACATAACCTTACTTGAAAGTCGTATAAGATAAATTCTTCTTAAATTTACTATAAGTACACTGAAGAAGAAAATTAAAATGTCCAGACTGTTAGGCTTCAGGAAAAGATCACCAACCTTTAAAAATATATAAAAATACTAGCATCATATGTTTTCTAAGTTAGTAGCAAGCTAAACTGAAGTCTCCTAGAATAATGCTGTTGCCATCATTATCTTTTAAATCGAAAATGTCAAAAGAAAAAAGAAAGAATCCCTGCAGGACCCGATAGTATGACGAAGGATGAACTTTTCTAGAGCTTCGGTGCCATCTGCTGGATGGGTAAAAAGAATGCAATGAGCCTGACACATCTAAGTGATACTTCTGCCACACGGAAATCTGAGGAAAGGCTGTCCTCAGAACTGCCGGTATCTAACAAGATAACTTCAGAATTAGGAAACAAATCCTTCTTGGGACTGGCAGCTCTCCAGCGAATGGAAGAAAGATGAATAAAAGAAGTTGTAAAACAGTAAACTGACATCTTGATTCCATGCAAAGAGGGAATAACCATTTCAGGGAAGAGGAAAGTGGACACCAGCTTCACATCCTTTGAAGAGTTTCTCCAGCAAGACTCCTTTCGAGACAATAACCTCTCAGTTTGGGCCCTAAACTTAGCACTTAAGTCCAGCTTTATGCATGAGGACTTACTCTTCAAAGGTGAGAGACAGAAGAAGAAACTACTACAAAACTACAAGGACAGATGGTTTAAGATTTACGTCTTAGTTGTAAACCACAGAAGACTGACAAATCAAACTCCAGGGAAGACCCACAAGAGTGAGATTTTTAGTCCATTTAACTGGACTCCAGACTTCCGCTCTGCAAGTTTGGACTTTCACACTGACAAGCTTTAAATACTGTAACATATGGAAAACAGCAAGCCTTCTGGGACACTCCCACTTCAGAGAGCAAATGGCAGTGTCACTTGGGAGAGAAAAACGGGACCGTGTAATGAAGGAGCAGTAAGATTTGGGAATCTTCTCCCTGAAAGAGCAATCAGATACTTGAGGAATGTATGTTGAGGCACGACCTAACTATTTTTCCAAACCCAATACAGCCAATATTTGCATATTAAGATTGACAAAATCATCACTTATGATATTAAAATTACATTCTTACTGTAGCGGTGACCTACATTGACTTTTATCATTGTTTTCTGTGGGGAATGCAGACATGAATCTTCTAGCTAAGTCAATTCATCTCCATTGTAGTCCTGGTTGTGGAGCTTTCTGCCTCTTCTGGATGGTCCTTTGCTCTCTCCTTTTTTTGCCAGCTGGAAATTAAGAGTGTCTTCTGCACTGCTGGAAATCTCTGACGAGACCACAGCATTGCTTGAGCCACAGCAACCAGCTGCAGCTATTGTGCGTGGCTGCTGTGCTGAACAGCTGTGGCTAAAAACCGTTGGGCTTCCATGCACAGGGCACATGCTCTGTCCCATCTTCTCAGCAGGTATAAGTGATTTGCTGCATCTTGAGTGCATTGGGAGGCATGTATACATGCAAAAGCGTGTAATGCACATGAACTGTCCGTCTCTGGTGCCTCAGCTGGAAACATGAAAGCCCCGTCTCTTATAGGAAGCAGTATAATGCCTCTCAATGTGAAGTGCTATTGATCATGTACTAGTATTGCTCGACTATCAGCTTTACTCCGTTTGCCCCGTCACCCCTCCCCTGCTCTTTTTTGTAAGTGTGCACGTTTATGGAAGCAGAACCCTTTCAGTCTCTCCTCTTACAGCAGCCACGCAACAGCAGTGAGCAGGAGAAAGAATAATTCATGACTCCCAATAACTCCTTGAATTTCTCTCCTCAGTGCAGATTAACCTGGACAGCACGACCTCTCCATTGCATCTCACTGAAGCTTGGTTAAAGTCTGCTTGCTTTGCCTGATTTGATGTTTTGCCCTTTGTGCTCAACTTGAAGGAGTTTACGCTCAGCTTTGCAGTTTTAAAGTCCTTCTCACCTCACACAAATTATCCCTTTCAGGCCTTTTGCACTCCTAACAATCTACTTGTATGTGACAATTTTAGCAGGAAGTGTTACTGTAACCATCATTATTTGTAACCAGACAGGCGAGTGATCACTGCATAAATCCTGAAATGGAACTTCTGCTTGTTCTGTACTCTCCTTGATCTCAGAAAACACCATTTAGCCAAGAAAGTATAAAGACAAACCCAGCAATACCTATTTAATTTGATTTTCCCCTTCAGTGAACCTGTCTTCCGACAATCAGTTAGTGGATGACTGTTATTTCTTGTTCTCACTGCCGGTAATTTAATTTGCTTCTTCATTTTAATTAAAAAAATACGATGAAGCTAATTTTTAAGTCATTGCACTTTGCGGATCTATTCAGTCCTCCCCACAGAGAGGACAGAACCACCTAGAGCTAAAATCAAAATCATTTGCTGATCGCTTACTTTGGGCAGGATTAGTAGGCAGGCCTCTACTCCCAGTCAGGTGCCCTCCCCACTGCTCTGAACTACCTCTTAAACTTGCAGCTGGAAGCCTAGGAACACAGTAGTAGAAGGAAAACCAATTGGTTGGGAGGAAAGAAAGAAAAGCATGCTATTAAATCCCAAGAAAATCAGCCCTCCGTTTTATCCACAATTCATTTCACTGGTAGCCATGTGAAATCAGAGCCAAACCTGGTATCCTCATGTGTACTGCAATCCCTCACTACAGTGCAGACAGAGCCAGAAAAGCTGTAATGGAAAGGGGCATATGAATTAAAGGCGACATATCCCTGCTTCAGTTAGCACTAGACAAGGCTTTACCTCAGGAGTTCTGCAGTGAACAGGCAAGTCCATCAATGGATTTGATGGACTCTGCAGAGCTCAGCACGCTCGGACATGGTATTCTGCAGGCACTGGTATGTGCACTGGCTACCGTGAGTACAGGAATCCTGATGGTAAGCTGGATATCTGAAATAGACAACATGCTAACTGAAGATTTGACACTGAAGTGTGCAATGCAATCTCTTACACTGGACTGCCATTCATGGCTTTGGGAGGGAGGGAAGGTCCCTTCGAGCTAAGGGAGCCTGCTGCTATCTAGACACTGAATTCTCTTCTCCCCAAAGCTGGCAGGTGGAGAAACAATCTGTTCATCTCTTTTACATTTCAGCCTTTCACAACTCCGTAATTATTCCTTCTGCCCTAGTCGAATTGCTTGCTGAACCTTGGAATTTGGCTGGTACGTAGTGCTCAACTGGAATGTGTGCTACAGCCAGCTAAGAACCTGTACAGATCTCTTCTAAAAGATAGCACCCAGCACGCTTCTCAGTCACCTAATGAAGCAAGGCACATTCCCAGGGAGTCTGCTGCCCCATTAGCATTCAAACACTTGCTGTGGCAGTTTGCATGCAAATACCTGTGAATGCCTTGCTAAAAAATGGCAATGTACACGGGAAGGTAGAAGTAAGTAGCAGAGGGAGGTGTGTGTCTCTGTGTGTGTGTATCCAGCTGTGTGTTAGGGAGTGTCTAGACCAACGGTATCATTCAGCTCAAGTCATCTGAAGCAATCCAAAACCTGTGCTTGCTAGCACTGTCTAGGCTGTACCACCTTCCATCATAAAAATAGCCCTGAGTGCCAAGAGCCATCAAAAAATATTGGATGTTCTGCTGATGCCCTTTGCACAGTAGAAACAGGCATCCATTTTAACTCGATGTCATCTTAGAAATAATTAGTGACACTGGCAAAAATGGGGATTAGTACCAGTGGTATACCAGGTAAGAAGCTCATTACGGAAAAAGAGGCACAGAGGGATCTGTAATGACAGCAGGGGATCATTAGCTTGGAAGTAAGTTACTTGAGGACTTCTTCAGGGACTGCTGTTTGGACCCATCTTACTGGAAACTTCCTTTAATGACTGTGTTGCAAGCAGTGGAAACACCATGCAGAAACTTAGTGATGAGCGCAGAATTTACAGGCACTGACCATGTGGAAAAACATGTGTCTGAGAACTGGAAGAAGGTATATAAATGTAAGCAGTATAGACTCCAAAGTCATCCCTTTGGCAACAATAGCAAGAATTTCTGCTCTAATCTGGAGGTCAGTGGTTGAAAACCGCCAAGACAGCCAGGCAAGCGTGCCTAACTGGTCCTAACATATCTATGTGTCACTAAGAAGACAGTGCTGTGAGAAGGGCAAGTGCTTTCACAGGGCAGGTGCAAAGCAAGATCCAGAAGCACGAATTGTCCAGGTGAGATGCTCTGTAGGGTCAAGTTCAAGTCCAAAAAAGATTAAATCAATTTGGAACAGGTGCAGAGAAGGACAGCTAAAATAATCATAGGAAAGAAGGCAAAACTAGAAGCTTGGCATATTTTGTCTCACAAAATGAAAGCCAAGAGGAGTACAATCACCGTACAGCAATACGGTATGAATGCTGAAATCCTGAATGGCCATGCTGGCCCAAGACCACATAGGTTTAAACTGATCACAAAGACATTTATGCTGGAGACAGGAAGACATTCAGTGTCAGAAGAGGGGGTTTCTGACCCAACATACTTTCCTGCTAGAGTCACAAGGACAAAAAAACCCTGAACCAAACCACACCACCACCACCACCAACAAAACAACCTTCATTTGTTTTAAGGTGTTTCTAGGAAATAAGGAGCCATATCTGACCTGCTGGCCCTGCCTCATACTCCCAGTTTCTACGCTGGAGCTACAGCATCGTGTGTGGACACAGAACTACAGTGTTCCTGCCATGGCTGAGTTTCTGGTCACCGGCACTGGTTCTCCTGGGGGACTTGAACCTCCCTGGCACCTGCTCCAAGGGAAAGGCCATCAGGGAGGTTTCTGGAGGGTGTCAGCGATATCGCAGATGCTGGACAGACCAGCCTTGGGTTGCTGCTGTCCTGGATGCACTGCTTAAGAACAAGGAAGCACTGGTCAGGGCTGTGATAGTGACTAGGAGCTGTGACTGCAGTGTTCCTTATACAGAGGAGTTCAAGATCCTGGGTGGGGTTAGGAAGGCAAGTAGCCCTGCACCTGACGAGAGAAAGCTGTGGCTTATTCCGGGAAGAGGTAGGTGGGAGGCAGCTCTTGTGGGAGCCAACTCTGGAGGGCAAAGGAGCTCAAAAGGGCTAGCAGGCCTTTAAAGATAATCTTCTCCAAACGCAAGGGAAGCCCGTGCTGATGCTCCAGAAAAAAACACAACAGCTATAGCAGGAGGCTGGCATGGCGAAACAGGGATTTCATGGCAGAGCAGCGCAAAAAAAGATGTATACGGATGGTGGGAGTTAGGACAGGTTATGAAAGAGGATCTAGAAACACTGCTGAGGTGTGCAGAGATGCAATCAGGAAAACCTAAGCTAGGCCAGGGTTAGGAAGGGATACGAAAAGCAACAAGAAGGGCTTCTGCTGCTACGTAAATAGTAAATCAGGCAAGGAAAGTACGTGCCTGCTTGCCAAATGGGTTGAGCGATACCGAACAGCAAATGTGGGCAAAGCTGAGATACTTGGTGCCTTCTACGTGTCAGTATTCAGTGACACTGTTCCCAGGCATTTTAGCCCAGAGGCAGGGATCAAGGAGCAGAGGGATTCCAGTACCAGAGGACGTTCAACTCGGGGGTCTCCTACGAAACCTTGCCCCATACAAGTCCATTGACCGTGATGGGATTCGTCTCCGGGTGTCGAGTGCGCTGGCCGATATCACTGTGAGGCCGCCCTCTATCATCTTTGAAAGGTTGTGGAGCTTGGGGGAGGCACCAAAGCCTGGAGAGAGCCAGATGTTGCACTCCATCTTGCGAGAGGATGATGTGAGGAACACCAGGACAGTCATCCTTGCTTCTGACCCTGGCGAGTGTTTGCTGCCCCGGCTGCGAGTGGAGGGCCTGGGCACAGCCTCTTCTGGGCCCTCCCGCAGCTCTTCTTGCTGCCCGTGGGTGGGAACGGGGACAGACCGGGGGCCGCCGGCACCCCGACGAAGGGCAGCCGATGAGGTGCTCGGGAGCTCTCCTACCTCCGGTCTGTCAAGGCTGCTGGAGGGGGCTGGGCTGGGGGCAGGAGACCCCCTTTGGGAGGCAGCGGGGCTGGGGGCAGCCGTGGGGCTGCCCTCCCGCTCCTCGGCAGCACAGGCATCCTCCAGGCCCTTCTGCTGTCGGGCCTCCCTGCTGCAGCGGTCCACGATGGCCTCCATTAGCCGGTGCACAAAGCCCCTCGTGTGCCTGCCCAGGGTAGTGTGCAGCAGCCGGAATAGAGTTTCCTCATCTAGGACAAAGAAGGGCAGGCAGGTCAGGACAAGCCTCTGTGCTGCTGCTGCTTCCCAGTGGTCACCCTCGAAGATGAGCCACAGCTCCCGTCGCAGGCAGGTCAGCAGGGGCCGGAGCAGAGCTGGGTGCTGGTGGAAGAGGAATGGCCAGATATGGGGATGGAGGCCTCCCACAGCAGCCCTGGGCACCAGCCCCGCACCTGATGGCTTTCATGCTGCAGGGTGATGGAGGTTGTGGGCAGCTGCGCGGCCAGGAGCTTCTCTCATCAGGTGCATGACAACAACTGATGGTGCTGCAGACGGTGTGATGACATGCTCCTCAAAGGTGTCATCCGCCTGCACCAAATGCAAGATGGTGGTGACTTTCCCCTTGCAGAGGGGGCACTCCGGCTTGATCTCAGCCCACCGCAGGATGCACGGGTAACAGAACTGGTGGAGGCATGGCATCACGTAGCTGGCCCCCCCCAGCTGTCCAGGCAGATTGGACAGCGGTTCTCCAGCTCCGCGGCCATGCTCTCCACTAGCTGCGCTGGGCTGCAGGGAGCTGGGGCTGTCGAGATGCTCCCTCCCACCGGCGCTGCAGCAGCGGGTGTTGTGCTAGAAAGGGAAGAGAGGCCAGGGTCATTGGCTGGGGCGGGGAGGGGTGGAAGCAACGCCCAGGTCCCTCCGGAAGGAAACCCTCCCAGCTCCCCACCCCCGGCTGAGGTGTCCCCGCACAGCTCACCTCTGCGGCTGCGAGCGCGCCTCCTGGGAGCCCCGGCTGCCTGAAGCTGCCAGGGCCAGGGAAAATCCTCTGACGGCTCTGGGGTCGGGCAACGAGAGTTGCCAGGAACAGCTCCCTAAGCACGACAGCAGCGCCAAGGCTTCGCTCTACGCTCCAAACCTCACGAACTCGCTCAGCTGGTGTGCGGGCACGAGCCGGCTGGCTGAGACTCGGTGCCCGCCTATAAGCACCGAGGGACGCCTTGTCACAATCCGTCGCTCGGGGACATCACGACCGGCTGTCCTGGCCCACGGTGCTCACGCTGGCAGTGCTGCGGCCCCAGCGCACGTGTCTGGGGTTACCGCAACGGCACTGCCCCCTCCATCCCCGCCAAGTCTTGTCTTGTGCTCGGCATCGGTGTTTTATGCCAGTCACCGCGGCCTCAGCCGTGTCTCCCTCGGGCCCCGCCAGGTCGCTCTGGCAAAACAAACAAACAAAAAGATGTATGCAGGGGTGAGATTCCAACTGCAGGCACAGCGCTGGCATGAAGCTGGACTGTCAGGAGCAATGCTCTAGGAATAGCTCTCAGAGGCAGCATGCCTTGCAGCCACTCCCTGAATTGAGATTCCTCTCCCCACCCCTTTCCCCTTGCCTCCTTAATAAATAGGGTAAAATGAATTAACAGTGATTTCAAATTAGGAAGTTCATGCAATTACTACAGTTACCGCACCTAAATCTCTACATAGGAGGGGAAAAAACCATCAAAGGTTTTGCTACTAAATGAGAAAACTTATTGTATGTTTTTAAGGAAAATGTGCAGATTAGAGTCAGCTGAGAAATCTGTTGTGGATTTCCCCGTGCCTGGTACTGATTTTACAGATGGGAAATACCACCTCGATATTCCTAATACAATTACTACACCCACATGGTTAGTGTAATAAGTATATAAGCCTGTCAAGATGATAGTCCAATGCTATCTTGCCACGCTGTTATTTTATAGTGAATTCCCAGTATTCTTGGCAGCTGTTTGAGTGCCAATCAAGCTAAAAGGTTAACAACAAGAAAGCAATCGCTCTCAAAGTAAAAGACCCCAACTATGAATCCCTACTTGAAAGCAATTTCAGTCCCTTTTTATCACTAAAGGCTGGGTTTCATTTTGATCTCGTACTAACTTTACGTCGGTGTGTTTGAACTACAGGCGTTTCTGTGCAGAGTCTAGTGCTAACATCCATGGCGTCCAAGTGCTGATGGAAACTCTAATGGGAATTCCCATCCTTCTGGGTGTGGTGCTGAAAATGCACACAATGATTTCCCTCATCCAAGGGAGCACCACTGCTTCGCAGCGGGACTTCTCCAAGTCTGAAGGCTCCAGTCCCTTTTGATGACTTTTTTCAGACCTTGAGGCATGCAGACATGAGGTCACTGAGTTGAGCAAAGAAGATGATCAGGGGGCTGACTGGAGCATCTCCCTTATGAGGAAAGCCTGAGACACCTGGGTTTGTTCAGCCTGGAAAAGACAAGACTGAGGGGGGATCTTATCAATGCTTATAAATATCTAAAGGGTGGGTCTCAGGAGGATGGGGCCAGGCTCTTTCCAGTGGTGCCCAACGCAAGGACAAGGGGCAATGGGCACAAACTGGAACACAGGAAGTTCCACCTGAACATGAGGAAAAACTTCTTTACTGTGAGGGTGACAGAGCAGTGGAACAGGCTGCCCAGGGAGGTTGTGGAGTCTCCGTCTCTGGAAACACTCAAAACCCTCCTGGACGCGGTCCTGTGGCCCCTGCTCTGGGTGTACCTGCTCAGGCAGGGGGGTTGGACGGGATGATCTCCAGAGGGCCCTTCCAACCCCTACCACTCTGTGATTCTGCATGATTCTGTGATTTAAAGCCAACCAAAAGTAACATTCAGCCCCTCTTCTGCCTGCAGCTGGGAGCGGCTGAAGTGGTTACAACTACCTTGCTGCAAGTTACCACTGCTCCCGTGGTCACTGCCTAATACCTCACGGCCTAGCAAACTGATTAACCTGAGCAGCTGCTCTTTACTGTCATGGCAAACACAGTGTGAAGCTCCTTCAGCGTTATCTTGCACACTAAACGAGAATGACTGGGCAAGGCTGGTAGCAGTTTCATACCTCAAGTAAACCTCCAAATTATTCCCGTGAAAGAAATAATGCTGCCAACAGGAGACAGACAAAGCTCCTGAGTGCATGCAGAATTAGATTAAGGGTGAATTAATTGACACTATCAATTACTGCAGACAGGAATCTAAGTACCGGTTCACCTACTCCAGAGGCATGCTTGCAGCTGGTTCGGCCTTCCCGAAAGGTGCACTGGTGTTCTCTGCTAAGACGTGTTACAGAGAAAGCACACGGGAGCTCTGCGTAAAGGCGTGTGGAGTGGAGACCAGTCAACTCCATGGAAAATCTCACCCTAACAGAAAAATAAACACTACATCCTAGGACACCTCACACTAATTCATGGCCATTTCATGTCGACAGCCAGTGGAAAATGCCTGCTTTTGAAACAGTCTTCTGGGATAGGTCACTCGCTGTGAAAGGTGTAGACGCTGCCTTTCATTAAGGGTAAGGAGGGAGCTCTTCACGTTACCGGCCGCCAGTCACTCTGCTACTTTCCCTCACCTCTCCGTTACCGGTGTGAAAACGCACAGACGTGCACACACAGATCTTGTTATGCACAGCCCTGGACAATGCTGTCGGGTCTAAGGCTCCCTAGCAGTCAGCGTCCTTGAAGCCAGGAGTACGTTCACAGCTTTGAACCGGTACGTGTAGTGAGAAGATTCACTCAGTGGTGAGATCTTATCCTAAGAAGTCTGACTCTCTAAGCAGGGTCTTAGCCTTAGGCCTCTGCCTGATGGACTTCTCGCAGTGCGAGGCTTGACGGTGTTATTTCCCAGCTTGCCAGGCATACTATCCTGTTGCTCAACATTTTTCTTGCTTAGCTTCTCCCTCTTTTTTCTCTTCATGACACGGTTTTTCTCAGGTCTCAAGGCTGTACTTCTTCCATGACCAGTAACGGACTACTAGTGAATTTTTCATAGCCTTGGGGGTGCTCTTTTCGCCCACACCCATGTTTTCAAGGCCTTTGCTACTACCATACTTGAACTGCACATCGTAACATGAGACACCATTACAAAGCTGCTTTTCGCAAGGCAGGTTCTCACAACAAGTCGACAAGCACAACAGACCCTGGTCCTCACAAAGGTAGCACAAGGACTGTGGTCTCTTACCAAGTGCAGCAGAACTGCTTTTACTGTGCCACCAGCAGCTGAGAGAATCAGGCCCTTGCACGTTTGGGATAAATAAGCAGGCTTGCGTCGGACCTGCTTACTGTCTCGGTTGTCACATTCTTCTTCCGTTAAACGTAACGTTACTGAGAGGGTCCTCGGAGGTCACAGGCTCCAGCTGCCAGCTGCCGTGGGCCCCGCAGCATGTACGCGCACTCTGATAAACTACCCGCAAGGCCACAGCCTTTGGATAACTCCTGCAGTCAGAAAGGGGACAGCACTGACTCATGTCCCTGTCTCTGCGTGGTTTACAGGTGCGCATCTTCCCAACTTCCAGAAGCGCTGGGGTTACCTAAGGAAACCTGGCTGCAGGGAAAGGTGTACTGGGGGCACAAACACCTTCCAGTTACCTTCCACACCGTGTTTTGGTTTCACCGTGTTTTCCTCCCCCTCTGCAAGAGCCAGCTGCAATTAATGGCTTCGCCTAGTAACTTGTAAGACATGTGAGAACATACACCTCCGTTTGGGAGACAGCAGTACTGGGGAATCATGGACAACCAAAAAGGGCTGAGCAGGACAAGGCCGTGGCGGCATTAAAGTGGAATAACTGCGCCAGGGAGATCAAGTTACTTGGAAACCAAACTCCAGGGTTCCGAAAAACAGAAAGTAATGGCTGTACGCAGTTGCCATCAAAATCTCTTTGGAACCGCTGGGCTTCCTTTCACCTCTCCTTCAAATCAATGTAAGTTCTTCTGTTTGCATAGCAGAGGTTCGTGCGCTCACCGAGTCGGCATACAAAGCCTTGTAAATGAAGTCGGTAAGTGCGACACTCCAGTCTGAACACAGGGCAACTACCCAAAATACTTCACACACAAAACGAGAAAAACCCAAGCACTGGCTGTCAAGGAGAAGCACGATGAAACTAAAAGACGAGAGTACTCTGGCAACAAAAAAGCAACCCTCACTTCCGCAACCGATGGGAAGCAGCCTGAAGAAAGACCCGCTGGGTCAAGCTCTGCTATAACCTACTTTATGGAGCTGAAGGGGCTGAGCGAGAGGAAACACCAAGAACTTCTTTATTCCCCATACACCGAGTCGTCCTAAGTTTCCGTACCACTCAGCAGGGGAAAGAAAAAGAAAAAAAATCACAGCTTCTTCTTTTGCCCTCACTCTGTTTGCTCAAAGTTCAAATAACTGGTCAGGAAAAACTTCACCCGTAGCAGTTCGCAGCCTTCAGAGTCGATTCCCAGTTATGCTGAGGTCTTTACAAGCCCGCACAGCAGAGCTAAACAGCCACCACATAAATAAAGCCTCAGCCCATCACAAACTGGGCAGAGCTGTTTCATACTATAACCAGCAACCACAAAAATCAGAATGAGTAGTTTAAAATACTCTGAGCAGAAAAGAGTAGTGAAACTGAACACAACCCCCCAGCACGAGGTACTTTCATGTGCACGTGAAGCTCAGCACTTAGATATGCCCGACTGCTGAACGAAACGTTTAAAAAAAAATCCCTTTTATTTTACCTGTGAAGTACAGAACTAGATCTGGTGTCAGGCTATGGTGGAAGTGAACAAGCAGCATATTTTCAGTTGTAACCACCCATGCAAGAAACAGCAAGCGATATTTCACGTCATGCCCCTTTGTTTTTTTCAATGGCTCTCCATGCAGTGCAAGGAAGTTACTCTGTGCTGCCAAGAATGCTGGATTCCTACTAGCAACAGTCAGCAGTTTCTTTTTGGTTGCAGAAGCCCCAAGAGGCTGCGGCTGCCTGGCAGCTGTGTGTCAGAGCCTGAGGTGGATGACGACAGAAGCAGCACCACCAGCTGCGCGTGCAACACATGTACACGTTCATACACTCCTGCAGGGAGAGGCATCTCCCGCCTTCCCCCTGCATTGCGATGCAGCCGGCTGGCCCCTGCCCCGCTGCTGCTAAGAAACTGTGATGAAGCCAAGCTTCCCGTAATAACGAGTTAAACGATGGTTTTTGTTACAAACATTACACGGGCAATGCGGCAGAGCAGAACTTCTCAAGGCGTTACACAACAGTGAGAAATCTGGGGTTTGATTCTATTACAGTATTAAGTCAGCCTGACGTCAGCGCCCTCTTTTGCAGAAAGACAGCCTTGGTTGCAAAGAAAATGCACGGGGGGATCCCACGCCTACTGACGGCAGAGGTTACAAGGAGCTGGGGCAGGGGTCTCTTTTACCAGAACAGCTGGCTCAGCTTTAAAGGCGAGTTGTAGCAGGGCTCTCTCTCCACTGCCCAAGGCGTACCGGGGGAGACAGAGGTTAAGAGCTCATCCGAGGCAAGCACCAGCTGCTGAAACCAGCACCGGCGGGGCCGAGGCACGACGCTGTCCCACCCAGGGCACCGGCTTCTGCGAGTCGCCTCCTGGGCTCCCTGTCTGTACGCACGGCATCGAGGCGAGGTGGAGACGACAACGCCGGGAAGGCGACGCCGACTTCAGGAGGAGCGCACAAACACCTCACAGCGTCCGTGACAAGGCCTGGCACGGCCACGGCACAGAACCAGCCTAAGCTCCGGCGGCGTGCGCATCGCACGGCTCGTCACGAGTCTCAGAAGCCGTTCGGTCTTCAAGGAGCTTGTCCGAGGCGCAACGACACATCGTTACCAACCGCCGGGAGGACAGCCCTCCGCCACGCCGCCCCGGCCCCGGCCCCGGCCCCGGCCCCGGCCGCCGCGGGCCCGACCGACCGACCGACCGACGGACGGCCGGACGGCCGGCCCCAGCGCCCCGACACCGCCAACAGCCGCCCCGCAGGAGGAGGCTGCAGCCTTCAGGCCCCGCCGCCCCCTGAAAACACGCGCGTCACGCACGAACAAACCCGCAGCCGTAACTTACGAGCGCTGCACCCCCAGCCCCGCGCCCCTCCCGCCGCGCCTGCGCATTGCGGGCTCCTCCGGTGGCGCCGCGAGCCCCACCGCCTCGGGGCGGCCGCGCATGCGCGCCCGCGCCTTTCCCCCTCGCCGGCTCTCGGGCGGGCGGGGGTGGCGGGGCGAGCCCGCGCATGCGCACGGCGCCTGCCGCGGCCCTCCCGCCCAGCGGCGGCGCGCGCCCCTCGGTCCCGCCGCCCCTCGGTCCCGCCGCCGCCGCCGCCGCCGCCCGGGCCGCGGGGCCTGAGCGCCGCCTCCACTGCGCCTGCGCCGGGCGGTGAGTGTGACTGGCGGGACGGGGCCGCGCGGCACGGGGCGGGCCGTTGCTCCGCCCCCGCCTCATCCTTTTCCTCCCGCTCCTCGTACCCGCCCGTCCCGCTGCGCGGCACGGGGCGCGGGGGCAGGAGCAGGAGCAGGAGCGCGGTCGCGACGGGTGGCCTGTAACCGCCGCCATGCAGATCACGCTGAAAACGCTGCAGCAACAGACCTTCCGGATCGAGATCGACCCCGAGGAGACGGTGCGGGCCGGCGCGGGGGCGGGAGGGCTGGGCTCCCCCTGCCCGGAGGAGAGAGCGCGGCCCGGGCCGTGGCCGTGGGGAGAGCTGGGGGTCGGGGGGGGGGCATTTCCCCGACCGCCCGGGTGGGGGTCGAGATGGGGGAGGGGGAGGACGAGCCCCTTGGGTCGGGGCGGAGGGACGGGCAGCCCGTGCGGGGTTGGTGCGGTCTCTGTGGGGCCGGGGTTGTGCGTGGGGCGATGTGGTGACCGTCCGGGAGGAGTTTGGGGGTGCGGGGGGCGCGTGTGAGAGCGAGCTCCAGCGCGGGGGAGAGGGGAGCGGGGCGGCGGCGGTGCCGGCCCCTTTCCGGGGGGCGCGGGCCGTCGTGCGGTGACCCCTTTTCCTCCGGGTCTCTTGGTGGGTGAGTGCGGCTGCTCGTCGCTGGGGAAAGGGGGCTGGTGTGGCCAGTACCCCACCAGCGGGTGGGCTTTCTTCGTTGCTTTGGAGAGGAATGCCTAGAAGGTGAAAGAGAGAACAGCTCCCGTCGTGCTCTGGAGGAGAGGGGCAAGGGGGCTGTAGGAAGCAAAACTTTTTCCTTTCAGGAATATACGTGCTCACACCCCTGGATTAGTGGGTGATGGGGCAAAGTAGTAATCTGTGCTTTTATACAGGGAATGCTGGGAGCGGGTCGGGGCCTCTTCTGGGGGGGGTAGCACAGGAGAAGGAAAATGTGGTGCCTGCTTTCTACAGATTCCTGCCTCGACAGGAACTGTGGGGAGAGTTGTAGGGCTCCTCTCTGCAGGAGCAGGTACTGGAGAGGAGCTCGTGAGTGGTTGCTCTGAGATATATCCCTGTACGCTTTGGCTGGTGTGTACTGAGTTTGATGAAGGTGAGTGATTGCAGGGAGGCTTTCTTGTTTTGCCTACAGTGTGAGCAGCAGTGATTAATCTGCGCTTGTGAGGTGAGGGAGTGTATGTGAGGTTCTGCTCACCGCTATAGGTGCCTCCTGCAGCGCAGGCATTTGGGTGTGTGGTGAGGTTTATAGTAGAGTTAGTCTCCCATACTGGCTAGTTGCAGTGACTGTGTATCTCTGTACTTGTAAGACTTCGAGGGGGGAGAGGACGTGGTTTGGTTGCAGGTGAGTGTTTTTTATTAGCACATGGGAGTCTGCTGAAAAATCGTCGGGCAAATGCAGTGTTCTGAGATGAGAGGAAGGGCCTTAAGTGAGTTTGCTGGGTTGGAAGTTGCCTTGTCACTTGCCTGAGCACAGATGGTTGCCTCTGATAGCTGAGTCCAGGCATCCCTGTGGCCCTCTTTTGAAAGACTTGGGGAATTTAGCATCTGAAGAGTGTCTGCAGCAGCCTTTTACATGACATCTGGGCAGCGAAACTCTAGAAATGATGGAATGTTGCATCTGTTTTTATAAGTCTGTTGGTTTACCCTCTTCTGCTTCCATCTTAAGGAAAATAAGGGACGACAGTTGAAGTTGGACTAAGAGTTCGTTTGGTTGAACAGTGTGGCAGAGGGACATGGCAAACGTTTAGCTGAAGCATGTGTTGGAAAGCTTCAAGGATTTAAAACATTAGTCTTTACTTGTTACTGACAGAGGCTCTCTTGTCATCTTTTCTCCAGCTCTCTGTATTCAGTAAGGTCCTGGTAAGTAAAATCAAGGAGAGGACTTAAGAAATGTTGCTGGTCAAAACCCTCACCATCTTATGAGACAGCAAAATGCATTAGCCAGAAGTTGGATTATGGGAGAGTAGACTGCACTCTCTGTTTATAAATGTAATTGCTACAGTAGCTCAGTAACTGAAAGAATGCTTCTCATGAGCATAATACTATGGGTTTTGGTTAGGAATGGGTGGTAAGATAGGGTAAATGTGGGTAGGATTTGAGGAGAGCTTTGTTTTAAAGTGAGCAGGGTGCAGCCTTGATCTTATTAACTGTGGAGCTGAAAAATTTATTTAAATTTCCTTGGTCTACTTCTTAGAAAATTACAAAGAAATTCTTGTTGAAAGTGTTATAAATCACAGAACTTAATAAAAAGAACACTTTTGAGCCCTCAGTTAGAAATCAAATCTGTTAAAATTGGAAAATGCTTTGAAATGTAATCAGTTAAGCAAGTGTTTAACAAGTCTATGTTTGAAAATTCTGTCTGATTTTGAAAAATACTAATTTTAGCTAAGTACACTTATTTCTTAGATTAATTTTCTAACATCTTGAAACAAATGTGTTTGTTTTGCGGCGTTCAGGAAATATTACTTTTAGTCTTTGAACTATATGTGTGTGTTTCTCTGTTAGAGGTAGGCTTGTTTACTTGGAGCTGTGCCCTATACTGTGACAAGGCCAAAAATCATCTAGTTGTGCTAGGCCCAGGAAACTTGTTGCTCTACTGTTGGATTCTGGTTCTCTAAAATTGGTTTCTGGTTCCAGCAATTTCTCCCCTTATCTTCAATACAAAATTAATCTGAAGAGACTTGATGTTACAGTGCAAGGTAGTATTCTAACAAGAGTTTATGCTTGTAACTGAAAGCTGTCGTTAATAGTAAGGAATATTTAAACAATTTGAAGTAACACACTTCGTAATAACTAATTCGGCTTGTTACAGCTTTTACACAAGGAACTGATTTTTTTTTTCCCTGCTTAATCAGACAGCTGAATTTTAAAGTTCAAAACAAGCTTTTAATAATCTGACTTTAGTTTTGGTTTAGTTATGTTTTAAAGTATTGGCCCACTGAGTATTTTGACTGAATAAAAATTAGACTTGAAGCATGAAGTATTCTTGTTTGTGGAAGTGCTTGATGAAGACTATCAAATATTTTGACTGACTAAAAAAGTTGAAAAGATTTAGCCTTGGGCCCTATTATTTGAGAAGGCTTATCAAACGGAGACATTTTTTCAGGCATGGCTGTTTTTGTTAAGTTTTGGCAGGGGAAAAAAACCTCTGGAGTGCATGGGAATCAATGTGGTACTCATCATGCTCTGTAGATTTACCCGTTGTAATCATTCTCATGTTCTGAGCGGGGCAGTTCAGTACTTGAGCATTCAGACTTAACCAGGGTAAATGAAAGCATGCATTTATCTACACAAGCTGCTTCTTGTGTTTGTTGACTGTCTGTGAGAGAGTAAATATGTTAAGCCTTGCGTTAGGAGCAAATAAAAAGCCCTGTCTGAAACTCATGCAGACCTGTGGAGCCACATCTCCTGTCTGAGGTGACAGTGATGGCATTGTAGGCTTTTAAATCTAGCACTTCTGTTGTAGTTATCAGTCTGTAGGCATGAAATGCGCTTTTAAAATATCTGAACAAACTTTCTTGACTTTCTTTGAAAGTGAAATACCAGTTGAAGGCAAGTCTGTCCTGTTTCTTTTTCAGCTTCTCTGTGCTGTTAACCTAAAAACCGGATTATCAAAATGCAGAGAAGTGCAAGGAATATTCAGCATGTCAGTAGTCTTTTGGCTGCAGTCTCTGTCACATAGTACGGGTGTTCAGCTCTCACTGTTCTGCCACGATGTTTGAACACCTAGGAGATGCCTGCTTGTTTTAACACCATGTCAGACAGGACACTTGGTTGTGGAAGTTTGAACTTCTGTATGTTCTTGTGCATCCTTAATATGTTTATACTTCATTGTTAAACATGTATAAGATTTTTGGATGCTAACATTATGCCCCTTTGGTGCTGGAAGCTCCTAGCTTTTAAGTTTTAGAAATTTAGGCTAGATACTAACCAAAGCTGTATTAAATATGTGGGGAGTGTGCTCTGGCAAAAATGAAGCAGGGTCCAAAGGAAAAAGTGAGGCTTGTCCTATATTTCATTTTTCCAGATAAAACAGGTATACTGCAGGGAAAAAGAGACACTACTCTCATTTTTCAAAAGACAATGTCATAGCAAAGAATTTGTATTTTCTGATTTGTAGGGGGTATAAAAAACATTTTGGCTTTGTAACAATAATGAGGTGGTACATATAAGGGAGGTAGTTTTTAATAAGTACATGGGGGCTGTCTGTGAGAAAATGACAAGCTGCTTTAATTCTCTTCAGAGAGTGCAGTGATAAATTTCTGAATTAGTGCAGACTATTGTCTGAATGGATAGAGTATGATTTGTGAACCCATAAGAAGGTGAATACTATTCGTGAACCCACAAAATTTTATTAGTTACACCTGTTTGTATCTATTTCGTATACTGAGAGCTATAATAAAGCATGTCATAAAAAAAGGAGATGAGTATTGAAACCCTATGTAATTTTAAAGCACCGTTTGTATCAATTCCTGTTCTGTCTGAGGCTAGGAAGGATGCATGAAAACAAATAATGTGTTGTTGTAAAAGGTATCAATCATATTTCTTAGAGCTCTCCTGGTAAACTGTGGACTTCTGTTGGAAAAACACCTCCTGATCTAGCAGCATTAGTGAAGAATAAGGATTAACACAATTCAATACATAAGTGAATGAATTTTAAGTAGCAGTAGTACATGTATCTCATAAGAAAGTGGTTTTCTTTTTGTGATAGGAAGATATAATAGATTTAGTTTTGGTCACTTTAGTTTTGCTGAATTTGTAGTTTATTGTATCTGTCAGAAGAATTAACTTTAGAAGCGGTTCTGCAAGAACCAGAGAATCTTGCTGGGTAAAATGGTAAAAGCTGACTTGGAGGCTTGTAACCTATGAGGAAGTATGAACTTACTCTGACAACCTCCTTCCTACATGTGTTTCAGTGTAGGTTAATCGTGCAGCAGTTGTGGATAAGAGGATTGTTTTTATATTTCCCTGAGCGTTTATCATCTTAGTGGTTAGAGGAAAAGTGCTCTTGTAATCCTGTTGAAAATTCAGAAATATCCTTCTAGGTTAAAGATGTCTTTCTGTCTCAAGTCCTGGCATTTTTCTCTAATTCTTCTTTGATTTTACAGCAGGTATCTTTCTCCTCTTCTAGAGGATTGTTACGTTGCTCTTGCATCTCTTAGGATTTTACTGGTGAGTGTATGTACTTGCACAGCGAGAGGAGGTGTGAATTTGAAGGGCTTGTACTTGCTGCTTGAGGTGTGATAGATGACTCTGCAAAAATGTTAGTTTTGAAGATTACCAGAATAAGAGTGTCAGGGAGTGTTTGCATTTTTTCTCATTATTTTTATACTTTCTTTGCAGACTGTAGCATTTTCAAACTATGGTCTCTGATAATTCTTGTTTATTTTATTAACTGCGTTTTTTTTTCCTAGTGCTTTTCTTTGGTAGCTAGTCTTTTTCCCTGTTTCCTGGCTAGAGTTAGAATTTTCAAGCAAGGGAAGTTGTTCTAAATCTTGGCTGAAGAAGGCTAGGCTTTCACATATTCAGGAATATTTTCCTTAAGTTCTAGTGAGTGTTCTAATATAATTCCCAAAGAACTGTGGGGAGGATGACACATTCCTTAAAATTTAATAAAGGAAAGTTTAAGATAGCATAAGTTATGAATACAACTAATTTTATTCATATTAGAATATGATTTTACATGTTAGTCATTTTTCAAGTGCATTGGTTCTATGACCATAAGAGAACGTAAGCTTTCTCCTTAAAATAAGTCCTTGTGGGTTCATAGGGAGCACTCAAAGCTGTCAATAACCACATTTTCTGCTTTTTTTGAAAGGTACAGATAGCTGAGCTTTTTTCCTGTTGCTTAGAGCTCTGGTTTATGTTGAAGTCTATGTGTTCATGTGTCAGTACAAAGCTGCATGTATGCAGCTCTTTTAGTCACTCTTTAGTATTGGAAAACTGGCCCTAGTGTCTCCTCTTTTAAACAGGGCTTAGATCAATTTTGAAATGCAGGGTAGAAGTGTGCAGAGGCCAACTTTGAGAACAGAATTGCATTTTGTTGATCTCTGGGCAGTGTGTAACAGCAGGTACTAGACTGATAAACTTCACCTAGGTGTAGGTGAGAGGAAAATAGAAAGGCAAAAATTAAAAAGATGTAATTGCTCAGGAAGTAAATGTCAGAGCTAAATTTGGATTTGTACCTTGCCAATTCCAGACTATTTATCCTCTAGACCATTCTGCTTGTTTATTTGTATACAAACTTCAGCACAGTAAATGCAAATAGTAAATATAGAAGTTTATGAATGCTTTACACTGTCTGTGAGGCTATTTTAAAATATTGGAATAATTTTAAATGCCGCCTTTAGTTGAGTACAAATGGGTTTTTTTCCCATTCTCTAACTCACTAACCTCATAAACCTGACTGGATTCATGTGACTCTTCCCCTCCTATGGTTCTTCTCAATTACTGTGTCTGTTATGCCTTTGGGACCCGAAGTAGGGCCATATCTGTTCATGCAACTGTCAAGGTGGTCTCCTGACTAAATATGAGTGTCCTGTTTAGGAAGACAATGTTAGAGATGACTGTAAATGTAGGTTTGTGTCAGCAAAATCCACTGTTATTAGTACAAGGAAGTATCTAGAACAAAATGTGTTCTTCTCAGTAAAGCTACTGTTAAGCGTTTACTTGTGAGCTAAGTAGCTTCTTATCCTCTGGACATTTCAGTAGTAGGACATTTCAGTAGTAGGCAAAATATATGCCATTAATCTGTTGCTGATCGTGGAGTTTGATTAAAGGTAGCAAAACCTGTTGCACTGGTCAGCTTGTTGCTTCGTTAGCTGGTTTAGTGTCTGATACTACTGCATCATCCTCACCTGACACTTTGTGCATTGTCTATATGGCAGTATAATGTGTGGTAAATATGTTTTCCAGGGCAGCAGGAGGGAGACCTTGAGAATATTAAGCCTAAATTCTAAACATTTCTGTTTAGACTAGCATATCTTCCCTCAGGGAGGGGGAGGAGAGCAAAGCCCTTTGGACTGAAAGCTTTTGTCCTTGTCCAAATGATAACTTTTCCCAAAGTCTGTGAGAAACCTGTTAGTCTAATACAGAAAAGGTGGAGATTGGTGGAGAATCATAAGGTAGATTAAAAAACCCCTCTGCTCGGATTTTCTTCTCAAAAAGAGAAGCAGTTAAACTGTAGGTAGGTTGGTAGTGAAGTCCTTTCGGAGTTAGTCTTGGGATCCATCTCTTCATAGTCCTTTTATTAATTCGATAAGAATTTGATGATTTTGAGTACAAATCAATAGAAACATGATGGAATTGAAGAACACAAAGTTTAACATTTGTACTCGGCTGCCTGTTTGGGGGTCAGTCTTTCAGAAATGGGTGTCAGATGAGCAGCATAGATTAATGATTTGGATTCACTGCAAGACGAAGCCTTGAAGCTCATAGATTCTGGAACTTCCAGTAAGAGTAGTGATGCCACTCTGCTATGTATGTGTTAGCCCTATGTTCCCAAGAGGAATGAAGTTCCACCAGAGCAGGTGGAGGAAAGAGGTGCTATGAGGGTATGGAAGACTGAGACTCTCACATGAAAGCAAACTAAAGGGTCCTGGCTAGCTTAGCTCACAAGCTGGGAGAAAGATTTGACAATGCTGTATAAATATTTGACAGTGGTAAGCACCATGGGTGGTGGGAAGGCTATTCATGTGTGAATTATAACATCATCATAAAAACAAATGAGTATTAATAGTCTGTGAATTCATTTGGGCTGGAAATTAAGAGGAGGCTTCCAGCATCAGAATAAACTTTGTAGCAGCCTTATGGTAGAAGAAGTAGCAAATGATCTTGCTTGTCTTTAGGTGAAGGTGGATCAGATTCCTGATGAAGATTGTGGTGTGGAACATGGGTGTGTGGCTTGATGTTGGAAGGGGTCCTTTTTAGTTTTATATTCAGTTTCTCTGTAGATCTCAATAAATTCAGAAATCTATCCTGCCTGTGTTGTACAGCCTGTGTAATTATAAATTAACATTGATGGAAGTGTACTGTTCACTTTTTATTAGGAATTATGAAATGAGACTTTGAATCAACTGATTTTTTTTTTCCTCTTCCGTTTTAGCATCGTGTACAAGGTAGGAGAAATGGAAATTGCTGTGTGAGAGGGAAGGGGGGGAACTTGCTCAGTGTACTGAGCTATGTGCTTGCCTAGGTGGAACCCAGCATGCCCTGCTTGCTTAGCTGGCTAAAATAGCTGTACAGAACAACTGGGCAACTTAGCACTAGCAGTTTCATGTAACCTGTTTTTAGGATGCCAAGCTGGGATGTGGCTAGGGACTGGTATTCCTTTGGAAGACCTCAGTTCTTCGGTTAGGATCAGTCAGCTCTCACTCTTATTTAAACAGATTGCATGGCATCTATTCTTGAGGACATTGCATTCAGTATAGTCTCTGAATACAGTCAGGGAGAGTTTCGTGTCTGAATTCGAAGGGGGCAGGATAAAATCATCTTGTCTTGTAAGTTGGCTGCTGTAGTGTGTAAGTGTGCTGTTTCTGAATCTTTAGGGTGTTTGCAGATGAATTGATGCTCATTCTTAAAGCTGTTGCATGAAGTGTGGGTTCTGTTTATTCTGCTGTAAAATTTATTAGGGCAGAACAGAAATGGGATTCTCTAAGGACTGAAATATATTTTGGACTCTGATCAGGTGGAATAAAGCTAGGTAGCCTGGAGGTTTGGTTTATGGATCTGTATTTTTGAGAAAAATATGTCATAGAGTTATGGATGCAGAGGTTGACTGTATATCTTAAGCCTGCAAGCCTGCTTTCTAAGTTACACAGATCAGTGTGCTGGGTGTGCCTCCCTGAAATTGATTTTCACTTACTAACCCTGAACCGATGGTGATGCTGAAGTCTAGATTCTCAGCAACCTAATTTGCTAGAGGTCAAGTTTAGGACCTTGCTCATTTCAGCAGCTCGCTGTACGGCTCGCTGGAAGATGCAGCTGCGTTTCTGAGGAGCAGTAAGAGGGCTGCTTTTTTTTAATTTTGAAAAAGGAGCATTTACAGTGTAAATGTAAATGAAGGTGGTTCAGACTACTGTGTCTGATGGCACAGGTTGTTTAGGGAGTGCTCTTACATATTCTTTTCTGTGGGCAGAATTAAGGGCGCAGGTATCTTCTGATTAGGGGGTTGCTAAGTCTTCAATCACTCCAGTTAGAACTACAGGAGGAAATTTTATGCCACTAGCATGTTGCTGTTAAATTGGATGTATCTGTTATCTGTTCCTTTTTTGTTTTGAGAATTAGTATTGTGTCCTCTGCAGATGAAGTGTTTGTGGCCTCTAAGGCTAGGCAGTGATAAAAGCCAAAAGAACAGGCAGGCATTGTTTATAAAAACTTATTTTAGCCTGATTGTTTTTGAACTTCTGCCTCTAACAGAAGAATGCAGAAGTCTGCAACTGACTGTGTTCTCTTGCAGATTCAAGCTATAGTAGTTAAGAGTGGGCTTAACTAGAAGTCATTTTTGTTTGCTCCTTTGAATAGGTCTGATGGCTTAAGTGAATTCATTTGAGATATGACAGATTCCCTTATGTAAATTACTATTCTGTATAAAACAGTTAATGTTCTGAAATGTATTTTCTGGAAGTTACTTGACTATTTTATATATTAAGTTTTATACGAATAACTTGAACTACGTTACAGAATTTTTAATTAAAAATTTCGAGCTCACGATGTGTTAAGTTACTGTTGATCACCATGACATAAGATCTTTGGCAAAAGTTCACAGTAGAGTGAGTGTCCATTTAAATGAGGCCTATCATAATGGTCATTGCCTTTGCAAATGGTGCTGTGTCTATGGATATAGTTAGCAAAATACTGTAAATTAGCTGAGCTGTGTTAAGCTTAAATTTGTTTTAGATTTTTGTGAACTATCAGCTGGAGAAATGTGTCTGAGAACTGAAGTAATTTGTTATTATATATAATCTATATTATATATGCATCTATAGATTATATGTAATATACACTATTATATTTAAAATATATCTATTACACTCAGTAGTATATGATCTGTCCTTAAACTGATTGATTGTCTATGGTAAATGCAGAAAATAAAGGTGACCAGTACTGAAAACTGTAATGGCCTTTTCTCTTCAGCATTTCCAGTTTTTTGGAGTTTCTTTAAGAAGCTAGTCATGGCCACTGTATTGGCAGGCTTTAGCCAAAGGTTGCCTCTGTTCTTTGAGAAGCAAATCTGTAGTTTGTTCCTATGTTCATTACCACTGTGGTTCGTGACACCTGGGTGCGGAGGACTTCTAGGTATGCGTGGGACCAAGGTTGCACAGCTGTAGTCACCATGCTCCAAACAAAAGCAGCTGGCACCAGCTTATCATGTTGTTCCTCCTGACTGCTCGCAGCCCTGCTCCTGCCAGAAAACAAAGGAGAAGCAGAGATGACTGCTTTCACATTACTTCAAAGGTTTTTTTTTTCTTTGCATTAATAAGAACTACTTCACCGAGGCAATAAATACCAAACTCCTTCACATGGATCCAATTATTGCATAGTAATTAATGTATGCGTTTAGTCTGTCCTGACCTAAACCACACCATTAATAAAAATGATGTCAGGAGTAGGATCCAAAGGGAGGTTTTGGCTGTGGAAGGGGATTCTGCAGATGAAGTGCAGCCTCTTGAATGCCCATGAGGCTGAGACTGCCTGTGGCTGCTGAGTTAGTTCTCCTAGGTGTAATCTTGCAGAACCTGAGGGTTTATGCTCAGGGTAGGAGTCTAGCAGGCAGTGCATGCAGTACTCCTACTGGAGTGTGTGTATTAATAGTGTATATAGGATAACAGTAACTCATAGGTAGGTTAACATTAACTCCTACTTTATATAGGCCAGCAGAAGCTGCATGTAGTAGAAACTGAATTCAGCCTCACTAAAGGAAACTAAACCTCTTGATGTTGTAATGGGACTTACTTTTGCATCTTGGGCACTGACTTTTTTGAGGAACAGATATTTTAAGGATCCACAAGGACATTGAGTATTTAGCATTGCTACTGTGGAAATACCTCAACTGCCTGACCTCTCAGAAGAAGCATTAGTAGTAGAACTACAGTTATCACTTTGATTACTGCTGGCTGCAACTCAAACGGAGCACTGATTACAATACTGGACCAACAGAGATCCGCTTTGTCCCATACATGGTCATATCAAAGAACAGGAAAGTCAAGGGGTGGTTGCATTAATTAATTCACCATTAAATAAACATGTCTAACTTGTGTCAAAACCCAGTGGGGATCTGAGATTTACTGTATACTATTGAGGTCTGAATATGAGGTAGCACCACCCTCCAGTGCAGCAGTACCAGATGTGCTGGATCTACAGTATAAACTTGAAGCTGAGGGGAGCTGCTCTGGACCCAGCCCGATCTGCAGCAGAGTGGCAGATTTTGGTGCACAGGGGGAGTTTCCTGAGGCAGGGAAATGCCGGGCAGCAGAGAGGCCTGCCAGGAGCTGACAGCTCTAGTGGCAGGTTCTGATGAGGCCTGGGTATTGCCAGAGCAACAGAGGCCCCCCCCCCAGACCTATAAAAAGCAGCCTGGGGAGTGCTAGGGACCAGGGCAAACACAGTGTGGTGTGTCAGTTTGTGCAGCAGTTCACGTGGAAGAGCGTCACCCTACCAGCTCAAGACGTGAGTTCAGGTGATAGTCATCACCCTCTCAGAAGGAGCTTAGATATGGTACCCACCTGGCAGAAAGCTGTGTCCTCTGCACTGGCTGGAATGGATGTGGCAACAGAGAGAGCTCCCATGAAAATATGCAGCCACCTAGGCCTCAGGTTGCAGGGTGTGCCAGAGCTGCTCTTGAGTAAGTGACAGCAGTAGTGAGAACAGCTGTGTGAGATGTGACCAGGGGGATGATCTGCTCAGCCTGGTGGCAGAGCTGTGAGAGGAAGTAGAAAGGTTAAGGAGCATCAGGGAATGTCAGAAAGAGATAGGCTGGTGGAACTGTGCTATGCCCTCCCTGAGACAGAAACAGGGACAGCCACCAGAAATAACCCAAGATCAAGGGGATCCTGTATCCCCCTCCCCGCAGGGGTGAAGGTAGTAGCTTAAAGGAAAGGAGTGAATGGAGGCAAGTCCACGCTCAGGGTGGCAGGCAAACCCTGTCCTTGCCCACCTCGCCTTCCCAGGTGCCTCTGTACAACAGGTATGAGGCTCTGGATGTGGAAGGTCAGTCAATGGACAATATGGATGACGGTCCATCTATACCAGAGGTGTCACCAAGGTCAGAAAGGCCTACCGCCCATATCACAACCACAAGGAAGAAAAGATGGGTTATAGTTGCAGGCAGCTCCTTTCTGAGGGGAAAGGAGGATCCAATATGCCGGGCAGACCCCCCGCTGTTAAGGACGTCTGCTGCCTCCCTGGGGCCCGGGTTAAGGACATTGCTAGGAAACTTCCTAGCCTGGTACAGCCCTCGGACTATTACCCATTACTGCTCTTCCATGTGGGTGGCAATGAAGGTGCAACATGTCAATGGCTCAATGTCTAGATGGAGATCAGTGACAAGTGGTGTCCCTCAGGTGTCTGTAGTGAGGTCAGTGCTGGTTATCTTCATCAGTGATGTAGACAGTGGGATCAAGTGCACCCTCAGCAAGTTTGCAGATGACACCAAGCTGAGTGGTGCAGTTGACACACCTGAGGGTCGGGATGCCAATCAGAGGGACCTGGATAAGATCAAGAAACGGGCCCACGTGAACCTCATAAGGTTCAATAAGGTCAAGTGCAAGGTCCTGCACCTGAGTCGGGGCAAACCCCGGTATCAAACAGGCCGGGGGATGAAGGGATTGAGAGCAGCCC
This sequence comes from Morus bassanus, assembly GCA_031468815.1. Taxonomy (NCBI): domain Eukaryota; kingdom Metazoa; phylum Chordata; class Aves; order Suliformes; family Sulidae; genus Morus; species Morus bassanus. The sequence continues at coordinate 34,469,900 of CM062600.1, forward strand.
TGCAGAGAAGGACTTGGGAGTACTGGTGGATGAAAAACTGAAGATGAGCTGGCAATGTGCATTTGCAGCCCAGAAAGCCAACTGTATCCTGGGCTGCATCAAAAGCAGAGTGGCCAGCAGGTCAAGGGAGGTGATTCTGTCCCTCTGCTCCGCTCTGGTGAGACCCCACCTGGAGTACTGCATCCAGCTCTGGAGCCCTCAGTACAGGAAAGACATGGACCTGTTGGAGCAGGTCCAGAGGAGGGCCACAAAAATGGTCAGAGGGATGGAACACCTCTCCTGTAAGGACAGGCTGAGAGAGTTGGAGTTGTTCAGCCTGGAGAAGAGAAGGCTCCAGGGAGACCTTATTGTGGCCTTTCAGTACTTAAAGGGGGCTTATAAGAAAGATGAGGACAAACTTTTTAGTAGGGACTGTTGCAACAGTTCAAGGGGTAATGGTTTTAAACTGAAAGAGGGTAGATTTAGACTAGGTATAAGGAAGAAATTTTTTACAGTGGGGGTGGTGAAACACTGGAACAGGTTGTCCAGAGAAGCTGTAGATGCCCCATCCCTGGAAACATTCAAGGTCAGGTTGGACAGGGCTCTGAGCAATCTGATATCTAGTTGAAGATGTCCCTGCTCAGTGCAGGGGAGTTGGACTAGATGACCTTTAAAGGTCCCTTCCAACCCAAACTGTTCTGTGATTCTGTGGATGCTGCTTGGTCAGCCATTGTCATAACTAACGCATTTTTTCTCAATTCCCTTGGCCTCATAGTGTAAACTGCAGTTTGCCTTTGTCTGGAGAGTAGCGCCACCTGCCAAAGGGATGAAAACATAGCCCTGTCATTTGTCGCAGACTTAGAAGGTTTTGGAAGAGGGCAGTGCCCCATGTCACTTGCAGTACCTCAGTCACATTGTAGAATGCATGCAGAAGCACTGCACACGAGGTGCACAGCAAAGGTGACTGGATCATTGGAATTTTACTGTCAATATTTTACTACAGTAAATATATTAACTCCTTCATATGGATCCAATTATTGTGTAGTAATTAACGAGTGTGTTTATTGTGTCCTGACATAAATGACCACATTTAGCTGTTCAGATATTTTTATGTCAGAGAACAGATTTTGCTTTTTTTCCTTGTAGGAAGAAGACCGTAGTCTAGAATAAAACTCAAACACTAAAACATGAGGAGGACAAAGTAGACATTTGAAACCAGTAGCCTGACTGAGTGCAGTGAACATGAAACAAGCCTTAATTTTCTCCGTCAAAATAGATTATACCTGCTGATCACATTACAATATTTGTTCCAAATCTGTGGCAAATATGGTGACTGTGAATGAAAGAAGCAGCTTTGAGACATCATCTTTGAGTGATTAGTACAAGTGCATAAATATATGAACAGGTAAACTGTGTTAAAAAGTAGGTATTTGAAAACATAACAGGCTTTTATTATGATTTAGGGGGTTAATTTGCGCTAGTGGGTGCAGGACTCTTAACCAGAGTTGCCTGAAGTATCTAATACTTTAAAGTTCAGGAAGAACTGCTTGATGGCTTATTTGTACCTAAGGAGGCCGTTCAGTTCTAAGGTGAGTGACTTCCAGCCTTAAATAATTGGGAAGGAATTAACAAATTTTAAAACTTTTAGTTTTCAAGGAAATACTCTTTTAAAATAAATGCAAATCCAGGGATAGAATAGACTTTTGTACAGTGCGTGAGAATGATGATGCTACGAGCAAATTATTATTAAAATGAGTAGTGGTTTGACCCTGCCTGAAGACTTATGGATGCTCATAGTTTTGCTGTGGAAAAGCAACTGGCTAGCTGGAGACCGATTCTAAAGCTTTTGGCAGGTGCTGGGATGGCATGTATCCTTCCTCCATCTGCTGAGGAAAAAAAAAAAGAGTTGGCTTCCTGTTTTGATGTAGTCCCATAAAGGGAAGTCGTATGTTGTGTTCTGTATCCTCGGGTGGCTAGTGATTTGATCACCTACATCAGGTGTAAGCTTAGAGAAGAGGTTTGGTTCTGCAGGCCTCCTTTGCTGGGTCATGGAGCCTGGTAAAACAAACAGTCCTTTTTATGTATACTGCTGAAAAGATGCAGCTCCATTGTGAAGTGTTAAAGTTTGGTTCGTCTGCTTTGGACCAAACATCCAAACTGAAAGGATTAGCCTGGTAAAGATATGGATAAAGCAACATCGAAATAAAATCTGATGAAGAGGGAGAAGCGAGGGGACCAATGAAACAAAAGGGGAAAGTTTACACAAAGGCCTAAGACATCACTAACAGAAGAATAAAGTGAAGCCAGGAAGCATGACTGGCATGTGAAGGGGATGACAGATTATAATTATGCAGCGAATCCTGAAGCTCAACTTCTCAGTATATATTTACCATTTAGCACATGAAAATACTGTTTCAGTGTATCTACTACTCAAGCAGCCCTAATAGTGAGCTACAGCTTTAAAAATAAACAAAGAACAGTAATACTACAGCTGCCTGTGGCACAAGTAGTTGCTGGTCCGATTAAGCTGGCAAGATTTGCATGTGCTTAGCTGGTTAAATAGGTAGGTCTATGCATCTCAGTTGAAATGAAAAAGGCTTATGTATATTTAGGAAAAAAAACATAGAAGGTAGAGTTAGTTTGTAGTAATAAGTTCATAACAGATTGGTTGTCCTTGTTTTACGTATATTGGGAGTGTCTGTCAGGAAGCAAAGAGGAATGAACGTTTGTATACAGGTAGTTTGTCTTAAAACATGATTTCAAATGTATCAGTACAGAACTGTTTCTACAGGAACATCCTTTGTCTCAGTATGGCGTTATGCAGTCTTTCTGGAGAATATGGGCATTCTGATACATGACAACTAACACAGTGTTATCTGAGCTATTGTACATGGTGCTCTGAAAGTATGGACTTTATGTCAATGGTGCATAAGCAAGTAAATATGGCAAAATGCTTTCATGTGTAGGCTTAAAATTGCTATGCAAAGCTTCAAAAATGACAGGGGAGGGGAAAGAACTGAAAACTACTTCTGTAAAATGAACGACTGGACAGTTTGCACAAGTCTTTGCATATCAAGGCCTCAGGTCGTTCCAGTGAGTTAAATCTAATGTCATGGTGACCTTAAATAAAAAACAAAACACCACCATCCAGGCATTCCCTGAAGAGTAATTATGATGAAGAAATCCATCAGCTGTGGATAGCATCTGTACCCCCTGCATTCAGAGAAGGAACAGGGTGGGGAAATGGGTCAGTAGATAAATGCGTTTTTTGCCCAAATGTCTCAATTTTTCACTGTGTTGTAAACTAATACTTAAAGACTTCTTATGGACAAATTACTTATCTAGTTTCATTAAGCACAAAAGATTATTTGGGAAGGGAACATGTTGCTCTGCACGTGGTTACAATGACATCTTTGGAAGACTGATGTACTTGACATGATCAAGATATGACTGAAAACTACTTTTTAGTATTTAAAACTTAGAACAAAGTGTACTTATTTGGGTTTGTATTATGAAACTTTTTTTTTCATTAAGACTGTTTCTGTGCTTTAGGTGAAGGCACTGAAAGAGAAGATTGAATCAGAACGGGGGAAAGATGCTTTTCCAGTAGCTGGCCAAAAACTAATTTATGCAGGTAATGGATATTCTCAAGATACTGTATCCAAATGTACCTTATTTTTTATGTTGTTCTTTGACTTTGATGTGAATGTTAAGTCTTCTGAAGATCATAAGTACTGAGGTGTGAACAGGTTAAAAAACCAAACACAAAACCAAACCAACAACAAACCTCGTCAAAGGCAACAATTAATTTTGAACCAGAATTTTTCAGGTTTTAATACACGTATTTCTGGTTTTATCTTTGTTCTTATAGCATGATATGCTAACAGCTTTAGTCCTGAGTGGGGTGAAGTAGAAATAGCTTTTTTTTTTTCATGAAATCAGTATTTAACCATATCACACCTCCTCTTCTGGGTTAACTGTTGTCTTTTGTTCAGTTTATACTGTGTATATACCTCAGAGAATTAAAAATTGGATTATTTCTTTTGTATTAACAAAAGAAACCCACTACCAAATCCTTGCTATACAAAGGTACTGTAATGCTCTTAAGCTCTGTCATTAGAAACATGTTATGTGCTAGCAAAAAGCAGGCTAATGTCAGATGAAGACATGAAGTTACTTTATTTGAGCTAACATAGTTCAAATTTTTTTTTTGCAATATTTTTTTACTGTTTACCTGTCTGGTCCATTCTGGTCCTAATACACCGATCCAGTTTTTTGTTCTCGCTTCATGTCAGAACTTAAAAAGTTCTATTCCAATACCCCCTCTAGTGCTTTTTCCTCTCAAACCATGCTTGAAATAAACTTTGATGGTCTTTTTACTTCCTGAATGTACTGCTTTGTAAACAGTAGTGATTTTCCAATTATAAGAAGCTAATAAGCTAAAGCCACTGATCCCAATAGAAACATGCTAATGGAAGAGAATTCAGGACTCTCTCTGTGTTTGTATGGACTCCTCAGGACTATGTCTTTTAGGAAGTTTTATGTCGCTTGTACTTCAGCGATGGGAATGCACATCAGGAACATGAAGGTAAAAGTCACATGTATAATGAAGAAATATGAACAAGGCAGAAGGCCTTGTGCAATACATATAATTGCATGACTTGCTTCATATTATGTTTCTGTGATGAAAAGAAATCAAGGGTTGCATAAGAGCATATGTTGTGACTTGAGTATTTTCAGAAGCCAGAATTTATCTACGGCATTGTATAATCCTTACAAGCAGTAGAAAATGTGTGAAATAAGATTTAGAATAGAAGACTATCCAAAGATTGATGTGGTTTTTTCTTGGACAAGAGATCCAGGAAGGATGTATTGATGACACTTTTACTTTGATTAAAATGAGCTTTAGAATTTTCATAGTTTGGTAAAGCAGAGTGATATTCTAACTGAACCTGATAAAAAGTATACCATTTGTTATTAAAAAGGCTTGCAATCTAAAAAAAAAAATTATGCTAATTAGCGGTGAGGTAGATCTGTTGTTTTGTCATCTGTATTAGGGTAAAGTCTAAAATACCTGAGTGGTGTGTCCTGAGAAGATAGGATGTCTCCATATATACATTGTGCAAGCCTCCCCCCACCCCTCAGCCTATAAACCAGAAAATTTTAAGTAAACCTGTGTAGGTTCTGAGTCAGATGCTGCGCCATCTGCTACAGGTGTTACCACTACTACAGTGCATGTAATATGTTCTCGAGTATTTGACCTGCAAGAGTGGAGGAACTAGTAGAGAGCAGGACGGTGCCACCTCGTTGATGTTCCAAGTGTCATAATGCATATACATTGCTTGATTTCCTTGCAGTCATCGGGATAAGGATGTGTCCTGCTAAATACAGTTAAGTAGTGTATTCCACTAGCACTGAGAATGGTTATGAAAATGTGTATTTTTCTCTTGAAATAGGGAAGCGGTCCTTGGTACATCTTCAGAAAATGAATCAGTTAAAATCGAAAAATATTTCCTGAAAATTCTGTAGTAGAAGAAGGTGCTATAAAACTCACTGAAATACAGACTTAATTTTCTTTTTTTGTGGTACTGCCTCTAAATCAGCTTATCCTTACAAAAAAAAAAAAGGTCTGTGTAGTTTAATGTGTTTCTAAGTTTTTGTAGACGTGAGGCAAATCTACTTTGCCACAGTACCATTGCTGCTTATGAGACATCAAAAGTGGTAGTATAACAAAGGTTTCTCGTTTAGTCTGATCGGTTTTTTTAATGCTTCTGTCAAGGTAGCAGGATATGGAAGTTCTAGCTTTTTCTAATGCTTTAGCCTTGTTTTAAGAACAAATTGTTGAAGTTCCAAGGTCACAAACTTATCTAAAGCAGATAAAGAGTCTGTGGCAGGGAACTGTAGATAGTTCACTACTTCTGAAGGGCAAACAGAAGATAAGCAGGAAGGAATTTTCTTACTGTGTTTAGAGTGTGTAAGCAGGCACAAGTTATTCAGTTAAGCTTATTGTATGCTAAAGCCTTTCCTCCACATTAGTTGTATCTGTGTTAAAGGTCCAATAAATCTTTAACGCTTCTGTTTTAAATTATTTGAAGCATCTTCAACACTTAAAGCAACAGCTTTCAAGCTAACTAGTACTGTGGACATCATAGGAGGAAAATTACTTCTCGCTCTGCTGCCAAAGCTTAATAACCAAAACACTTTTTGTAGGGTTATTAGTGTTTATAAATCTGCATGAAATGTGTTTTTGAGTTTTTTTTGAACTGTGTTTATATGAGTGAATCCCAAGATCATCTAATGATCTGTTACATAACTTCTTCTTAATTTGTATCTGTTTTAATTTGCCAGGTAAAATCCTTAATGATGATACTGCTCTTAAAGAATACAAAATAGATGAGAGGAACTTTGTGGTGGTTATGGTGACAAAAGTGAGTAGTCTTTATTTTTGAAAAGAAAATTGCATTCATTTCATTCTTTTTTTTCATTGTGATGAGTGATTTTATATGCCTATCCTTAAAACCAGTGGAATTTGATCGTGTGAAAGTTTTGGTCAAGAGTAAAAATAAATGATTGTGCGAATAAGTATGAAATACTGTTTCACACTCCTACTTTGCCTACACTGATCGTTCTTGCTGTTCTGTGCTGAATGTTTACATCAAAGAAAAAACTACCAGTTGCTGACTTTACTCTCCTTTCCTGACTCTCTGTGTTACTTTTCCAGTGATGATATTAAAAGGAAGAAGGGAACCTAGATAGTTTGTTACTAAATCCTCTGTACAGAACTCCTCCAGTTTTGCCATGTTGCTTTTCAAAACTCATGGCTGTTTCTTTTGCCAAGCTCAACAGCTTAAACCAGTAGAGAAAGAGTACATATGCCAATCAACAAACCTGTGAGTTTTGTATGTCTGCAATAGCAAGTTAAAGGGACTGTGACAGGTATTTGAAGTATCTCTTCCTAACCAGTCACTGGATTGCTTCCAGGATTCAAGCCACTGATTTTCTAGGCATTCCAGATCCTTGGGAATCTCAATAAAACTGGCTTAATCTCTTTCTTTAGATATGAAGTTAATTTTGGAGTTAGAGGTCCTCCTTCTGACAAAGAAAACCTTTATTCAGTTGCCCTTCACTTCTATCTGGTATTGGCTCATTAGATTCTCTGTTTGAATGTAATTGTGACAGCTGTCTTCCTGAACAAGTGTTGTTCTAGTCTGTGGTTTGCCTGTAGAAGAAGCATTTATCAGTACAAGAAAACAGGTGCAGATGGGATTTCATAGTACAGCTTTCATTTTGTTTATAGCAGAAGAAACACAGACCTCGATGAAGAACTGCTAAATGCAATACCTTCTTATATTGAAGTATCTGTGTTTTGGAGTTGGGCATTTCTTCAGTGTTGTGGTCTTTTTTCTAAGTCTTTAAGCTCAGTTTCCCTTTTCTCGATGCTTTTCTGGATAAGACATGCACTTAAGCACAACTGCTGACTTTTTCTGATGTTCAGACGTGTTTCAGTGTTTTTCTTTGAATGCTTCTTAAAACATTCTTTATTGTGTCCATCATGTTGGAAGCTATTTATTCTCAACCTTTTCTTTCCTTTCCGACAAGAGGAGGAAGTACATTTTTTCTAGTTTAAGCAAACATTGTCTGAAAGTGATTCACCTTGAATAAGTAGTTGTGTTTTGTTGAAGTTCAGCTGTCTCTCTTGGTAAGGCAGAGATGGAGGTCAGCCCTGTCAATCCTTAAGGATATTCATAGGTAAGGGACTACAGTGATACAGCTTTCAAAAACGCAATTCCATACCTTAGCTGGAAGTTACATGCATTCTGAAAAGTGTAATTTCTTATAATGGGATTAATACTGCATCCAAGCAATATTCATGTTTCCACTAGAGATGTGAAGATTAAATCACAATTATAGGCAAGTATTACCCAGTCTAAATTTGTTGCTGTAGATTTGGTAGCCCTTGATTCTGCTAGATTTTTGGTGCCCACTACAGAGCTCAAGTATGTGAAATGTTATTTATGTAGTGCTTTGAATGTAAAGAGTGCATAAGTAAAACTTGTTGCAGGTTAAGTTTAAATTTTTTAGCATCTCATTTTCCAGCAAATAGCATTCATAATGAAATGTGATCTGTCTTTATAACTTTTTTCCAAATTTGAGTGGTGGGAAAACCTTTTGCTTGTTATGCTTGTCATATGTCTTTTGACAAATGTTAGTTTCTTCTGAAAAATGAGCTTCCGTAAAACACAAGATTTTAATGTTTAGAGTATTGCAGTCTACAAATATTTAGATCTTATCTTTGCATTTCACTTCATACTCAAATAGTGTGACTGCTTAGGTGTCTAAATAAGTACTTTAGCGACACCATCAGTTGCCTGTTTAAACACACTAAAAGGTATTATAGATTTGATGTCTTGCAATGTTTTCATGGTATGTCTGATGTTGAGGCAGCAACGTCAAACACAAATGATCTTAACAGAACTTAATATGTTGACTATAGAAAACATGGGTTTAGGAGCTTTGTGCTGTGTCTGAATTCTCTTGTCCTCCTATAGCCCAAAGCAGCAGCTGGAGTGACTCAGCAGTCAAATGCTACTACTGCTGTTAGCTCGACAACTGCAGCTCCCACACCAGTCACTGCACCACTCTCTGCTGCTGCCCCTGTGCCAGCTCCTGTCTCTTCACCACCAGCACCAGATGCAGCTGCCTGTGAAGCTGCACCTGTGAGTGCTCCTAAAGAAGAGAAGCCAGCAGAAAAACCACCTGAGGCACCAGCTGCTGTCAGCCCATATTCAACTGACAGGTATGAATGAGCCACCAAAAATGGCTTCCCTGTCCATTTCTGTTGCTTCTAGTTTTGATTTTAAGTTGAATTTTCCATTGCCATGTTAGTCCAATAATTTTCTCTGTTCTACATAATTTTTCTTCTTTCTTAACTGTAACTTCAGTCTCTGGCTCAAGTATAACATTACTGACAGTTAGAAATACCCCTTCCCACTTACACCTTCTTCTGTGGGAAGTGTGGTCTTGGGACTAAACCTGTGGAGTGGAGAGTTAAATGACACAGGACTTGTGCTCCCGTTAGGCATTTCAGAGTTACTGTGGCACAAGTTTCTTTTCAGACTGAGGATCTTCACCTGCATGGGGATCTACTGTTCATAAAGCTCTTAAAGACTTCAGAGGGATGTGTCCTCTTCATAGACCTCTGATTGTGTTTTGAATCATGTTGGTTAGATTTGACCTGTAAGTTCTTTATTGCTGTAAGAGTCTCTTAATTTCTGGAAAGAGCTTTTTCTTCCAAAATGTAGGATATATAGTATTGCTCTTAATCATGTAATATCTTAAAGCTACAAGCTTATTTGTTCTGAATGCTTCTTGGCCCATCTGCAGATAGTTGTGGGAGTTGATAGTTTTAACCTCAATTCTCTACATTTCAGAAAATCAAATGGAAGTTAGAGGTTTCATCCCTGTTGTGTACTGTGGCCTTTTTTTGCTCACTTTAAGTTGCTTAAGTATTGCATGGAATAAAAATGTTGTTAACTGTAATTTAATGGCCCTTGAAGTGCTGCATAACATCAAGTCTTCATTTTTCATACATTGGTTTTCAATTATTTGTGTGTAATTTATGGGAGTATTTGTGCACAAGACAGTAATTATTGAAGTGGTTGTACTTAAACACCGTCAACTATTGATTTGATGATAAGGAAACAAAACGTGCAATTGCCTAATATCTTGAAAATGTCATCACAAATTTCTTGCACTAATACCGTAATTGATGATTTAATGTTGCAATTCTGAGAAATGGACATATTTTTAAAAATGGAATACAAATGAAGCTTCACTCATCAGTCAAATAACTTAGAAGTTTTTTAATGTTAATTGGTGGGGTTTTTTGCTGCTCAGTTTGTCCAGTAGGTTCAAAGATTAGATTAAACCTTTGATACTGAAACAGTGCTTTCCAGGTTTTCCATGTACAGATTACAGTGTTGTAAAATTGCAATAAGGGAGCTTCAGTGTACCTACTTAACAGGAAGCAAGAAAATAATTTAACAAACACATTGTAGTTACCACCTGCCTTGATTTTAGTGAGTACTGCTTGTTTCTGATTTGCTTAGAAGTTAGATAAGGCTGGTGAAGATTTATTGAGCCACGCCCAGGCAAGCTGGTGTCCTGTTTCGCCTTTGATCTTTTTTAGTTGTAAATCTTACTAGTGATAGATACTAGTGAAGCATTCTTGTTGGAACAAATTTTTTTTACATAAAAAATTGCATCTTTGTAAATGCCTTGTTAGATTTTTTTAGTGGCATCTTCTGAAAACTGATTCAGATTAATCTGATGTCTTCACTTGCTGATAGGAGTTGCTGACACTGGTAGCCTGATAGATGCAAGGCTGCTGCAGCTCCATGTCCCCAGGTCCATCAAGTATCAAGATTGAACATGTATTCCCAGTACATGCGCATGATATGTATATACCTATATATATACACCTATGTATATACCTGCATAGGTCAACACAGGCAGGAAAAAACAGCACTCAAGCAACCATACAACATCAGCAGTTGTGTCCTGTTCCCCTCTGGCTACTCAGGGCAAAGCCCACTAGTGCAAAATACATATTTACAAACATAAAAATGGACAATATGAATTTCTCCAGTAGCTGGCCTTAGACAGTCTATTCCAATAGCCGGCCCCTAAAACTCCCGGTCTCCCAAGTTTTGGTACCTGGGCATGTGACTTTCTAAGCCCTGCAACCCTGCTCCAGTTGCTGATACTCAGATTCTCTTTGTACGCATACGTGTACATGTATACACGGCGTATCCATCCAGGAACTGCCTGTGGACATGCACTGAACCTGGTAGCTAGTCCCTAGATCCCCTGGTCTCCCAGTTGCCTCATTCATGGACACATGCACAGGTCTCTCCCTCTAGCTGGTTGAGGCCTGTGACCTTACCCATAGCTGACCCCTATGACGTTACAGTCTTTCAGGAGCTCTTCTCCAAGACCCTCCAGTCTCTCCAGCAGCTGACTCTGACTTGTAGCCATTCAGTACATGGCTCACAAGCATCTCACCCTCCTCGCTGTAGTCAAGCTTGATGCTTGCTGGTGATTACACACATGCCAGCATATGCATCCACACAGAATATGCATGTGCTGTAGTCTCTTCAGTTGCTGACACCCCGGGCACGTGGACCTCTGTGGCCCCTTCTCCTGTTGCTGGCACTGAGACTTCCACAGTGTCTTGTCTCTGCAGTTGCTGGCTCCACAGACGTGTGGATCCCCATGACTCGTGGTTCCCTGTCCAGTTGTGGGCACTTAGACTTCCATAGACATACATGCCTGTAGAATAGAGAGACCTCCCCAGCTTGAAAAACAGTTAGAAATGGAATTTAATTAGAAGGCAGGATGGTCCGGTGATCAGGTGCAGGGCATGGCCCGACAAGTGCTGTTTACATGTGGCTGGCCCTTTTTCTCCTGTTTTTGCTCTCTTTACCCATGCTTTTCATCTGCAGGGTGCCTTGATGCTTCCCTTTCCCTGCCTTTGGTTATACCCATAGATATCCCATAGTAAGTCTTGCACAATCCCCAAACACTTTCTCCTGGCACTGCGTGGTGAGCTGTACCACCCTGTAGGCAATAATGCCCTTGTTCTGTAAGAAGACCTGGAGAGCCTCTCCCGTTGACCCATCAGGGGTGTCAGCCCAAGACCAAGGGGCTGATGCTTTAAGTTGCAGCCCTGGGAGGAGCCAGGAAAGGGACACCCGTGGCACTCACTGAGTTATCTGGGGTTCCTCTGCCTGGTGGGGTGCCTCTGTGTTCTTTGGTGTTCATGGACGTGAGCCTTTAATCTTGTAATTTAACAGCTTTGATAACTTGAGATGGGGTAATTGCAAATGTTAGCAGTTTATATTCCTGGGAAAGTAGGTTACTGAGTTTTTAATAAGTGCTTGCCACTGACCTCCTTGGGTCCTCATTGAGGTCAAACCAGTGTCTATGGGAAAGCAGTCAGTGAGTCTGCTGTGTGCTTTTGAAAACCCACCTTGTTCTCCCACGCTTTAAAGCATTCAAGCAAGCAGATGGCTAATCCCTGAGCAGATGGGCAAGAGCCAAACTATTGGGGGGTAGGGGGGAAGGTTGCCCTTGTGTTAAAAATGGTAGCATTGTAAGTTTGTAAAATCTGGTTTCACTATAAGACCAAAAGAGAGCTCTTTGGAAAGCTTGTTGGTTTTTTAGAAACAAAAGGGGCTATTAGAGTTACAGCTGCTGCTGCTTTTTTTGAAAAACAAGAAGTTTTCCAAAGTTTTATAATTACCATTGCACTTGTCTTCATCTTACAGTACAACAGGTGATACATCTCGATCAAATCTTTTTGAGGATGCTATAAGTGCACTTGGTAAGTGGAGTGTTTTTTTAATGTAGACATTATTTCGGTGCAGCAGAAACAAATGACGGATTAGCAGATGTTGACATTCTCTTCTGTATCTGTCATTGCTAAAGTTATAACCAAAGTACTCTTCTCTAAGTCCTGAAGTTGGTATCTTAGAACCAGCATCAAGAACTTCTTTACTGAAGAATATTTTGCTTCATATATTTTTATTGTGTAAAAGGAAGATCTTTATCATTCCTGGTTTTTTTCCCCGTTTGCCTTAATTTCTCTTCTAACTATGCAGTTTGAAGTGGCTTCAATAGAAGACTGGACATAAATATGTATACACTTTTCTTTTCACCTTTGCTTCCCACTGTGCAGGTCTGCTAAAATGGCTGCCTTTATTATTCACTTGTTCCAGCTTTGACTGTACTGTCTTTTGACATATTTAGATTAGATAAAGAGGAGCAGATTTGGTGAATTTGGGTTGAGGAACGAATGCCTCCATATACTTATAGTCAATTCATTTTTCTTTTGACAGTTTAAATGTCTTTGTTTCTCAGTGGAATAAACAGGGTAAAAACAATAGGAGGTTCTGCCCCTCATTTATGCTGATTCTGCTAGCTAGGCAATTACTAGGCAAACCCACAACCCCTTACTCCTACTTAAATTTTTCAGAGGGGATTTTTTTTTAGGGTGTAGCAAATTAAAGTACAGAAATAAGGAGGTTGTTTTTTTATTTTGCCTTATCTCTGTAAACATTAAGCTGCAACTTGATTCAAAAAGTTAAACCAATTTAAGAGTTTTACTTATATTTTTGTGTAGGGGTGTGTGGGTATATTGGAGGCAGGTGTTGTGATTAAGCAGCCCAAGGTCATTTAGGAGCAGTAGTAATGTTTTATGTGTGTTGGTGGTAGCCACCAGGTTTCGTCTGTCTAACTGCAGTTTAGGTCTTACGTTATGACATGCTGTTTTAGGCTGAAGAAATGTATGAAGCTGAAATAGCTGATAGATGCTGTAGGAGACAACCAGTCGAGTCTGTTATATCTTTAGAGTGACTGCTGCTGCCAGAGGTGCTGCAGGCTTCATTAACCATTCATTATACCTTAGTGGCCAAGATGTGGTCATCACAAATCCTCATGTTAACAATAACGACCAGCAAGTTTAATTAAGCTGGTGGTCTTAATTTAGTTATCTTCAGAATTGAAGAAAAAATATCTTTCAGTGTAGCAGGAGAGCATCAGCTCACTACCCATTCTATATCAAAGTTCTTCGACTGGTATCTGATACAGTACACCCACATGTCCCTAACAGTTTGGAAATAACAGGCATTGAGTATAATTTCCTGGGTAAGCATACCGCAAGTGTTACATGCCAAAACATTTTCAATGGCAATAACCATGAACCCTGTGGTTCTTTTTCTTTAGAAACTGTCTTAAAAGGAGTTTGCTTGCACGAATTCATGTAGTATGTTTTTTACATCCTAAGTAGGATCCTAGGCTTGTTCCTACTGTGGCTTCTCAGTTACGTTGCCTGAAGATAATTGACTTCACTTTAAGAACAGGGTTTGGTTTCTACTGAATTGCTTTTGTTTTCAGTTAGATATGCTGACTGAAAACTGATGTGACTTTGTTTGCTACATGAAGATCTGCACGTCTTGCAGTTCCTGTGCAGCCGTATCTTTCACTGGAGCAGTCTAAGCTTTCTTTAGGGCATGGGACAAGAATTGTTGAGGGGAGTGTGATGAACTGGATTTGAAAGTTAATCCAGCTTTAAAATGTTACTTGAAAGACAGAAGCAAAGAGCAGAATCAGTTCAGCAATGACCTCACAAACATTCTCAGTAGCACTATGTAGAGATAGGCCTGACTATATCATGACATTGCTGGTGTGCAATTCCTGAACCATTATTCTTGGTCTTACTTTTGCATGACTTGTGTAAGTAGACTGTATATGGAGTACATGTGCCTGAATTTGCAGTAATTATGTTTCCTTCTTTGGCTTTTAATTACAGCTTATGTAGCAGTCTGTCCAGAGCAAGTTGACCTTCTTGCATCTTTTTTTTCTATACCAAATCTTTCATACTGTTCTAGTCTCTACTTAGCTTATATTGAAAGAGCACTACAGAAATGTTTTAGTAGTAACTAAGTAGATCAAAAGGTGTTCTGGCTGCTCTTTACCTTGACTAGTTTGTTAGCAATAGTAAGGGTAAAGTAGTGATGTGTGAGAAAGAACTTGAGCCATTAGTTTAGCAAAATCACTGTGTTGGGACAATTGTTGGCTTGGCTTTTGTGCTCATCTGAAGATACGTACAGAAATATGTATCTTTAGAGCTAAGTGTAGGTGATTTTTTTTTATATGTCTTTGAAAAAATGTAGGTAGATGTAAAATGATTGATCTTGTAGTTGTATATGAAGACATGAACTTACCATTCCTTAAACTCAGGTTCGCACTATTATTTTGAAGTGCAAACAATAAATACTCAAATTAGTCAAGAGTTGTATATCCATTATTTAACATTATGGATAATGCACAAGTATCCTTGGGCTAGGGCTGTTTTATTATTTGTTCTTGAGTATATTGCCCTCAGTCATACATCCACTGATTATTTAGAAGCATTCTTTAAAAATCAAGCGATGTGGTTGTGTTAATGTTGGCTTGAGTTAAACACCTTCTCCCTAAGGGAATAAAGCTTGATATTTGCTTTGGTTCTTTTAATTTTGACTTACATGTCTTAACAGAGTAGCTCTAGCGGTATTGTTTCCTCTGCTTTTTTTAATCTGTTGTTTTTTATGGTGACTCTTAATTAGTTAACTTCCCTGCCACTAACCTGCTAGTCTTAGAGTCAGTAGTACTGTTCCACTGAGACCAGGGATACCTTCATCCAGGGAAGGAGATGGTATTTTAATGCCTGGGTTTGGGTGATTTTTTTTTTCTGTTTTGCATGGGAAGATAACCTTTAAGATGTTGCCCAATTACAATTTATAACAGGATAATTATTTTTTTTTGAATTGTTAAACCCGCTGTCTGCTTTTAAGGAAGGGAAATAAAATGGATTATGAAAAGAGATAATAACTTTCCCTATGATACCATTAGTGTAACGATCAGTTGCCCTTAATTTGCTCCATATATAGTGTGTGCACCCTTTTGTCTTGATGGCTGCAGGTATGGGCAGTTTTAGTCTGTTATGCTGTAAGAGGTGGGGGATTTGATATGATGGATGTCTAGTCAAATATATATGAATTAAATGGGATAACTTGTTCTCCCAAACCCTTATTGAGGTCTTGAGTGACTTTCCTGAGTCTTCTGCCTGACTTGAGTTGGTCCATGCTAAGTTGATTAAATGACTTGGACCATCATCACCAGCATATAGCAATACACAGTTGTAACTTGGTCATCACTATTTGTCATCTATGTAACCATAGCATAGTGTAAAGTCTTTATTTGGAAAAACCTCAATGGCTAACAGTTTGACAGGCAGATTTCTGCCTAGAAAGTTTAATTTCCAAACTTACACTGCAGGAGACTTTTCTTGATTACATCAGGAATTGAATATTAGCTGTGAGGGTGCCCTTGACCTTAAATGAAAGCATAGAGAGGGAATATTATGTCAATTACGAGTACAGAAGTATCACAAGTGCTGCTTTTTTCAATAGAAGTTTGCATTGTGTTCATTACCCTCTACTGTTCCAATCAAATGTGAATGAAATAACCAGAATATACTTGGAGTTAAAGCAACAGAACCATGGCAAGTTTAATATGAGCTATTCTTTATTCTTCAAAGAACAACTCAAATTTGGGTCTAAATTAAATTTATCTGTTGAACCGGTTTTGTGCTTTTTTTTTTTGCCTTATTCCCTTAAAATAGTGGTAATGTTACTTCTAGTGACAGGTCAGTCCTATGAGAATATGGTGACTGAGATCATGTCAATGGGCTATGAACGAGAGCAAGTAATTGCGGCGCTGAGGGCCAGCTTCAACAATCCTGACAGAGCGGTGGAATACCTTTTAATGGTGAGCAGTTTATTCTACCTACACCTTGTTCTTTCACTTTTTATTTTGTCCTCACTAAAGAATAATTTTAACGTTGACCTACTTGTTATTTTTAATATTATCCAATCAGTGAGAGTAATACATGCTCATAGAGGAACAACATCTCTAAGCAGAGCATCTGGAAGGCTGGAATTTGGATTTGGAGTATCCTATTGTGTAATAAGAAATACTGAAGTCATCCCTAACTACCTCTATCACTTTTTTGCTTTTATTCTTTGATTTGTATGGATATGTATGTAAAGTATGTCCAGTGATAGTTTTAAGTGCCAATGGCTAGCTCAAGGAATGATTTTGTGTCACATTTTAGTGACAGCATTAGCTCTATTTTTGTATTAGTATCTGTAACATCAAAAAGGCATTTTTTAAGTTTCAGTTCATTGTTTTTACTAATAATGCACATAGTTGGAATATACTTTCCAAACAGAAAGGTTGGAGAATTTTTTGAAGTGTCCTTAATTTAACTGGTGTTTTAACTTAAGCAGTGTTTTGGAGAGGAAATAATTTCTCATTTGATAAATACAGTTTGAAGGGTGAAATGAACTTCACTGGCATGAGAGGAAATAGAAGAGTAGCTTCACTTTAATGGGAATCATCTGAGTTATTTTAGGGGCTTTTTGGATTACTTCTCATTGTGTACCTTAATCTGACAGGTGCATTGTAACCACCAGAGAATCTGTCCGGGAGCTTGTTGCTTAATCAGTATTTCCAGTGCATTTAGTTTTCACTCTAGCATACAATTTTTTCCCTGATGTGGTTTTCTCTTGTTCCAAATCTGAAGTTCATTAAAATCTTGAAGCCAGCTATCTTGAACCAGTCCTCACAAAATGTATGTGGATTGAATTTCTGATAAATTGGTAAGAAAACTAGCATCTTTACCTCCAGTTATAAAACTTCCCTTTGTTAATGAAGTTTTTCTTCAGTAGTTACAACTACCAGTCACTGGCATGCCTGCTGCTTATATTAATGATCCCAAGACTTTGTAACATGCAGTTTTTAAACAGACAACAAATGTTTCGAGTACATGAATGTAAAAAGTTCAGTTGTCATCTAGTATTTGGCCAACAAAAGGTGATAAATATTATCTTGCCCTAAGGGCAAATACAGTAGCTCCCATCTATCTGCCATAAGTCTGGAATCTCAAATGTTTGCTTTTCATGCCTTAAAAATGTTGATTTTAGTCTGTACATATACCATAAATCTAGTGCTTCCTATAAGTGTTGGGCTTGCCGTGCATGTGCCAATCATGTACAGTGTGCAGTGCTGGTACAGTCAGTCTGGTATTTCCCTGATCTAGCTTATTTCTGTTCAGGAAATGGAAATCCTGAATAGAAATAGAGCATCCCTACAACGGAGTTCAACATGTCTGCCAAATAGATTGTCTAACTGGTCCATTGGTTGCAGCCTCTTAGTTTGGAAATTTTTAGGAACATTTCTTTACTGTGAGGGTAGTCAAACATTGAACAGGCTTCCTAGAGAGGTGATCAATGCCCCAAGTCTGTCAGTGTTTGACGCATTTGGACAATGCCCTTCATAACATGCTTTAACTTTTGGACAGCCATGGAGTGGTCAGGGAGTTGGACTAGATAATTGTTGTAGGTTCCTTCCAAATGGAACTATTCTGTTCTAAATGTGTACATTCCTTGGGCTGGGCCTGATGTGATTATTACCCTGTAGAGAACAATGTCAGCTAAAAACTGCTCTGGTGCTCAGTTAAACCGTAAACAATTGTTTAATCCACCATAAGGCAAGAACGGCCTTTTTGCTGTCCAAGCAATGTTTACATTCAAAATTAATTGTATGTGAATTAATGGATTAATATCATGCTTTATTCTGTTGGATAGCTCTATGAACAAGGTGCATACACCTTGCTAGTCTCGTCTGATTACAATTGTACACAGTCTTGGTTATTTGGAGACTGATACTTCAAGCTTGTATTTGAGAGTTAAGATGATGTTCAAGATGACAAATCATCTCTAAGTAAATTTGGTTGGACTAGTTTCTGTAGTGCTTCCTTTCAAGAGCAAACTTTTGGTTTAAACAAGCATATGCTGTTTGATACGGGCAGAGATTGCAGTGACAATGTATGCCTGTGAATAGGTGAAATCAACCAATAAATTTCATAAGATTAACCCAGGTTCCTACATCATACTTAGATTCCCAGAAGTGACTGATCTGGTGGGAAAAGGTGTTTATGCAGTGCTCTGTAAAGGCACTGATAGGAGAGAGTTACCTCAGAATTATGTCGCGAATGGAATTTTCTTCTCCCTCTGTGGAGGGAGGGACGTGTAGCAAGCTGACCAAGCCATATAATGGTAATGAAATATGTGACAGGGAAAACTTGCATTTATTCTTCTGAGTGGCTTAAATGTGGACTTGATGATTAGGTGATTTATACTTGATGTGCTTCTTATATCACAGGTAAGGCAAAGTTTTGCCTGGAGCACTGTCCAGTTCTCAATTTCTAAATGTGGCCTTTATATTAGCTATGTATTTGTCCTTTTTGTTCAGCTATAGTGATGAATGTATCACGTAAAGAACACATTATAGCAGGATTTTTAATCTACACTACCTACCAGTGATTTCTGTGGTAGGTTTGCCAAACCTCTTCATTGTCTGGTTACACTGAAGTTCTATGATTATTTCTACCCACCCTGTTCCTTATGTTTTGTGGTTCCCAAACTGAAGGGTGCCCTCTTCATTTGAGGCAGGTGAAATACATTCAGTTATACCAGAGCTGCTGCCTTCCTAGACTTATATGGATTGAATATGCTGGAAGACTGTAGAAAAAGAGAATTTTTTGATGCCCTGGAAGATGAGTGTTGTGAGGTAGAGGATCTTTTATAGTCTTGCCCCTTTGGGGTTGGATGTAACATAGCTCCCTCCACTGTTAGTCTGTCTGTGTCAGGAGGCTTACTGCTCTGTGAAGTCTGCCTCTTTTGAGTTCCCATCAGGCAACTTCCCTTGCCTATTATTACTGCCACGGCTTGTAGTCATATGGGAATCTTTCTTGGTGTCTGTCCCATGCCAAGCTGCCTAAGCTTCTAGGCTTCATGGGGGAGGATGGAAAGGACCATTTGGTGCAGGAGTTCAGTGATGGTGGGGTAAGCATGGTTAGGGTGGGAAGTTTGGAGGATTCCTATGTAGGAGAGAGGTAATAGGGTAAGGTCTGTCTCGGTTGTATAACCCACATTCTAATTTACTATAATTGTTCCTTTTTAGATTTTTTCAGTTTCATCCCCCTGAGCAATTAGTTCCTATATAAAGTTGTTTGCACATGGAACATAAAATGCAAGTTAACTGGTTTTTTTAACTGCTAAAATTTGGTAACATACAGGCCTTTTCACATGTAAGATACAGTAAGTGACAGTTGTGCTGTTGTGTTGAGGAAAGAGGTCCAAAGAGCCATGTTCTTATATCTCTTCTTAATTTTTTGCCAGATTGTATGGCATCTATAATCTTGCTGTTAGCATTGTGTACTACAATTCTGTTGCTATAATGTAACTTTATTTGCATAACACTATAACATATTGTAACAGTATATTTAGTTTAACTTTTTTACTCATATCAAATATCCTAGAATAGGATTCAAAACAAGTATTTGTTTATGGAGTAAAATGTATTTTAAACTGACGCAGTGCATGCTTTACTTCCTCGCTATGCAAACCACATATTTTTCTTATTAAAAAATAAATTACTCTTTTCACAGTATTCTCTTCCAGTTGTAAATGCATACCTATCACAGCATCTTGCTTTGTATTTGCAGTGAAAGCATTAATGTTTTTTCCTTCATTTTGAAAACTCAATAACACATGCAGTAAAACAAGTAGGTAATTATGTGAACTGTGGCTTTAGGGTTTACCTGGAGCTAATCAGGCTGTGGCTGAACCCCCTCAAGCAGCAAGTACTGGTGCCTCGCAGTCTTCAGCAGTGGCAGCAGCAGTAGCAACTATATCTACAACTACTAGTTCATTAGGAGGTAAGAAAGGTTATATTTGAGAGGATGTGATAAACACATGCACTTAAGCATTCTCTGCTTCAGTGAATTTTAAGTTTCTGGTACTTGTGAACTGATCAAAGTGAATTGGATAAGAGCTGTAACATGGAAATTCGAAGTGCGGTACTTGCTTGGAGCAAATGGCTTGTGCATGTGGATATATCTGGAATAAAGGAAGAAGTTTCTAAAAATGCTGTGAACTTGCACGATTCCTTTGATTCAGTATTCTGGATTTCATTGTAAGACCACAAATATGGAGGGAGTTGTGTTTTCTCTCACTTAAATTCTGGCTTCCTACTTCTGTGGCTAACTGTGCACTGTTGACTGTGACTATACTAACACATTTACTGCTTAGGAAGTTGGAGTATCAAGGGAGAAACCTGCAATATGGCCATGAGGTGTAGCACCTGGTGCCTGCTGGAGAGAACTCTGTCTTAAAGGGAAATAAATACATGAAAAGAGCAAGCAGTAGGAAAGGTCTGTCTTAGGCTGTGGCAGAGATCACGTTCAAGATGTAAGCTTTGATATAGGCCAGAGTGTTAAACATACAGGTAGTAGTGACAGGCACACATGACATCATCTGTAAAGAGAGAATGGGGGGAATGGGATATTTCAGAGCACTTCAGACACTGCTGCATTCAAGGCATTACCTAACAGTATAGGATATATGGGAAGGCAAGACTCGCTTAAGAAGGACAGAACTGACCTATTGCAGGAGGTGGAGAACTCTGTTGTAGGCATAGAGACAAGACGGGGGCCAGGTATGTGGCTCTGAATGAGATTACTCAGATAAGACATAAAGAGAAAAGTGCTGGAGATCAAGGACAGAAGGCTCTTGGATCTTGAGAAGGCTGGGTGAGAAGAAAATACATTGTTTAACCTTAGTATAAAGAATTCTTGCTTAAAGCTAGAGTAAGTTAGCATGAGGAAGCAAGCTGTTCTGTTCTTCAGTGAGGGGTGTATTGTCCACTTTAATGTCCTATTTCTGTCTACAGTTATAGTGTAGGCATGTATTTTATTAAGAATCTTGGTAACTTTTAAAAAAAAAACATGTTCTCTCATTGATTTTTCAGGACATCCACTTGAATTTTTACGAAATCAGCCTCAGTTCCAGCAGATGAGACAAATTATTCAGCAAAATCCTTCTCTGTTACCAGCATTGCTACAGCAGATTGGACGGGAAAACCCTCAGCTATTGCAGGTGAATCTTAAAACAACAAAATAATGCTGTTAATTCTGATTTAGCTTTAAAAGAAAGAGAATGTTGATGTTAACTGGGATAGTTGGCTTTTCAGTAGTTGCTGCTGTACAGAACATATTGTCTGTATTTTCTATGACACTAGAAATGAGTGAGTTTCTTTATAAGAGGTGCAAAGGGCATCAGGAAGAGGGATGGGTCACTGCAGTTGAACTGAAACATGAAACTGCATTTCTTCTGGTTAGATTTAATCGTTTTTTCTCTGTGCACTTTTTACACATTCTTTTTTGACTACTTAAATACTGAAACTGACTACTGAAAATAAATATTCTTACATGCCCGTTGGCAGGCTTAAACATGCTTTATTTCAATGTATTTCTTTTATTCTCCCGTGCATCACAGGAAATAAGCCAACACCAGGAACATTTTATTCATATGTTGAATGAGCCAATTCTAGAGACCCGCCAAGGTTTAAGTGGCAGTGAAGCCAGTACTGGAGTTGTCGTAGAATCTGGAAATGATCATATGAGCTACATTCAAGTAACACCTCAGGAAAAAGAAGCTATAGAAAGGGTGAGCTTTTCTTTGAAATGTTGCTTGGTTGTTGCTGTAGGATGTTGACTCTGGTGCATGCTTAAGACATGCCTTAACTTAGACTTTTTTATGCTCAGTAGTTCTGCATAATTTTTGATATTTTATATCTGATGTTTCATAGCTGTTGTAGTCTTGTTTCTAATCACATCTCTTGCTTTATAGCAACTGCTTCTAATATCTCTTCAATCTGTCTTACTAAGATGCAGAGTTCTTTAAGTGATCAGTCCGTAATTGATGATTGAACGGGTTTCCCACAGGAATGCGATCTCAGGCAATAATTCCTCTTGCAGAAGCCTCAGAGTACTGTTCTAGATCGTGCTGTGATAGGTTTCCAGGTACAAAGGTGTGTCTGCCTGAGCACTGTTTGCAAAGTACTTGGATAGTAAGAGCTGTCATAGTTAAGTAGATTAGTTGAAGTCACTACTTAACCCAGTTATTTGTCTTTCCATGAGAATTAGTTAATTATAGCTTTCTAAAAATACAGGTAAACATGTCTATAAACATATACTTGGGGGTGGTATATTGCATTCATAAATACTGTGTGTAACACTGACTAAATATGGGTTTGCATAGATGGCAATGCCTAAGAGATTTTTCTTAGAACAAATTGCAAAGACTTATGTCAAACTGTGGTAGTGTTTTTCTATATCAAAGACAGTGTTTTTACACTGGCAAAGCAGAAGGTTCTGTAAGGATCATCAGAAAAACAAAATGCAGATCTCAGGGAAATTGACAATTAATAAAATTAGTCTAATAAAACTGTTTGTCCATGTACTTCTTCACAGATCATCCTCTCTAGTCTGCTCCATTTCGTTTTAAAACAATTTTATGCAGTAGAGCATTACCTCTACAACCTGTTCCAAAACCCAACAGAGACCTGTATGCTTCTTCCCCTTTCCATGAAAGACACACCTCAAAATTTAGGTGTCTTAGTGTTACAGCTGACACATTCATGCTGTTCGTAAGCATGAAATTAAATCTAAGAATTGTTGATAAGGGGTAATAGGACATAGTTTCTCACAGACGTTCGATCTGCCCTGTATGCCTAAGATGCTTTGCAGGTGCTGTGAGGACTTTTAAGAAAATCTCCAAATGTTTGTATGTATTTGCCTTTGGCTAAAACCAAAATTGGTTTGCTGCATGTCTTTAAGTGCAGGCTAAACCCTTTTCCCTTGGCACAGTAATAAGGTCTTCTCTAGTATTCTCATCCCCTGTTGTGATTGTGTCCAGACATTAATTATGTCTGAAATCTGAAAAACAGATTGCTCTCAACTAACTTCTTAATGGCTGCAATGTGTAGTCAATTTTATAAATGGTGAAAGTCCAGTTGGAACAATTGAAAGTGTGGCTTCATCTGATGTGTTGGGCTACTTACTAATGATCACAGTCTGGGGGGAGCTTTTGTTCCAGGCAACTTTTGTTAAAAATCCTGAGCTTTGTATAATTAAACAATGCCCATTTTAAATTACTGAAGTTTTTTTTTCTGCAGCAGTGCAATGTGCTGTTAACTTCCTGACATGACTGTGGCCCAAGTCTGTTTTAGTGACTTACTGTGGCAGTGAAAGAAAAGTGACGTTTTATGGTGCTTCATTAGACTCATTCAGATCACTTTTTCAAGTGAGAGTTCTGTTCACTAAAGACAGAGGCAACACCTTCTTATTCTTTGCTCACTACAGGCTGTATTGAGCTAGGCAGCAATGTTTGTTTCAGGAAGGCAGTAGTTCCTTAAGTAGCATCTCAAGATACTAGACATACAAAGAAGCTTAATATACAAAATGCACTTTCTAAATGTGTTTCTTTTCTTCAGTTAAAGGCACTAGGATTTCCTGAAGGACTTGTGATACAGGCATATTTTGCTTGTGAGAAGAACGAAAACTTGGCTGCCAACTTCCTTCTGCAACAGAACTTTGATGAAGACTGAGAGACATTTTTTTATTTCACACCTCACCAGTGCATTACACTAACTTTGTTCACTGGATTGTCTGCGATATTTGGGCTTATATTCATAGTGCTTGGTGTATGGTATATGGCGGGGGGAAGAGAGAATACAAGAAACAAAGCAAAGAAAGGAACGAATATATCTGCTTTAAATCAGCAGATGCAGAAAATCATACAGCGTAAAACAATATACAACCAAAAATCAGCTTCTACAGATAATTAATTCCTTCCATAAACTGTAGGTTAACTTTTTCTAGGTTTTCACTCCTACTGTACTAGTTCCAGAAATGTAGTGTAAGACCCTGCTTCATGTTCCTTTCTACTTAATATTGGTATTGGAAGTAGCCTATGCTACCTAGATTCTACAGTCTGTATTTCATGGCAACACTGGATAGCAACTTTGTGAAATCTAAAAAATTTGAGCAAATGTAAACATGAATGCCAAAAATATGGGTAGTTATTTTGCTTTTTCAGATGTGTTAAAGTAGTGCAAGAAGCACAGTATTTTGTTTAATGCTGGATTAAAACAGTGTTGGCTTCTTACTTTTTTTCAAATGAAAACCCATTTCACTTAAAAGTGTATTGATCACTGAGAAACACCACCCCCTCCTTTGTTCCCCTCAAATTATCTGAGGTAAAATTATCTTGTTCACGTATTTTCTTCTGGAAAAATGATCACTGGAAAAATGATAGCTATCTAATTACTGTTCTCTTCAATGTTATGTTGCAGTAAAAGTTTTCAAAGCAATAGGTTGCATGTTTGGTTTTGTTATATGCGTTCTTGTGAATTGAATATTCTTCTTCTGCCAGCAAACAAAATGCAAGCTTCATTTTTGTCTGCTGCAAAGAGACTTTATCAAATCAAATTTTACCTTCCTACCTTTTTTGAACCACCTTTTACAGTACAGCTATAAGCATCTGAAGATATTGGTGTTCTGTTGCTCTTGAGTAGATTGTCATGATCAAGCTATTTCTGTTAAATAAGGACTTCTTTGGATTTATTCACTTTATGAGGAAGAGAAGTTCATAACTTGAGATGTCAAGCAAACAATCAAGTTATTCTAACCCAAAAGAATCTGAACTCATACCTTTCTATTGAAAATAAGCTCTCATTATAGTTTTGAATCTTACTTCTTGGTACCAACTTGTCATGTAACAATCTTCCTTTGATATACATTGACTTTTAGAGACAATTTTGTCCATCATTGCAATGCTAGCAATGAAAACATATTCTAATTTAATCTAAAGCTATTACGTGCAATATTTCCTGAACACAGGTTGGGGATGTTTTGAGTTTTTACTGTTGTACTCCAGTTATCTGGATTACAAATTTATCTCTACAGTAACCAAGAAAATATTATTAGTGGTACAGC
The DNA here is from genome assembly GCA_031468815.1 of Morus bassanus. NCBI lineage: Eukaryota > Metazoa > Chordata > Aves > Suliformes > Sulidae > Morus > Morus bassanus. Next base: position 34,495,386 of record CM062600.1, read on the forward strand.
ACTGAGCTGTTACACCACTAATGATATTAACAATTTAGTGATACAACTAAAAAATTATATTCTGCTTAGGTTGTGTATCAGTGGATTAACTACTTAACTACTTACCTGCTACTTAAGCTCAAAGTACAAGTCAAGTGTCTTGAGAAAAAGAGAACAAGAAAGACTGAAATGTTTGTATTTGTATTTTGTTTCTTTATTGCTTGGCCTAAGTAGTCTGTTAAATAATTATCTGCACAAAATAGTCTAATGTATTAAAGCCTTTTACTTTTTCTTTCTATCATAAGACATCTGTGGTGTTTTTCCAGACAGTGTGTATTTTAATTATTCAGATTTTATTATTCTGCAATTTCATAGATGTATAATGTCCAAGTGTTCAATAGCACAACCCAAATCTATCAGTAGGAGGTGTGATAATGCTAAATAGAAAATAACTCTTTCATAATGTTTTCATTTTAGAGAAGTTAACTTTAATACCCAAGTCAGCCAATAGACTTCAGCTAAATAGGATTCTCAGTATATTTATGGACTGGAAGAGATGGATTTTGATTTAACAGTCTGCAGGCAAAAAGGGGCTATTTGTTATCTGTAGAAGGACCATCTACCAGCTACTTGAAAAATGCCAAATTGATACAAGGACTTCTTGAATGTACTTTAACTACATAGCTAAGAGAAAAGCTTTTAGTTTGTGGGAATCTTCTGTACTGATCAAACCGCTACCAGAAATAACCATTCCTTGTCTAGGAGAATGGAGAGTAAAGCAAGAATGTCTGTGGGTGTTTCAGTCTACTCCCTCCAGTTTTGATTCTGAAATGTTTACCTAAGTGTACTTGAGTGAAAGACTATTGAACTTGCTCTTCGTAAAAAAGCTGATAGCTTTGGTCATTTGCAGCTTTGTATGCTGAGTGACTGAGGGGTTTGTAGCTGCTGTGGTTGAAGCCTTACTGGTAATTCTGTTCCCACTTTTCAGCAATGGAACAGTGTTTATGTGACTTCTGCTGAACAACAGGTATCTGACCTTATATGCCAGCAAAAATTATCTGTTCAATAGTGGGTTACTTGCCAGGGAGAATCATGTATCTCTTTGTAGTTGCTGCCCAAAGGGAAGAATAAGTTAAGTGTGACCTGAACAAGTTGCGTAAGTTGCCTGCATATGCTGTGCCTTGTTCTCTACCACGTACTACCAGGACTTGCCTGCACAGAGTGCTTTTCAGCTTGTTTGCTGCACATCTCTTAGGGATTTGGGGAGCAGTCTCTTCAGGGCTTTGTGAACAGTAGCTAAGAAAATCGAGTATTTCTTCCTAAGTTTTGATACTGGAGTCCTTACCTTTGTTGTAAAACTTATAAGTATCTGCATAGTGAAAAGCTATTCATGATGCACTTTTAATTGGGATTAAAAAAATTACTCTGAAGTCATACTAATTCTGTAGTTGTCTATTCTTATGTCCTCTATGCAGCTGCATTTTAATGCTATGGTGCATTAACCTTGTCCAGAATCCTCTTACAAGTGTAGCTAAAGCCCAAGAGATTGGATTGGTGATATGCTCTGTTCTTACCACTTTAAAAGAACTTTTTAGGCATATGAGGTAATCACTGATGAAGTCAAACTATGGCTCTGATTTTGAAGTCTCAGATTGAGCTTTACTTCAAGACTACACATGAATGAATGAAACTGGGAGACACAAAGCCAAGTCCTCAAATAATGTAAGCAGATCTGTCACCTGTGGTTTCATTGTATATGTCAGTTGGGTTTACAGATATTTGGAGGCAGGCATGTTAATGTTTAAATTTTTTATGCTGATTTCTTTCAAGCCCAGCTCTGTCTGTGCACAAAACTAACCTAGAGTTTCTGCACTTGAAAATACTATATAATTCAATGGAAACAATAAGGTGGAATTGAAGAGAGAACATCTTTGTCAGTAACATTTTTAGGTCTTGTTCCTTGCCTGGTTTGAACAAAGTGTTCAACTTTGAAAAACAGTATTTTGAAACTACAGCTATGTGGTTCTGAAGCCACAAATTTTAAAATCTTGTGACTTCACAAAACTATCCAGGAAAGTAGTTTTATTCCATCTGTGATGAAATTATGTACGTGAATAATTTAATTATTAATTTACTACAAAATACATGACTGATCAGCATTGCTGATGGCTGGAATTTATGGCTACAGGCTACAGCTGATGCTGCTGACTTCTAATTGTCAGGTGCCAGTGCTGTATTTATGTATTTCCTCTCAGAGTGTATGACCTACAAGGGGAAAAAAGGATATTAGCCTTCTTGGTTCTCGTTACCACTCAACTTCTTTCCTCCTTCCTAATAGTGAGAAATACTTATTGGCTAGGCAAGAAAAAAAATATTAATAACACAAAATTTAAATCCAGTTCTAAACAAAGCACGTTTTATGAAGACAGTAGCATCTGTGGCATTTTCTGTGCCTAGGTCGCTCTTCAAAGTCAGTGGCAAACTGACATTCCTGAAACACTGAACATCAGTTTGCTGTGAACAAGAGTGATGTTTTTGCTCCTGTGCGAGATAGCAGAATGGAGAGCTGTTGCTGCTGAATACAACTCTTTGGCATGACAATCTGTGGGAGAGGCATGCAAGTAGCACTTAATGGTGGCTTTGTCGGCTGCTGCTAGCGATGAGGGTAGCCTTGTGTTCTGAATTCAGTTCAGAATTTGCTTTGCTTCAGAGTTGTTAGAAAGGATCTGTTGCTTTGCAAGCTTATTGAAGAGTCAACCGCGTCACTTGTGAACTGTATATCCTACACTGCTTAAAGGGGAGGCTAGCTGAAAGCTAAGAATGCAAGTGAGGAGAACTGAGAAGGTCACTCATGAAGTGATAAGACCTTAGCCATTTTTTGGGAAGAGTCACATTACTTAAGCATACTAGTGCAAAGTGAGGCTGAAGTTGAAGTCATGCATTTGATGCAGTGTATCTGCTATTCATGCCATCAGGTGGCAGAGATAAACTGGTGTATTTAATGAGAAAGAAACAGCGTGTTAGAAGCTAGTGTGGCAAGAAAAATAAGTTTGACTGATGGGGCTTCTTCTAATGCATAGGCAGAATTCTGCTATCTTCTGTGTATTTAGATTTTGAAATTTAAGACACTGATGCTGCAGTTTCTTTTCATTGCTGCACTGCTGGAGTTTGTGGTGTCTTTAGAATGCTGTATTATGCCTTAATAAGCCTTAACATGCCCTAATAATACCTTTTGAATGCCTTATATCTAAGTGATTAAGCCTGTGCTTACATAAATAGGTATCTTATTGGTAGATGTTATTTGCATGATTGTGATTTGTAGGTGGAGAAACAGCAGGCTTGTCATCATATTACTCATTCCAGCTGCAAAAATACTCTCTGCTTGACTGTCACATCATCTTCATAGCCTGCATGGAACAATTAGTGTATTTTACAAGTGTCTGGAAGATTGTTTTTGTCCCTGTTCTTATGTAGCTTCTCCTTAGGAGTTTTGCTTTATGGCGAGAAGAAAACAAGTAATTTAGAATGCCGAGACCAATGAAACAGTTTTCTGTATACTTACTTTTTACTAGGTTCTGCTAATCTCCAGTGTTGTGTGTTTGCAGACACTCCACTGCCCTGAAAAGGACTGCAGTTTTTTTCTTTAACAGAAACAGTAGCAGGGTCATCATTACGCAGTGGCCTTAATCAGATGGAAGTATAGGTTGCTTCGTTTTAATCCTGCTCTCCCTTTACCTCTGACCCCAGCCACAGTGTTGCTTGTCTTCATGTTAGTGCTCAGATCTTGTAATTGTGGACTGAACTACACTTGGGAGTTTAAAATGAAGAATGAACAGTTCAGCTGTCAGATTAAATTAGCAGTTACAGAGTGTAGATCGAGGTCACACAAAGCTGACCAGGCTTCTTGTATCGCTGGCCTACAGGGTAACTGTGAGAAAAAGGGAGAAAAGGACGAAATGATTCATTCTGCATTTGGGGTAAGAGAAGGTAAAATGTTTGCCAGGTTACTATAGCAGTCTGAAGCTCTGCTGGGACTGCAGAGTTTAAGTCCTATGTTAGAGAGTCTAACAACGTGCAAATGAGCTGGCTAGAGAGGGTAGATACCTGAAGAAACCTCTCTGTTTATGTGAGGGTTTTTATAGACATGAAAGTATATATTTTATAGACATGCAGCTTGCGGTATCAGGGTCAGACATAAGTTGTTATTTCCACTCAAAATTGCATCACTTTTGTCATGCAAACTGAGTGTAACCTCATGATGTCAAAATGTGTGCTACTTATTAATGGAGTCTGTTATCCCAAATCTGAATATGTAAAGTTGAGAGCAAATAAAACTTTGGAGAGCCTGAGTGTAGAGGTGGGAAACACAGTCATTTGAGTTTGTCTGACAGAATAGACTAGAATTTGGTCCTGTGCTTGATCAGAGTACAGGCTGTTTGGCAGATCTGAGCAGCTTAAATAGTGTAAAGGACTAACAATCACACTCAGAAAAAGTAATGATTACGAAGGAGGTGGGATGAGGGTTTTGGAAATATTTGCCATTCTGGGACTTTTTAGAAAGCTAACTTCACTCACTGAAATTTTGATTTACAGCCTCTATTCTAAGATCCTCTGATCTTTTTTTTTCTAACTTTTGCACTTTAAACAATCTGGAAGGAAACTTTCCATGCTTGGTGCCTGTCTGTGTCTTTTTTTTTTCCTCGCCCCTAATATGTTTCAGATAAAAAACAATTCTGTTTTGGAAAATAATATTGGGGTAAGAGGGATGCATTAGTTTTTCAAATTTCAAATTCATTTCACTGAGCAGAGGTTCTAGATATCTAGATGTTCTTGGATGTGGTCTCTTTTTTTTCCATCTGTGTGCTTGGGGCTAGGAAGAGGAAGAATTTTGAGGGTTGAGTTGTTTTTCTTTGGCTTCCCATACTGAGTGCCCAGGCAGAGCTTCTGTGGTGCAAGAAGTCTGGAAGCCTTGAGTATATCTGTCATGCCCATGTCAACAAATTTGAAAGCTTCTGGTCTGTGCATAAAGAATTATCTGATCTATTCTGCATATGCTGGTTTTACCATTCATGCACAGACCACTTGTTCATTGTAGGCAGGGAAAGGTGGCTGTTCTTGCCTGCTGTGAAAAGTTAGAGCGCTTGAAATTTGGACAGGACCAGTGGAAAGGAAGAGAGTATAGGGAATCAGGCTTTGGTTAAAAGAGGTAGAGTTTTTGAGCCACTTGGACTAAAAACAAACAGAAGCAAATGAGACTATATGGTACGGTTACAATAACTTTCATTTACAAGTATGTAAAACTTGAGCTGTCCATTGATAGCATTTTTATTAATTTCATTTTTTCCTCACTTTTTTCTCTTCTTGCTTATGTGTTGAGAGTTCCATTTCGGTTTGGCAGCAGTTTGTGGTCCTGCTTGCAGATACTGTCCAGATCACAGGGTATGAATCACCAAGCTATGGCACATTCAACTCTGAAAATGAGTCCTGAGAATCTGGAGCATCACCTGTCCTCTGCTGTCAGCAAATATCTGTGAAGGCTACTACAAAGTTTCTGCCACCTTGCTTGAGGGATAATATCCTATAACAGTTATAAGATGCTTATTTAGTTGAAGTGGAAGGGCTGTGTGGTTTTGACCACCATCTGTGAACCATAAAGGGATGGAATTTGAATCAGTTTGTCATATGGGCAACCTTAACTTTATGGTCAGGTTTGTAGATGGATGTGCTGTTCACACAGGATCATTTGTATCTAAGCCTACTTGAATAATGGAGGACATTGTTCTTAATATAATGAAGTAAGGTTCAAGCCAAATGTTGGAATAGGTTGCCCATAGCGGTTGTGCTGTCTCCATCTTTGGAGGTTTTTAAGTCCAGACTCGTTGAAGGCTTGGGCATTCTGGTATGATCCTATGGCTGACCCTGTTTTGAGCAGGAGGTTGGGCTAAGGATCTCCTGAGGTCCCTGATTGATCCAGTGTCTCAAATTCAAGTACTTTTGTCATGCAACCCTACCATTCTGGTGGGGACATAACTTCTGTGAAGGCTTATCCTCAGTTTCCATATCCTGTCCTTTCTTTTGTTTGGTTGTTTAAGTGTAAGGGCTGATTAAAGAGCATTTGAATACTCAGTTCTGCCACTTCCATCCTGTGTCTCTTCATGTTTTAAGCAGACCTGTAGAAATTAACAAAGCAAGTTTGGCTGACACTGTTACTTCTTTAACAATTCATCAGTAACGTTAACACAAGTTAGATGAGGCTTATATTTCTTTCTTTCTTAGGTTCTGATGTGTGAGAAAACCAAGTGGCAGGATCAGGTAGAGTTAGCTGACAGTTCTTATCCGATGAGTGACATTACCATAAACAGAAAAAAGAATTTTGAATGGCATGTAATATAAATGCCCTATGCACCTCTGTATTATTTACTGTAAAATTGTCTGGCCTCCTTTACGTGGTATGGAAGCAACTGGCCATTTGTTTATTTTCAAAAGCATGGCTTCCACAATGGGCTTACTTTCCCATCTCTCCTTCTCCAGCTAAAAGTATCTCTTGGTGTTTGTGAAAAATCTTCTTTTTAAGAGGCAAAAGCCCTCCCAAAAAGCTCAGTTGTGTGGGCTTTTTTTTAAACAGATCATCCAGATGAATAAGAACATGAATTTTCTAAAAGTGTAGACTAAAGTAATTTTAGAAAATGTTACTAGAAAGCCCTTACTATTTTCATATCAGCTATACAGCTCAAAAATCTTGTTCACTCTGTCTGAATTGGGAAGAAATTAATAGAATAAATCATAAATATCATACAGATTTCAATGACCTAGACTCCCAGGCTTGCCTTGAGGAGAAAACCGGTTGAGTCCCTTGGATGGGTTGTCAGAAGGTGGGAGAAATCGCATAGTGGAGTCCATGTAGGCTGTAACAGGGAGTGCTTAAAAATCATGTGCCAAGACTGTTCTGCTGGAAGAAACAAGGTAATCTTTCGCAGTGTGCCAGTGTGTTGGGTTTTCAGACCATGCTGGTGAGCATGGAACAAAGCAGATGCACAAGCCAGTGCTTGCTGTTTCTGTTTTCTGCTCTGGGTTGATGTCTAGCTAGATGTCATTTCCTTTGATATTCTCTGACTGTGGGACTGCTGTGACAGATTGCCGAGATGGGTTCATTTTCTTTGCTGGGATATCTTTAAGTTCAGCTAGTAATGTTGATGATTAAGGAGGAAGTAGCACAGTGGCATTTCTACACAGAATTAATTTTCTTTGTCAACAAGTTATTTCTTTGGGTGGAAGTTGGGAAGAGGTGGAAATCTGTCCTACTTCTTGCAACAGCTGGTACTGAAAATTCAGAAACAAAACCAGTCTTTTCCCACTTACCATTGTGCAGTGACTACTTCTGTCACATCTTCTCCTCAGGTTTTTATGCTTTGGAACTTGCACATTCCAGCTGTCTACAATGAAAAATGAGGATCTCGTTATCCTGAATCAGTCTGTCAATCTGTGAGGTGTAAAACAGTAGGTTTTTATCAGACTTTTAGGAGCCAGAAGGTCAAAGCTCCCTTTCATGCATGAAAGTAATGCATTTGCTTCTTGGGAGATGCTTGCTAAAATGTCTCGTCATCCTTTAAGGTTGAACTGCTTTGGTCTCCATGCCACTAAAGCACTTTGTTTGAAAAATGACAGTATGAAAAGGAATGTCCACGTGGAAGCTTCTCAGAGGATTTGTCACCTGATAATCTCGGAACAATTATGAGGAGATTGGGGGTGGGAGGAGGAATTCCTGTTCTGGAATGACAGGGCAGGAGACAGCAGCAAATGAGATACTGTAACTGTCTACTATTTCACTTCAAAGGACCCCCTCATTATCAGTCCTGAAGTTACCATGCTCCTTTCTAGCTATGAGAAAATGGAGGCATAGAAGAAAGCATTTACTTCTCAAGCTTGCCTCTCTTGCTAATGCACACAGTCTGAGCTATCTCAAGCCTATAAATTCTTGAGCTCACTCCTGAGTGCTAAAAGTGTCTTGACAAACCAGTGAACAGAACTTTCCACAGTGGATGTGAAAAGAAATATTCAGGCTAAGAGAGTACTCTGCTGTGTTCCAGAATGAAGGTCTGCATTTTGAGTGCCTTCTTGCCTGGCCTCTGTCCAAATTTGAGCCCGAGCAGACTGGGAAGGGAGGCAGTAACTGAAAGAAACAAGCCATGCACTGGATGGGTACTCAGTGCAAACAAAAGAGCCATCTGCTGACCAGACAGTATCATATTGTACAGGGTTTTCTGGCAGAGAAAGCAAATAGTGATACTGCTGTTGTTTCTGTGAGAACAATATATTTGGTGCTGTAAAGACTCCAGATACACTCTGATAGTATAGGAATTACTCTTTTACACCATTAGGTTGCTCCTTGATGCCACTCTGAGAGCCTGAAAGTAGTCTTGTCTGCTTTTTAGACTTTTATACAATACAAAGCAGTGGCTTGTTTGCATGGTGCCTGTTTTCTGTACATCTCTTTGATTGTATTAGCAAATTAAAAGCTGGTAACTGCTCTCCTTTTTTCCGTTCCTTCTGGACCCAGTGTTGGATATCGCCTTTGAAACAATCACTCTGACAAAAAATGGAGATTCTGTGGGAACTTGAAGGTGTAACTGATGTAATGGGGGAAGAAGGAAGTTTTTCTCAACTCCCTGTCCAAAATAACCCCAGTGCCCCCCATATCACCTCTCTGTTGCATCTTGGTCTTATCTTATGAAAAAGATGGTGGTACCTCAATAAAAATAGAAGTGTGATTTACATCAGTTGGCCCAAGGCTATATTGCATTATGGTGTATAGTAAAGGACCCTGTTATGCTACACCTCCTCTTGTCCCTAGTAAGTCTCCTGTAATCATTGTGGAAATATTGCTCATATGAGGAACAAGCTGATCTGTAGGTGTTCTTCCTTATGGCATTTGACAACCTGAGAGGGGATTACCTGTGTCATACCAAGCTAGGTGGGGTTCTATATGAGGCACTTGAATTACACCTCAGCTTGAACGTAAGTTTGAGTTTTATGGTTCATATGAAGTGGAGGGCTTTCAGTGCCCAAATGCTAGCTCAGCCCTCTGGGGATTTTGGTGAGAGTTTGGTTTCTTCAGAAAGACTTCAGTCCTCAGGAAAACGCTTTTGAAAGTGGACCACTCATACTAAATCTTTGGCAGCTGGGTCATTTGTCATCACCTCAGCACCAGTGACATCCATCATTCTTGGCAAGAAAAAACTTAGAAAAAGTGTAATTAGAAATTAGCCTTATGGGAGTTTTTAGTAACTAGAGCAAAGGACAAGATTGCTTTTAAAGAACAGATCAACTGACATGTAGCCCAGTCTGTACCCCTATAACTAGGTTAGACTGCATTACCTCTGCTCACAAACAGCTGGCAGAGCTGAAGTTGAGTACTAGGCTGCTTTAGATCTGATGTAGGCTGATAATTACCCTTCTCAGACACTGCAGCTTGTTTTGAGACTGCTTGTCATGTGAACATGAATGTGTCTTACTTTGAAAAGTCACGATGTCTTTGGTGATCTGATAAGTTGAGTGCACATACTGCAGGAAAATAGTGAACAGGGAAAGTAGGTTTTACTTGTCCAAATAACAAAAACCAAAACAACCCCCACCTAGGTGTCCTTTGAGTGCCAGCCTGGTTACTTGTGGGTTTGTGGCTCTTAATATACATTGAGCCATCATAGAACTTTTCCCTATGTTGAGATGTTTATAAAACTTCTATTTTGTGAATTTTTTGGTTTCTAACTGCATGTGGTTGAGTTTGCATGACAGTCTGCTTCTGTGTAGTGTGATGAATTTGTCTTTGGTTGCCTAGCTTCCTAGGGGTGCAAACCACTATCCCTGTCAAATTTATTGAATAGGTCTGGGGGAGGATTGGAGATGGCTAAATGGATAGATATGACCACAACATTCTTGAATATATCAATCTCATTGATACAACTTTGTAGAAAACAAGGTTCTCTTCAGAAACTTAGCAAAAGAACCAAACCCTAGAACTGAACCCTGAATCCTCAGTGGCATATGAACTTGTCATAATCAGTTCCCTGTGTGCTATTTTGGACACTTTCCTCCAGACTGAATGCCTGAGCCCATGCAGAATTTTTGGATGAATAGCCATTATTGAGCCGCTCCTTTATTTGCTGATGGATATCTCAGATAGCTACTCCAGTTTTCCCAACTGGCCTTCCAAGGAGAGCTTTTTTAAGACAGCTTTATTATTTTTAAAGTGTCTGATAAAGATGCAGTGACCTTCAAGCTAAAGCATGGAGTAGTCTGTGTTGCATAATTACATTTCAGATTTTTTTTTTTTAACTTTCCAGGTCTCCCATTAACGGCACTGCAGGTTTTGTCAGCACCTCATAAAAGCAGTATGCTACAAATGTACCAAGTCTTCCTCACAATGGCATGCTGGCTGCTGTGTGAGTTTCAGATGATGCTGATTTTTTCCAGACACTTTGCAGAACAGGAGGAACTGAAACAAAGACCGTGATGTATGAGGTTTAACAAGGCCAAGTACCGGGTCTTGCACTTCGGTCACAACAACCCCATGCAACGCTCCAGGCTTGGGGAAAAGTGGCTGGAGAGCTGCCTGGCAGAAAAGGACCTGGGGGTGCTGTTTGACAGCCAGCTGAACATGAGCCAGCAGTGTGCCCAGGTGGCCAAGAAGGCCAACAGCATCCTGGCTTGTAACAGGAACAGTGTGGCCAGCAGGAGTAGGGAAGTGATTGTGCCCCTGTACTTGGCACTGGTGAGGCTGCACCTTGAATACTGTGTTCAGTTTTGGGCCGCTCACTACAAGAAGGACATTGAGGTGCTGGAGTGTGTCCAGAGAAGGACAACGAAGCTGGGGAAGGATCTGGAGAACAAGTCTTATGAGGAGCAGCTGAGGGAACTGGGGTTATTTAGTCTGGAGAAGAGGAGGCTGAGGGGAGACCTTATTGCTCTCTACAGCTACCTGAAAGGAGGTTTTAGTGAGGTGGGTGTTAGTCTCCTGTCCTGATTTACTAGCGATAGGACGCGAGGAAATGGCCTCAAGCTGCACCAGGGGAGGTTTAGTTTGGATATTAGGAAAAATGTCTTCACTGAAAGAGGGGTCAGGCACTGGAACAGGCTGCCCAGAGAGGTGGTAGAGTCACCACCCTGGAGGAGTTCAAAAAACGTGTAGATGTGGCACTTCAGGGCATGGTTTAGGGGACATGGTGGTGTTGGGCAGATGGTTGGATTTGATGATCCTAGAGGTCTTTTCCAACCTTAACGATTCTATGTTCCCTCTTGGCAATTGCACTTCTCTTGGAGGCTTCTTTCCAAAGGCAGAGCGCTGTAAGGAAGGCTAAGTGTAAATAAGAATCAGACACTGTTTAGAGTGCAGAGGGCTGACAAACGGAGCCATTAATTTTCTTTTTGCAGTAGAGCACAAAGGATATTGCCAGGGCCGGAGCACCTGCTGGTGTAAATTATCATAGTTTTGCTGCTCAGGGGACTCATATCCCTTCATCCCAGCTGGGAATGTGTCACTGAGACATAATTTAGTGATTTACGCCATCAGCATTGAGGGAGGCAAAAAAGCAACATTAAAAAAACCCAGTATGCTTAGGTCAACATATGGGGCATTAAAGGCCTACTTTAAAACAAAACAGAAGAGAAGAAGCCTACACTTTGCAGTTAATTTGTAAATGGGGTTCTAGTTACTATTCATATGACTAGTGTGATTGTATGGGCAGGTGGTCTCGTCAAATATGAGCCTTTTTGTTTGTATTTAGTGGCTAAATTACTGGTTAAATAATACTAAGAAGTGCAAATTTGTGCCCTGCTCTTGCAAATGCTCAAGTATTCATATAAGCAGGTCATTAGACTTCAAAGGGGTTACTCACATGAGCAAAATGATATGCAGAACTGTTGTGTTTTCATTCTCTTTCTTCCAGGTTGGTGTCTCCTAGTGTAACTTCTGGTGCTTCATTCTGAAAACCAGACTAAGGTCCTCTGGAAATTCCTAGTGTAATCTCACTAGCTGCTAATAAACAGCTCTCTTATTTTTATTTTTTTCTGCGCCACCCCCCCCCCCCCCCCCCCCCCCCCCCCCCCGATTACTTTGCTGTGCATTGCTTCATGGATACTAATGAAAGGCTGAAATTAACTTCTGGCTGGTGACACTCTTGCCAGAACATGCAGTCTGGTCAGTCATCATTCAAAGACATGAGAGGTATATTACTCATCTCATTCTGGGATAGCCAGCTTGTCTATGTGCAGGGGACATTCCCGGTCCTGGGCAGGTGTCTGAAGAAGGCCAGGCTAACACAGCCAGGTTTGCAAGGGGCAGTGTGTCTCACTGCTGCTGAATTTGATAGGGATCTGCCTTCTTTCTCCCTCTGCTTTTTTTCTCACAATGATACTCCAGTCCAGTTGCATGGAGCTGGGGTGGGGGAGTGGAAGGAGGAGAGGTCAATAAAACTGTCCCATGGGCTGACAGCTAACCAAACCGGCTTAACACTCTCGATTGTTGGTACAGCGTATTTACCGGTGCATTTTATATTCAGAAGACTCAAGTGACTTGGTTTACAGATACAGCTCTGAGAGCAGGTACATGTGACCCAACAAGGGGGCATTACAGCTTGGCTAATTCAGCTTAATTAGTCCTGAATGCAAATGCACTTGATTCCACCAAAGTCGTGAGATGGATGTTGCTTCCATTACTTCCCACTGAAGTTTCGTATGTAACTTTGTATGCTCTGTTTGGGATGTAATGTTTTGCTTTTTAACCAGATTAGAAATCCTGTTCTTGTCCCCTCCATCTGCAGTCAACCCCTCTTGATGTCTGATTCTGACACTTCCCTGGCCTATCTACAGGTTTGCATCTGTGCCTCTTGCTTTGCAAAGGTAAACACAAACAAGTCCTTCATCTAACTTCCATTGAAGTCAATGAAAGTCTTTCCACTCACTTCAGTGGCAGTAGGAGTGAGTCTTTCATCTTTCCTTCCTAGAAACTGGTTGGTCCGGGTCCCTTTTTGTTCTTGTTCTGGCCTTTGTCCCCATAGTGTCTGAGCACTTCAGTCAGCAGTAGATTACTCTGTCTTGTTCTGGTAGTCTTATTCTCTGTTGTGTGATGGGGCTGGGCAATAATAGTGTCTCCATTATTCTGCATGTCCCCATCTTTAACTGAGGATAAGTGGCAAAGATGAAAGGCCAGATTTTCAAGATGTGAATGACAGCCTGGTGTGATTTTTCAAAGGTGTTTAGAAGCTTCAGAAGCCACCACTTTGTTCCTGTCTCTTTAAGCCCAGAACTGTCCTGAAAAGACCCAGCATTAAATAGCTTGGAAAAGGTTGTGGGGAAAGTCTGTTGCAGAGGAGCTGGAGATATCTGTTCCACATCTGCGTCTGAATGCTCCCTCTTCTGAAATACAGACACCTCAGCCTTGGGCTTCACCACGCACTGGTTCTACAGGCAAAATGTCACTCACAGAGTGACCATTATGTGAGTATGAGTAAGCTTTCAGAGGTAAAGAGCAGCCCAGTGACTTATTCCAGGGATGATATAGGAGACACAAGGATGTGACAGATCAGAGAGCTGCAAAACACTTATTCTAAGTCCTACTGCCTGTTGACATAAAAAGGCTCAACCTACCAGCTTTCAGCTTACCTAGAAGATTTTGCGTGGTTTATGGCTGCTCTGAGGTGCTCACATAGACATGCTATAGCAATTACTTGTACCTCCAAAAATTGAGTCCCTCATTAAGGCCTGGCCCAAGATGTGAAGACCTAGCATTTCACATGGAATCTTTGAAGTCTCTGAATGTTGAAAGTCTAATAGTAATAATAATAATTATAGGTAAACACACAAACGCTTCCTGAGTGTGTCACAACCACATGAAGGACACACTAAAGCATGTTGGTGAGAAGGCAAGAAGCAGCAGAACGAAAGTTCAAAGATCCTGACTGCACATCTTTGTAATAAACATCACTATTTTAATAGAAAATGTGTTCCTTTGTCCAAATTTTCTTCTCACTTACACTGTTACACGTTCAGGGCACCTCATAGCATAACTGAGTCACTAAGATTACAGAGAGAAGGACCAGTGTTTTCTGAGCTGAGCATGTGACTGGTCAGCTAATGATAGCTATCGTATAAAAGTGTTGCTGAATGATTGCTTGAAAGGTTCATGGCAGTCTATCTTTGCAACCTTGGCTGACAGGTGGGAGGAGGTCATTAAAATGATCTCTGGAGTATGGCACTGACCAAGCTTTGCTCCAAAAACTGCTGTGTTAGGGACAAGACTGAAGGCTTAAAAAACAGGAACTACCATCATGGGTTCCGGAAAGTTTGTGGCCTATAAGCTCAGGAATATTTTGAGCCAACAGAGTATAAATGGTGGGAACCCTGCTGTTCAAAAGACCTTTTCCAGTTGACAACAGACAACTAATTCTTCCTGAGCTTTAATAAAGCCATGTGCAGAAGGTGTTAACATCCTTTGTCAATTGATAGGGATGTGGCACTATACAGAAAGAGAAAAGTAAAGTTTTGAGCCTTCCCAAAGGAAACCTTTTGAAGCTACCAATCAGACATCCATAAGGACTGCTAGCTGGCTAATTTACTGTTTTAGTAGCCCGCCAAGATGGGGGACAGTATTGTTATACAGACCTGAGACCAAAATGACGCTGACAACCTGTGGGAAGCAGCAGTGGTGTGGTTTTCTTTCCATGTGCGTCTCATTTGCTGGATTTGATGGACAGGGGGTAGAGGGGAGGGAAGGGAGGACAGGGCCTTAATGCTAGATAACCAAGTCTTTCAGAAGGCAAGTCAGATCAGAAAAGAGTTTTAATCAAAAAATGTTTTCGGTTTGTTTTTTTTTTTCCCCCACAAGAGCTCAGAAGCTGAGGGAACAAAGCATGTGTGTGAATACAGTCTCAATTGCTTTCTCCTGTGGCTTTTGCACAGAGGAGGGCAGGATTCACATATACTTCAGGTGCTGAAGTTGGGTGCTGAGTGCAGGAGCAGAGCACTAATCTGTTGCCTGGGGCTGGGAGTTAGGGTTAACCCCTTGCATGAACCTCCCTAGCAAGGCAGGTCTGGCCATCCTCACCTTCGTAGAGCTCTTGTCATATGTGAAATGAAACATCTCCATGCTCTGCTGGACTTGCAGCCCTCAGTACCAGGTAATGAGCAAGGCTGCTTTAGAGCATCATTGGAGTTTGAAGCTAACCTGAGTATACTGGTGAACACACAGCATTCAAGGAGCTGTTGGGTTTAGAAGGTAGGGTATTGGTTCACTGCTGGGGTAATATCAATGCTTACCTTCACCACTGATTCCTTGTGCATTTTGGGGTAAGTCCTTTGCCTTTTTAGCACACAGACTGTTGTTGTGTTTCTGAGCCTGGGGTGAATGCTTTTTAAGTGGAAAGCTGTGTTATTTTAGTTTCGTTGTGTGGGTGAGGTATAATCCTCAAAAGAATGAACGGTCCTGTGCTTATTGCCCAATGGCCATTAAGGTCTCAATTACAAAACCATGTAGTGCTGAACAGAAAATTAAATCTGTGATTTATTTGCATTCCAGAGCTGAACTAGTGAAACATTTCCAGGTGGCCTTAGATTTCTTTCCAACAGCCTGGGCAATGTAGGGGGTCGGACTGAATGGCATAACAAATTACTCTGACCACAAAAATCTGTGACCTGCTTTCTGGATAGAGGTTTTTGGGAGGATTGTACTTTCTATGAAAGTCTGAAAGCTTTTTTCCCAAAAAAAGAGACATCCTAGGTACATTCATTTACAGTCCATAGTTGGGGGTTACAGTTTGAAATGTATGAAGGGAAAGGGGACAGCATTTTGGATGACATAGAGTGAAGTCTGTAAGTAAAAATGTAGTGGGCCATATTTTTAGGAAGGAGCAGCGCATTTACAAAATTATTTGGATGGACTTTACCAGGAGGTACCAGGCACACTTCTAGAAAATCTGAGGCCTTGTGGCTTTAACTTCCTGGAAATCATGCATTACTTTTGAAAATGTTAAGTCCTTAGGGCTTCTGGGTTGTTCTGAATCCCCAGGTCCACCCAACTGTCCTGTCACTCAGGCTCTGTCACAAGGATCTTCAGAGCTGCAAACCAGGGAAACTGATCAGCATTACAATAAAATACCTCCTGCTCTCCTGCCAAGAGTATTAGGCTGAACAAAGGTATTACCCTTTCTAGGAGATTAAATTATGCCAAGCACAGAAGATGAAGTGCCAGGGACTCGATTTCTGAGACTTAGCCACAGGATCCTTGCTGGCAATCCATGTAATTTATTGCAGAGGTTAAACAGCCTGCTTGCTGTGTCCAAGCTAACCTGACCTACTGTAGGGGAGTAATTTCTTCTTCACATCTATAAACAGTCTGGGTTTTTTTTTTTACTTCTCAAAGTGTAATGAGGGCATGTTTCTTCACAGCACCAAGTCCTGGCTGGTGTTCATGTCCTTTGTGCTTCCCTTACCTGAACTCAAGGGCTAAATGCTTGTTAAAAAATTGGGCTACGTATGAGGAAAAAAGGAAATTTGTGGTGTTTTTCAGAATTCCAGGGTAAAATAGGCCAGTATTGATAGCTGGCAACTACAGCCTTATAGCCCATATCTTAAGAACTGCCTTGTTTCAACTGCTAGCCGCCTCAGCAGCTATCCTTGTTGGCAAGCATGAGATGGTCTCTAGGATCTGATGCCTTTTCCATGTGCCAGTATCTGGGCTGAGCTGTGTCTCAGTCACAGTGGCTCCCATTCTCCCTCTGCACCTTTTTTTCGGTAGCTCTCCTGTTACTCACGAGCCCCCTTTGCTTATCTTTGTCTTTTGAGCTCCTTGGAGTGGGATCGGACATAGATTAGGTATAAGGAGGCACAGGACAGCATCTCATCCTGTTGGTATGACTTATGCTCTGTGCCCAGAGAGAGTAACTAGTTTTTAGCTCTACAAAAACATGGTTTTGTTGTCTTGTGAACATTAACCAGTTGTTTCAGATCATTCTATAAAGATGACCCATCCTCCTTAGGTTTTACTATCCTATAGCCTCTGAGTCATCCACTGAGTTTGCCTGCAAAGATTTGGCATCGTTGTCTAGATAGCGGGTAGTCAGACAAAACAATATTGCGGCAAGGATTGCATCTGGGGTTGTCGGTAAGACAGACCCACACATTTCTCATGATCTCATTAGCAACCACAGAACTTGGAAGACCTGTCACTGTAAAGACATATTCATATCAAGTCTATCCTCTTAAACTTCCATAATGCAAGATCTTACAACAGACTGTAAGGTAAAACACCTTGGAAAATTCAAGTATATCAGGTCAACACAGTAATCTAATTGAAATAAAATGTTTATTCCATAAGGTGTGCTGGCTGGTATTAATGACGTAGTTAGACTCTGTCAGTATATCCCAGAAGCAATGGTCATTTTGCTCCCTGAAGGAGGCGTTGGTCTGAAGCTAGTGTACCAGAAATGAGGTGGCACTTTGTGCTGGCTGTTTGCACATTCTTCCAGAATTAGAAAAAGTTTGTAATGCCTTGCAAGCACAGACACTCCTACACCGGGCACTCCTTTCTGCTGCAGATGTCTTTGGATCAGCTACAGTTAAGTGGGACAGCAGGGCATGCTCTTGTTAATCCCTCGCGACAGCAGGCTGTTTGGTTGGAGGTCACTCATGCCAGCATTTTATCAGCTCACTCGGAGTTCTTACGGCTCAAGCACCGTGCTTACTTCAGTGAGAAGAGAGTTGGTGTGTACGTGTGCATGTTGCATGTATGGTATGTGTAGGATTGGGTGACGCTGTTGTGGGTGTTTGCTAAAGGCCACCTGATCAGGAAGAGGAAGTTGACAAGGCCTTCTACAGACAGCTGGAAGTAGCCTCACAATCGCAGGCCCTGGTTCTCGTGGGGGACTTCAACCACCCTGATATTCGCTGGAAAAGCAACATGGTGAGGCACACACAGTCCAAGATGTTCCTGCAGAACATCGAGGATAACTTTTTGACACAGGTGGTGGAGGAGCCAACGAGGCGAGATGTGCTGCTGGACCTTATACTAACAAACAAAGGTCTGGTTGAGGATGTGAGGGTTGGGGGTAGCCTTGACTGCAGTGACCACGAGATGGTGGAGTTCAGGGTCCTGCGTGGTAGAAGCAGGGCAAAAAGATTACAACCCTGGACTTCTGGATAGCTAACTTCGGCCTCTTCAAAGACCTGCTTGGAGAAATCCCGTGGGTTAGGGCTCTAGGGGGTAAGGGGAGACAAGAGAGCTGGTCAGTATTCAAGTACCACTTCCTCCAAGCTCAAGATCGGTGCATCCCGGAGAGGAAGAAGTCAAGCAAAGGAGCGAGGAGACCCACACGGATGGGCAAAGAGCTTCTAGAAAAACTCAAATGGAAGAAGGAGGTTTACAGTATGTGGGAAAAGGGACTGGCCACTTGGGAGGAATATAGAAACATTGTCAGGGTATGCAGAGATGCAGTGAGGTAGGCCAAGGCCTACTTGGAACTAAATCTGGCAAGGGGTGTCAAGGATAACAAGAAGGGCTTCTTCAAATACCTCAGCAGTAAAAGAAAGACTGGGGAAACTGTGGGCCTCCTGCTGAACGAGGTAGGTGCCCTGGTGACACAGGATGCAGAGAAAGCAGAGTTACTGAATGCCTTTGCTTCAGTCTTTACTGCTAAGACTGGCCCTCAGGCATCCCAGCCCCCAGAGGTGAGACAGAAAATCTGGAGAAAGGAAGGTTTCCCCTTGGTTGAGGAGGATTGGGTTAGAGATCACCTAGGCAAAGTGGATCCTCACAAATCCATGGGCCTCAATGGGATGCACCCACGAGTGCTGAGGGAGCTGGCGGATGTTCTTGCCAAGCCACTCTCCATCATCTTTGAAAGGTTGTGGAGGACAGGAGAGGTGCCTGAGGACTGGAGGGTAGCCAATGTCACTCTAGTCTTCAAACAGAGCAAGAAGGAGGACCTGGGAAACTATAGGCAAGTCAGTCTCACCTCCATCCCTGGAAAGGTGATACAGCTGATGGCTGTGCTGCCATTCAGCAGGAGCTGGGCCAAGGGGAAAACAATGAAATTCAACAGAAACAAGTGTAAGGTCCTGCACCTGAGGAAGAACAACCCCGTACACCAGTACAGGTTGGGGGTTGACCTGCTGGAAAGTAGCTCTGCTGAGAAGGACCTGGGAGTGCTGGTGGACAGCAAGTTGACCATGAGCCAGCGCTGTACCCTTGTGGCCAGGAAGGCCAGTGGTATCCTGGGGTGCACTAAAAGGAGTGAGGCCAGCAGGTCGATGGAGGTTATCCTCCCCCTCTATACCACCCTAGTGAGGCCACATCTGGAGTGCTGTGTCCAGTTCTGGGCTCCCCAGCTCAAGAAAGACAGGGAAGTACTGGAGAGAGTCCAGCAGAGAGCTACGACGATGATCAGGGGACTGGAACATCTCTCTTATGAGGAGAGGCTGAGAGACCTCGGTTTGTTCAGCCTGGAAAAGACAAGACTGAGGGGGGGATCTTATCAATGCTTATAAATATCTAAAGAGTGGGTGTCAAAGGGATGAGGCCAGGCTCTTTTCAGTGGTGCCCAATGACAGGACAAGGGACAATGGGCACAAACTGGAACACAGGAAGTTCCACCTGAATATGAGGAAAAACTTCTTTACTGTGAGGGTGACAGAGCAGTGGAACAGGCTGCCCAGAGCGGTTGTGGAGTCTCCTTCTCTGGAAACACTCAAAACCCTCCTGGACGCGGTCCTGTGCCCCCTGCTCTGGGTGTACCTGCTCAAGCAGGGGGGTTGGATGAGGTGATCTCCAGAGGTCTCTTCCAACCCCTACCACTCTGTGATTATCAGCGAAGGGCTCTGTGGTTGTGAAGCACTCCCCTGTGTGTCCTGAGGATGGCTGAAGGGGTTGACTGGGTGACTGCAGTCTGCAGGCTCTCATGGTAGGCTGTATCTGCATGGATGTATGCAAAGTCACAAGAGGCATTAAACCCTGCTTAATGCTGTCAGTGTTGCCACATTTAAAATTCACAGAGCAAACAGATTTCAGGCTCCCCTGCTGCATGTGTTGGATTGCTTTTGTGCTGCTTTGTTTTCCAGTGTCCTCCAACTCTAATTTTCTCTTGCCAGCTCCACTGTAGGGGAAAAAAGTTGAAATGCAATTCATAGCTAATGCTTACTGAACCTTTTTTAGAATCCTGTGAGATATCTAAACATGACACACATTAATTAGCCAAACTACAGAGGAAGAAGTCTGCATGATGTAAATGAGTGCATTCTGCAGACTTCCTTTACTTGTAATGACCCTGTATCAAGGAATAGGTGATGTAAAATACATCATTAAGAGCAAAGGTAGGTGGTGCTACCCCAGGACTTCCAGTATCTTCTTTTTTGGCTGATTGCAGAGATCAGCATTTTCCAGCACCTTGGGCCAAATTCTCCCAGGAACTTGGCTCTTTGGAAAACCAAAGTACTTATTTAGATGCAAAGTTATTTTTAAACTGGTTTCCTAAGGAAATCAGGGATTAAGCATTCTCCCTGCCTGTCCCTCTCTGACCATCTCTGTCTTTGAGGGCTTACCCCTGAATAACTTCTGAATCCATTTGCTAACCACAGATGACCCAGCAGCAAACGGCCTCAGAGCATGTGAACTCCCTATCATAACTGATTTTTCACGAGGAGGTGGAAAGGCTGGTGAAACAGCCTCTTATCCCACTGAATCAACATTATCACATACATAATCAACATAATCACATTATCCCAAGTGAATCAACATGCCTGTTGTGAATCAGCTTCTGTTTGCTTAACCCGAGGGGTAAAAGGATGTAAAGAAGGGGGTGGTTTCACAGCAAAAGGGAGCTGGAAAGAGGGAAAGAATCCAGGGGTACTTGGGGGGCTCAAAAAAGAAAGGGAAATGAGAATAATGGGTACAAAGTTGTAGGAAACTACTTCAATGTGAGTGTTCCCATGGTGGCATCTTTGCTTGGGTTTCTGCTCCTGGGATGGCTCCATGAAATGTGGGCCTGAGTTAAGATGTACCTCAGAAACAGCTGAGCTGAGAGGGATGTGGCGGTAGTGTCTCATACTCCTGTGGGGTCTAGGTAATGAAAGATGTAAGAAAATGGACTAAAATAGGTGGGAATCTTTTTCTCAGCAGGCACCCTCATGATATCTACCAGCAGAGCAAGTGACCATGGTCAGAAGCCTGCCACGAAGACCAGCTCTGCCTCCCTCTGCTGTGGCATGGGCTGGGTGGGTCACTGTGCTGCTCAGGAGTTTGCATCGTCCCCATTGTCACCTGGAGCAAAGAGGTGGCGGGGCACTGGGATAATGCAGTGAGGACAGTGGTGATGGCTGTCCTAGCACAAGCTGGGTTGGGGAAGGATGTCCTTAGGCCCCTGACTTGCTTCTCCTCATTCACCAGCTGGGGCAGGAGTGAGCTTTGTCCAGCGTGTGCTTTAGGAAGGTGAAATCATTTATGTCAGCTCAGCCCACCCCTCGGTCTGATCTTAGTCCAAGGCTAGCAAGGGACTCTTAACACTCTAGCAGTGAGGAGAACCTAGAGACAGTAGTCCACAATGGTAAAGGGATGTCTTTGGAACCCTTATATCTTCCCATGTAACAGTGCACATAGATACTTGTGCTGTGACACTGGAGCATGATTGACACTGGGAGGAACATGAGGAAACTGTATGGCATGGGTCAAAGCTACTGCAAAATCCTGCTCCCTTAACTGAGATTACTACCCTCCGAAGACCTTAAGCTTCACTGAGCACATATGTGGATGAAGTATATACTTTAAGTTGAATAAACTTTATCCCATCCATATCTTTGTTACAGAAAGCAAGAATTTGGCCAAAGCTGTAAAAATACAAATTAAGCATTTTTTTTTTTGAACATCCAAAAGGTGGAACTGAGGAAAAGGAGATCTGAGTTCTGGTACCACAGCTGGTGCTCATGTAGTGTTTGATGTGTTTAGTGGCAATATGTTTGGTAATCCCTAAGGAGTGTCTTACTGTAACCCAGGCTTAGCATAGTGAGGTCAATTTACTCCAGTCCTCATACGCAGGTCTACCATCTCAGTCTCTGCTTATTTCACTACCATTACATACCCTCTGCACCTTTTCCAAGTATCTGTCCCCATGTAATCCCAGGAGCATGCAGGAGACCAAAGACAGTCACACAAAGGAAAGCCATCTAATGTCAGAGCCAGAGGGAATGTTGAAGGAAAGCTGTCCAGGCAGGTGGTTATGTTGACTTGGAGAGAATTGCAGTAGGTGATGCTTGGTGGCTGTGCAGCCTCTGCTTGAGTCTGTGCCAGGGCACTCAACTCACCTCCCAGCAGCCCTGTCTGCATCTCCTCATCAGTACTCCACTCAGCCAGGTGCTTCCAGCAACCTCCAGCATTTAGCTAGATCATCAGTGAGCTGGAGGTGAAGCTCTCCCCCAGGGGCACAGCTTCTTAAGCCTTTGACTCTGTGGGGATAGAGCCATCCAAAACTGATGGTGTACTGTCAGCCTGCTTGTTTCCAAATTGGATGTGCCTGTCTGTACATGCTGGTGATTGAAAAGGCCAGCATAAATCTCATGAATGCCATCTGTGAGGGGGCCCAACATCCTATGTGTAAACTCAAGGGCATTTTTAATGTTTCCTGAGGGACAGGCTTCTTGTGCACCAGGATTGGGTATGTTACCAAGTGGGCAGGCATTTTGCTCTACCAGCTGAACAAATAGCATTGCTCTACATATTTTGCCGTAAAAGAACATTTCTTGACCTGATACTTTCTACGTGCTGTCACAGATCCTGTCCTCCACCCCCATGCAGCCTGAGTGCTCTGTCACTGACTTTCTTTGGAATTGTGACATGTGTGATCAATGGTAATATAAAGGTTGCCTTACTTGGTGTCCCTGACAAAATCCCAGAACATTGCAGATGGGTTGGGACCTCTAGAGGTCTCTAGTCCAACCTCCCACACTGGGATCCACGTGCATGAAGAGTCACTTAAAATACATACATATCCATCTTCCTATTTTTTGCAGGAGCAGCCCTTCCAGGATGCAGCCAGCAATGCTATTGCACTAATAGCATTCACTGCGGTAATAGGGAATAAAACCGCTGCTTTTTGGAGCCTGTAATTATGCTGAGGCTTTAATAACAGGAAGATTAAAAAAAACAGGAGAAGAAGAAGCTTATGGGGAAGACACAAAGGTTATGTCTCTCAGGTTGTTCACCCACTCAAACAACTGGCCTGAGCAATTGTATTTCAAGCTGGATGACCTTATGCTAGCAACTGTGTGTACTGGTAGCAAAGGCAGCCCCCACTGTGTACAGCTGCAAGTCTGAAATCACATAGCTACAAGGGGAACTGGATGATGGGATTTGCACAAGTCACCTCACATCCTTAATTGCAGTTTCTGTACAGGAGTTGTTATCATACCCCTGCAATGCCTCCAGAAGGTCTGCAGCCAGGTCAGAGCCCACCATTCTTGCTTGCCTCAATTTCAGCTGAGGTCATATGGTTAATGCCATCTAGCTCAGTGGTGGTGCATCTCACAGCTGATCAACATGTCTGGGATGAACATCACGTTAAATTATTGCTTGTGGCATTCAACTGCGTTGCGCGCCTTTCTGAACAAGCAACACATAAGAAAAGAGAGGTCGTCAGAGCTGCTGTGTCAAAAAGCTACAGACAGGTTGCTGGCTGCATTCATGGTTCATTGCTTCCTCTGTGGATGTCCTGTCAGAAGGGGTTTATGGTCTCATGCATCACCTAAGCAGTCACCTAAGGCAGATGCTGGCAAATGATTGTTTCCAAATCTTACTGAAAAGTCTGCAGTAGCAAAAATGTTGTCTTTCTCTATACTGATTTACTTTTGCATATCAGCTTGGTTTGCTGGTTATTTGAGCTGTGGAGAAAAGTCAAATCCCCTGACAGTCTGACAGTGCCTGACTGGGAAATTAATCTTTTTTGTGTGTTCACCAGGGACTTTCACACCGAGGAGTTAGCAGAGCTAAAGAACAAACTCAAAGACCTAACTTCCTGTGTGAGACAAAAATAAATAAAAATGAAATGGCACAGCAGCCAGCTGTGCCTTTGCATGGTCATAACAGCTGGGGTAGCATGATCTCAGAGCTTGGTCCTCGTGACAGCTGTCCCATTATTGACGTCTGTGAAGGATCTGGATTAATTTTCTTCATAAACGTGTGAGAGGCAAAGGGATGTCCCCCCTGAGAAAGAATGCTGAGATAATTCTGTTGTTTCCATGTTGTTTCCAATGCCAATAGACTATTCTATTTCAGTTAAGCTTCATATACCAGATCACTTTAAGTATGCATGCTCCAGTTCAGACTGCCAAATGGGGATGGCTGGGGGGGGGACATCATATTTTACAGTACTTGGGGTTGGGGGTGAACAACACATCAGTGAGTTTTCCCTGTGCCATGCATAATCCAAGTGTTTCAGGGGTTTCTAAAATGTCTGCCCTGGATGCAGAAGTCCCACCTGCCTCCTCCAGACCAGCAAGTCCAGCCCATTCAGTGACAGTGCTCACGCCTCTGAGCTGGTGGGGATATCAGAAAAATCTGCTTTCCTCAGCCGTGCCATTTGCAGCAGTGATGGCACACAGGCAACACATTCTCACTGTCCACTTCACAAATGAGATCACAGGACAGCCAACATGTTGTGATCTTCTAGCTTTCTGCTATATGGCTCTTACTGTGCTAGCCCAAGTTGCCACATGCAGTTTATACAGCTCTGGGGACAGGCATGGAAATCCTCACCTGGGCTGCTGTGGAGACTCTCTGTACTTTGACTGATGTGCAGTGGTGTGCTGGCACTTAACACTCTTCATGCTTAGTCCAAGAGGGAAATAAAACTCAGGAAGTCTGTAATGAGAATCATACAGTTCTGGTGGGAATGGACCTCAGTGCTCCAGAGGGCAGAGCTCACCCTGAACCTCGCTTGAGGGAACGATGTCATGCACAGCTCCAGCCAGTGGTATATGACACACACCACTCCCAGACCCTCTAAAGGCATGCCTGCTTCCTTTTCATGGAGCATATGCTCTGCAAAATAAAAGCATTACATAGATTGGGGATCCATCTGAAAGGTAAACAGAAGAAGTAAGGAAAGAGAGAGGATGTGCTTTGAATACAGACAAACTTTTCATTGAATTTGAAACGGAGGACCAGCAGATCTTCTGGCTCTGATCTTCATCACCTGCTATTACGCAGCTGCCAATGTGTTGAGATCAATACCTTGTTTTAACTTGTACATATCTTCCTAGCCTGACATAATGTGATAGTGTCAAGAGGCAGTGACTTTGTGGCTTCCCTCTGCTGTTGGTTACAGTGTCATCCATCCTTCTCATTAAAAGGATAGACCTCATTCCTAGTTTGAGTGTATCCACTTCCAGCTTTGAGCTCCTCTTAAGCCTTTCTCTGTTAGATGTTAAACGCTGTAGGATGTGGCATCCCTTCTTTTTAAAATGGATTATTTCTGCATTGTGCTGTAGTGCAGAGATACCCAAAGACTCTAAATGAGCAAAGCTGGTTTCAGAGAAGTCTTGATATAGCAACATATGCCTTTTTTTTTTTTTTTGAAGCAGATGGTGTTGGTCACAGTGGAAGAAAGCACATGGGGAATGACATATGCTTTTGGGCTGATTTATTCTTGTGGGCTGGGTTGTTTTTTTTCAATCACTGCCTTGCTATGCAATTAATTAGTACTTTTCTCTGCCTCAGTGTCTTGCCTGTAGAACTGGATTCAGTAATTTTGCCTCAAAACACGTGAGTGCTGGGACATTTCAGTGACATCCTTAACCCCTTTTGCTCTGTATTTCCAAAAATGTAACATAAAATGCTGTAACTTCCCATCACAGCAGTGAGAACCCTGAAGTGCTTTGTTGCCCTTACTTTAAATTATAATTATGCAATGTGAAATACATGGCTTGACTTTCCTCAGATTTGCATGGCCCCAGTTTCCATACCCTGTGCCAATTCTGAGCTGCTGTGATTCCACTGTGATTCCATCACTGCTGTGGAGCTGATGTTATACACTGGGAAAATTAGCTTGGGTTCTGCCTGGCCCACTAGTGAAGTGCTGTCCATGAGAGTGTCTCTCCAGCTTTGTGTCCTGCACTGCAAAAAAACCCCTGCACGTCTCCTAAGAATGCTTAGGCTTGTCTGGCTGTTGCATTTGTGTTGGTCCATGCTCTGCAGCCTTTTGATGGCTTCCTGTCTCATCCATACTAAGTATTTTGGTGATTGTGTCCTCTTGAATATTTCCCACCCTTTCCAGGCATTGGATTGGGTCCAATATTTGTAGGAAGCTCATGCAAGTCTGCGTGAAATTGCCTCTTCTAATGATTAGGGATCTACACAGAAACAGACACTCAAGCTCCTTCCAGTGGGCTGAGACTTGGGAAAATCAGCTTGGACCATTTTCTTCTATTACAGTGGGGTGTCATGAACAATCTCATCCCTGCACCTTGGCCTCAGAGAGGATGTAGGCACCACCTCTGTATTAACTGTGGCTATGTCAATGGCTGATGGCATTACAGTAGCTTTTCATTAGGCCACAGCAGCTATCCAAATCCACTGAGAGAGCTGAGTTTGAAGGTAAATAAGATATAAGCCTGATGCTGAACCTCTGCTGAGCCAGAAGAGGAATAGCAAGTGTTATCAGCCCTGCGACCTTCCTTGTGGCTTGTGGCGGCATGGTCTTGACATCCAGGGAGGGTGGAGGGGGTAAGCCTGGTGCAACACTTGCTCTATGCTCCCTCTATAGAGTCATTTCCCTCCACCTGCAGGCTGGAGGGGTAGGTGATCCAAGCCTGGGAAACTCAAGAGTTGATCCTATATAAATAAAAATGGTTGTTTTAAAAAGCAGATAAGAAACAGGTCCTTCTCCTCTTCCACCCACCTTTTATAAGATGGATCAAAAGCAAAGCATGGTGTGCCACCACTATGAAGACTTAAAATAGTGAACATCATTTCAATACAGTGTGTCTACATAGGCTTCCTTGTGCAGAAGTTGATATGTGTGAGGATTTAATCAGTGTATGAATAATAACAGAACAGAGACAAAGAACAGCAAGTCAGCAGAGCTCTCTGCTCACCACTTAATGGTTATCTGCCTGTGTTTATCTGTACCCATACTCTGTGTATCGCTGAGTCTCAACATACATTAGCTTTGCTGCTTATGCTGGTTTAGCACCCATCTGCCAGATCTTCCATGAGGGCAGCACTAGCAGCCTGAGCTCACATGGTCATATGTCATGTTTTATTGTGAAAGACTCAGCTTTTTTGTTTATAGATCCTAGATACAAATTTCAGATAAGTATGATGAAATAGCGGGTCTGTTTTGTTTTGTTGTGCTTTTCCCATATGCTAAATACCACAATGAAACATGCTCAAACACCTACTAAAAAGGAGCCATCTGGGAGGTATTTAGTTTCACAGCCAAATATGGACCTTGGTTGAATCAAATTCCAGGATGCAGACATTTAGGATCAAATCTAGATCCAAAAGTCAAATTCCAAACTTCTGTAAGGTATGTGGAAAGCAAACAGCTGGAGCCATTCACCGTGATCATAGAGGAGTAATCCTTTAAAATTTCTGGGTTTTTTTGCAGAGCAGAGCAAAGTCAGCCTGACTTAGAGCAGTTGGTCCCATCTTTCCTGTCCTTGTCACACATAGTAATGCTGCACTTGGAACAGAAAATGCTGCAGTGGCAGCATGAGCATCCTGCTAAACAAAGTGCTGGGGATTGGCAGCTGAGGTGTAGCACTGCTGCACCCTGCCTCGCAAAGAGGCCAGCAACAGGGCTGAGATCTGTTCCTAACCCCGCCACTAATTCTGCAGGCATCCTGGGTGAGCTGCTCCACATTCCACCCTTTGTCTTTTCTCTGTGTCATAAGGTCTTCAGGTCAGCGGCAGAGTCTCCCCATGGTGCTACACACAGTGGAAAGATATGTGTCTAAGGCCACTTGGCAACACGTCAATGAGCGTGATGATATGACACAGTGTTTAGGTTTTACAGGGTTTCATCCCCTCTTGATGTACCACACCGTGCAGCTGAGCGTGCTCACCTGCTGGCCAGAGCTAATTCGTCCCACAGCTGCTTGTCTTTGGGAATGACCTGATGCCACAGATGCCCTTTGGGTGTACACATGCTGCACCTCTGTTGTTAGACAGCACACAACTCAGACCAGCTCTGTCAGAGGACTGGGCTTTCAACCTTGGTCTTGGCTCAAGGGTGGAAGAGCTGCTTCCCGTCCATGCTGCAAGGTGGAGATCATTCTTTGTGGCCCTAAATTAGTTTTTAATTTGTACTGAAATAGGAGACAGCAGGAGTGAGCACAAATCCTGTTCTCCTACACAGAGTACAGCAGAGGCAGCTGAGTGCATGAGCCAGGCTAATGTCAAAGCCATTCAACCTGGGGCTTTGAGCCACATCACTGTTTCTGATACAAAGTGCAGCAGTGTTTCAGGTGATTCACAGCTGGTGACTGTTCATTTGGTGGTTGGTTGGGTTTTTCTTTTTCATAGTGCCAAATTTGTTGCTGCATCAGACACGTGCTGTAGCGGATGCCTTATGAAGCATGTGTCTACTTGCTTTCATGAGCATGTGCTACAGCACTACTTAAGGGAGGGGAAGGTTTGTGTGTAAACAAAGGTTTATGACATGCATTAAAAACGTGTCACATGCAGTTGTGAAGCACAAACCTCCTCGTAAATGTGGCAATACAAACACAAATACTCTAAGCGGGGCTTCCACACTGACACTTTGGGTTTGGTTTGGCTGTGATCTGGAGAGAAAAATTTCTCTTTCAACGCT
Source organism: Morus bassanus (assembly GCA_031468815.1). Lineage (NCBI taxonomy): Eukaryota > Metazoa > Chordata > Aves > Suliformes > Sulidae > Morus > Morus bassanus. Next base: position 34,524,209 of record CM062600.1, read on the forward strand.
GGTATGCCCTGTATATTTCCAAGAGAGGAGTATGGAGTGTTTCTGTTGTTCTAAGAGGGGGCAGGAGCGCTTGCATTTGGGGTCTGATCTGGCTGGTATAAATGGAAAGATAACTGCATAAAAGCAGAGACTCTGTTGGGAACAAGAATCTGTAATGACATTTTTCATTTTTATAAGGCGTGAATCTTCTTCTCATCATTTGAAGCAAAGCAATAAGAACAACCAGCTTACCCATAAGGGAGAAATGAGAAGTCACTGCTGCACAGTTGTTTTTTGCCTTCCTGGAACAAACAGGGATAGAAAGCTGGAAGGCAAGGGGTTCTTAGATGTCTCTCTTCTCAATTGCTAGCCCATATCTCAGCTAGTCATGCCAGTAATGAGAGGTATCAGACTATCTTGTCCAGGAGCTGAGAAACTGAAATCATCTTTCTGCAGCTAAGATTGTCTCTAGGTTGATGGGCATTTATTCCTTGCACCAAAATATAAAAGCTGTTGATTCAAATGGCTTGGGAGTTGGGAATTTTGTTTGCTTGATCTTCTTGAAGCATCCCTTAAGAAGCAAGCATGAGATTTGCTGATCTTTGCCACCCACCACACTCTGACTGTGGCTGGCCGGGTGGCTGTTTCACATGCCAGAGAAGGATTTCCCAGAAGAGGTGAAACTTCCAGGACGTTTAGGCTCAGCAACTCTTCCTGGCATGCTTTTTGCCAAATGCATTTGCAAACCTCACCAGGGTCCTGGCGAGCCTGCCCGGATCAGGCGTGTCCAATTATGCACACACAGCAGCATCCAAAATAGGCCGCCACTCCTGGCATGCAGCTCCGCAGCACCGAAAGCACACTGGAGCCGCTCCATTGCAGCCAGCGGACTAACAGCACTTCACTTTGATTAACATGCCTCCTGTGGTTTTCTGATGGAAATCTCTGCAGCAGCAGGCATGAGGCAGTAATTTGGTGCAAGACCTCTGCTCTAAGGTATATTATGCATTAGCCTAACAGTTCTTTCTAGAAGTGCTTTTGGATCACTGGATGATGCTTACAGTACATCCTTTCTTGGCCAGCAGGTCTGTGTTCCTGGAATAGCAAGGTGTGCTCTGAAACAGAGACATTTCTAGCTGGGCTGCTGCTTCAAGGCCAGCTGTGACTCTGGTTGCTTCCAGAACAGATGTGTCAGCTTAGCAGCTCTCTTCTCACTGAGGCTGTGTTTTAGCTAAACCAGCAAAAGAAAACAAAATTCAGGTGCTTTCTCCTCGTTAATCCCCCTGTGTAACTGTGGCAGGCAGTGGCTCAGGCTGAGGCTTCTCCACAGTCACTGCCCCAGAAGCCTCAATGCAATTAGAGATTTTAGTGGTACCTCCTGTACCACAGTACACTAAGGCGTTAGTGATCCACACAACAGTTAACGGGCGGAGGCACAAACCTGCGCAGGGCTGCATGGGGTTGCAGGTCCAGCGAGGTCTTCAGGCACTGCTGTGCTGCAGACATCCCTCAGCTGCAGGGCAGCCCCCCCACCTCACCGTGATGGGGGAACCTGTGGGGAGCTCCCACTTGGTACCAGCAATTACACCACCTGCATGGCCTTGCCTTTATCTAAAACTGCAGCAAGAAGATGTCATTTGAACATTGTCTTTGTTTGACAGTAGGAATGATGAATAGAGTTGTTTTCTTGTAAGAAAATTCTATAATGTCTCAAATGACCAAAATGGGATAACTCTTCCACGGACTGGAAATGCACAGCACACTGCACATGGGTTGGATCATTAGACGGTGCTCAACTCAGGGTTGCTAGCATCTAAAGAGACATAACATTATCTACAGTTCTCTCTCTTTCTTTGTAGTGTTAGCTCTAATAAAAAGCATGTAAAATGATACTTCACAAAGTTGGAGTGCCTTTCTTACAGGGAACACGATAGACCAGCACCTCCTGGTGCAAAAGCACCACTATGCAGGCAAGAGTTTACCACTGTAAACAAGTAACAAATAGCTGGATGGAACATGGAAGTTCACATTGAAAACTGAGCTCTGCAAAGAGAAATCTGATTTTGCTGAGGTGAGACTGCTGCTGGTCTATTTTAGCTTAGGCTTTTTTCATGACTGGCTCTAAATATCCCATGGAAAGCCCAGACCCTGCAAACTGAATTAATACATTTACAGACAAGCAAAAAAAAATAAAGGGTTTCTTTAAAAATCCCTAAATTATATCTGATAGTGCATTTGAACACAAGGATAGAATGATGAGGAGAGATCTGCTACGGTTGGCATGGGGCTAGCTAAAGACACCCTGTCTCAGAAGTAGAATAATTAGCAGCAGCCTCAGGTGTTTTGATTTCAGCTCTTGCAGTCAGGCTTGGAGGCAGTTCATGTGCATTTCCAGGTGCTCTACCACCAACTCTCTGAAGGTGGTAGTGTTCTCTTCTCCAAACTTTCAGCTCTCACTCCAAATTAAAAAGTTAAATGCCTGTCTGCTGTAGGGATAAGGAAGAGCCAAGCCAGTGGGCAGAAAGAAAGTCAACAGAGGGAAGCCCTTGCAGAAGCTAATCATCTGCACTGTCCTGGTGAGCTGAAAACTGTCCTGTTAATCTCAGTGAAGAAGGATCTCTGCTGTGCAGTGCTGAAGGCTCCTTCTCCCAGGGTGTTAACTCGTTTATCCCTTTTTGGAGCAAAGTGAGGGAGGAACACAAAGATGCATAGAGCACTGTGGTCACCGCCTCCTTTTGTCGCTCCAAGGAACGGTATAGAAAAGGAGATCCTTCTGCTTGGGCCTGCCCATGTCCCAGGGAAAGGAAACTGAAAAATAAAGATGCAGTGCAAAAGTACTTAGACCTTCTGCACTGTCTGTTCTCATTATGGTGACTCGTGTAGGGACAGAAACACTATTTTGTGGAGGGAATTGGAAATGCATTCCACTTCATTCTGCATTTGCAAATGCCAGGTCTTGTTCAGAATAATCTCCACTGGATCCAGTAGTGGCAACCCGCAGTTATGAGTTCTGCAAGCTGCCTTGTCCCTTTAGCATACTGGATGCAATTTGAAAAAAAAGAAGAAAAGTTTATTGGCAAATCTATAGGTAGGCAAGGAACCAAAGGTCTTAGGGAATCAAAGGTCATAGTTCATAGCAGTGCAGTACTTAAACTTGGCTTTCGAGAATCTCAGTTTTGTACATATCCTGCCTCAGACAGGAGGAAAGTTTCTGTAAGTTGGTAACACCCTGTGTGCAGTATTTTGTTGAAAAACATCCACAGTGACACTTGAAGGCTATCTACCATGTTATGAAAAACAGGTTGTGACATATATGGCATGAGAGACTGTATGCATGCAGCAGCTGACCTGGGATAACTTACTTTACAACAATGAGGCACAGGGCAGCTGAAGCTCTTAAATACCTGCTTGGTGGTTTGTGTCTGTAACTAGTCATGAAGCCACAAACAGGGCCAGATCTGTGATGTGGGCAGTAGCGTGGGCTCCATGGTTGATGAATGCCTGGACACTCATGTTCTATGCTAACATTGGCAGAAAAATTACTTCATAGAGGAAGACTTTTCCAGATCTAAATTCTGCTTCTTCATATGCACAGAATTTTCCTTAAACTTTCATTGTGTTGCACAGCACATGAAGTTACTTCTTGTGCTTTACTAACAAGCCTCCACTGTGCATACTGGTCTGTATTATCAATAGCTCGTCAGAGACATGGTAAGAGCAACATCCCTTCAAAGCACGTGGTTCTGTGGATACCGAGATGGCTGGTAAAGCTGGGCTGCTGTCACTTGCCTTTTGTTTTGGAAGAAGCAGCAAGGCAGGAAAAAAACCCCAAATGTCTTAATGCTAAAGTCCTTCAAGCTGCTTCAGATGGAGCAACCATGGCCAAAGACACTTGGAAAAACCCTGCCCTTGTGATGACATATGGGCTGAAAGTTTGCCAGTCGGAGTGATGTTTCCACTGCCAATTTTCCGCCGTTAAAGTATGTCAGTTTGTGAAAGGACAGCAAGCATCGCGAGGACAGCATATACTTTATTAACAATTATTCACTTGTCATCTTAAATAAAAGAAGATAAAATACAATATTTAGCTGGAACGTAGGTTGTTAGGGTAAGTCTAAGACATGTGAGATATAAAATAGGTTTTTCATGTCTTTTCTCACCAGCTCAGCCATTGATCTGAAATCAAACCAAACCAAACAAAGCCTTGTGATGCTGGCTTCTAAATGTCTCTCCAGGAAGCAGCTTGAGATGGAGACAGGAATTTAACTTAATCATACTCAGAAAACAAAGAAACAGAAATTACAGCATCGCTGGAGTCACTGAAGTATTTTGAGCTGCCTTCTCAGAGTCTTAATAAAAGATGGATAAACAGGTTCCAAAAATATGTGAAACCACCACACCTAAACCCTAGCCCATTCCTAGCATTAAAATGTTAAATTAAAAGAAATGTTTTCAAGGCTTTGAAATGTTTGGTGATTATTTATATGATGGCAGTGCCTTCAAGCCCAGACAAAAATCAAGGCCCCACTGACCACGCACAGCTCTTGCCACTTAAACAGTTGGGGGTGCACTTCCAAAAATGCCAGTGTACTGCTTCTTTTAAAACTGGGCTGCTGGCTGCAGTGACTTGAGAAGGCTTCAGAGGACCATTCTTAGGCACTGTCAGACTTTTAACTCCTTTCCCCACATCTTTTTTTGATTGTGCTTTCTTTCTAAATGCCTTTTCCCTTCTGTTAAACGTGCTTCCAGGCCCCCAGTGGTGCAGCAGGAGAGGTGGCAGCAGTATGGGGTCTCTGCTTAGTCCCTGCTGGGGCTGGCAGCACTGCTGAAGTTCTGGCACTGCTTCAGCCCAGAGGACGGTCTGGAGTACTGGGGGTCATTTTGGCAGGTACTCAGAGCCTCCACGCTTCTAGGAAGCACCCATGATTATGGATAAAGATGGGTTATGCCTCCAGAGGCTGCAAGACGTCTCGTCTAGTTTCTGAAAAGCAAGCTATCACCATGTCCCCAGGTCCTATAAATCAGGGCTGAATTTTTTTTCATGATTATCAGAGTATGCTGGGCCTGGAACTGAGTTTGAGCTCCATCACCCCCCCCCCCCCCCCCCAAGTACTGTCTGAAAGACAGTTTTCAGTTCATGTGTCTCTGACATCTGTTTATTGTGGAGTGCCTGTGAATTACATTACCAGGCTTTGCTAGCATGATTATGTATAAAATGTTGTCCTCTGTGGGGGAAGGGAGTTGCATGCATACCTGAGTACCGGCCGATGAAATTGCAAGCTGTGTACCTCCACGAGGTAGTTCACATAGTGATTTGCCAAGGGGAAGGCTCTTTGCTGTTTTCCTTTGCATGCCACTCTGCAGTGGTCCCTGCCACGGATGGCTGGGTACAGCACCTATGTAGGATCAGAAGTGTGGCCTTGGCCTCTCTAGTATTACCCCACAGTCAACAAACACTGTGCTTTTTAAACCTTTGCACATCATCCACCTGTCTGACTCTCTCTGTGAAGATAACCCTCAAACCACATTAAATTACTAGTACATGGGGAAATTTTTTGTGAGTTCCCAGAAGTTTGGTAGATGCAATAAGGGTAAAATAAATTGACTGATTAGATTCATTTTACCCACTTAGCTTGAATGTGGGGACAAAGGTTATTTTACCGCAAGTGTTTATCTTACTGGTTATGATTCAGCTTGCCAACTGTTGCCATATGACCAGAACAAATTTATTCTCATAACTAGAGAAGCATTAATAAACATTTTATCAGTCAGATGTCTAAAAATCTCGTTGGCTGTTCCCATGCATGTCCCCAGCATGGAGGGCAGCTGAACTGAATGGCCTGTTTGCTTTCTGCTTCCCCCATGGACTTCTTAACTTCCTCTTGAGAAGAGCTAAACAAACTGCTTGACGCATTTAATGCTGAATCAAAAGCCTAGTGCAGAGGGTGAGTAGTTCGCTAAATGTCCTGGAGGGCTTTGGTCATGCTCATCAGCTTAATGTTGGCTGTAACCGTCAGGTTGGAGCCATGCATATGTACCCGAGGCTTAAATAACCCAAGTCTCACTGAGGCTGTCTTTGGTTATTACTTTGCATAGTCAGGTTTTTAAGTGGAGGCAGCTCAGAAGTCACTGCTGTACGCCTGGCCGAGCTGAGCTGCCACCTGCGCATCAACTGTCCGGGCAAGAGGGGGACCTGGACCTGGAAGAGGGACATGCAAGTACCTGACTTCGATCCAGCGCTCCTCACAGCAGCCTGTGGAGGCCTGGCCATACTGCCTGTGCCCCAGTAAACATCAGCCCTGGCACAAGCAGCCTGGCGTGTCAGCAGGAGCCAAGATCTATTTTCAGGAGCCAAGATCTATTTTCATGTCAAACAGTCCCCTGAAATAAATAAATAAATAAAACTTGAAAGAAAATATCATCAGAAACCATCCTGAAACAGATAGTGAAAAGATTTCTTCCTGATGCATGCAAAGTCAATTAGTGTGTTAGTAAATACATGCTGGGAGACATGATCATAATAGGAACAATCAGGTCATTTGAATAGCCAAATATACTTTTATGCCATATTTGTTTACCTTGTACAGCGTATCCGCGATATGCATGTAAATGCCAAAGTCTATTTCTTGTTAATCCCTCCTCCCCTCAGCTATCAGTGCGGTTCCTTGTTTGTACCTGTCAAGGGTTGCTGAAACTTACAACTGTTGGTTTAAGCAAATGCGCAGTCCTTCGCCAACAGGAATATCCTGTTTAGGGGAGCGCTCTAAGGTGCCAGTTATATAAACTTAGCTGTATACTGTCACAACAGACCACTCCATGAAAAAATGAAGACGCGTTACAAGAAAGGGAGCCCCTTACTAGAAACTTAACCATTCGTCTAAGTGTAGACACCAATTTTCCTATGTTAACATGGGCTGCGAATGATTAATTCCCGGTTATCTGCTGGCAGTGGAGAAAGCCCCTCTTGGTGCAAAGAGGCTGGTAAGATATGACAGCGTCCAAGTGCAAATGAAGGCAGCCAAACGTGAGGACTCCAACAAGTCTGGTTCTCGCTTGAGCTGCAGCTTATCAGGGGAACAGGCCAGCACATAAGCACGGTCCCAGTCATTATACTCGGGCCTACGCCAAACAGACTTCAGCCTAAGCATGCAAAGCGAGTGGGAATAGGGAAGTGATCTTTGTTCCTCTTCGAGGTGTAGGAAGCTGAATCGCAGGGAAGTTCTGGCACTAATTCAGCAAGGTGCTTAAGCCTGTATTTAATTTTTAAGCTCTGAAATGCGTGGGTGGGAGCTGGCTCCATGAAGTCAAAGGCAAAACTCACATGAAGTAGGATTTTGCCTTCTCTGACTATGAAAGTGCTTTGGGAGGGAAATAGCTTGCCTCAGGTCACACTGGGAGTCTGTGGCAGAGCTGGGAACTGATGCCAGGTCTCTGGAGTCCCAAACTAGTGCCTTAACCTGTTTTTGACTTACTGCACGCTTCCTCCCAAAACATCATTGGATGTACTTAGATACACCAGATATCCCTGAACGACTATAAGCCCATCACTTGTTTTGGCCAGCTTTAGAGGGTAGGATGAAAAATACAGCTTTTATTTCATCCTCTGAGTGATGTTCAAATAAGATACAAACGAACCTGAATGGGTGCTCATGCAGGATTGTGTTATGCCATGTACCACACTACAGAATCTCGTTTTTACGTATCAGCGAAGCGTGCAGCTAAAAGCCAAGTACTATGGCATGTCATTGGCTTATGTAGGTGGCCCACTGCTGTACTGATCTTCTTTCCTAGGTTTCTGAAGCTGGAAGGCACTGCTGTGCTGGGATTGCTCAGAGATTTCCTCCAGCACCAGCTGCACCATGCAGCCAGCTCCGTGCATTGATTTATTTACTCGGATTGATTCTGACCTAAAACGCCGCCGCTCAGCCCGAACTCCTGACACCCCCGCCGCCCCCCAGCCCCCACGAACAGGCTGTGGTCAGCTGGGGCGGGCTGCGCCTGCCTTGGCAAAGGGAGCGGCGCAGAGCCTCCCGAAAGCCTTCCGGCGCGGCCACCCGCGCCCGTGTCTGCCGTGGGGCTGCTGGTGGTGGGTGGGCAGGACGGGAGAGCTCCCGGCGCCACGAAAACCCACGCCCGGGCACCCCTCCTTCCCCCGGGCGCTGCGCTTGGGCGAGCGGAGCGAGCCCCCCCCGGGCCCCCGCAGGGGCCGCCCGCCGCGGGGGCCGCCGGAGCCGGCAGTCCTCACGGTGGCACTAGAAAACAACGAATGGCGGCGGTGGGAGCCCGGCTGCCGCGGCTCTGCGGCTGCCCCGGCCCCGCAGCCGGGCTGGTACCGGCGCCGCCAGATCCTGCCTTGCGCTCGGGGTGTATCCCCGTCCTCTGTCGGCAGCAGCAGACGTTTAGGGTGAAGTCTGCACCTACTCTAAAGCCCGCTTACGCTTCTGGAGTATCTCTAAGCTACGCAGATGTGAATGCTGCCTGAGCTGTTAACGCTTGCTAAAGGGCTTTCATCCAGCCTCCAAGTACCAGAAAGCAGTACCTCATTTTAATGCCTTCTTTCATGTTCTAGCAGCAATACTTCATCTCGTTTGCCTTCTATAAAACACTAGCATTAAAATGAATGAAAAAAAAAAACCAAAGCCAACAACACACAACCCGACAAACATCTGGAAACATGATTGTTCTCAGTATTCAATTAGTATTGTGGTTATTCACTCCTGAAAATCAGCATACGGGTCTTCCCACCTGGGAGAAAGGCAATAACTCTTTCTTGTTTATTGGTGCAGCTTCAGATGAGCCAAATTCTGCTCATGTGGCCTTTAGAAACCAGGCACAGCTGTGTCTCTGTAGGGCCCGATTCAGGCAGGTAAAAAAAACATATGAGCAGTACCTGAGGGGTGACAAACAAAACCTGGGTTACATATGTGCCTGTCAAAAACAGAATGTGAGGAGGAACACAAACACAGCCAAAGGTTTTCACAAGAATTTAATGATGTTGGACGTCCTGGAGACTGAGGATGCTGTGAGGTATGTGCAGTTATGAGGGGAACTGATTACCCTGCTGATGAGGATTGGGGGCTCCTTACGAGACGATCTTCAAGCAGAGCAGTCAGCTAGCATTTTCTTCTGAAATAGGAGAAAAAAACCACTCTCAAAAAGGAAAGTGCCAGATTCATTTCCAACAGGAATGTGTAATGTGTTCGTGTTGGCTGCAGTTGGCACTGCCGTGGGACTCAGACCACCGCGCATCCTCCAAATTCCTACCTAAGAGGTATACCCGTGGCTTGTCACCGGTCAGCCCTGGGCAGGAGGATGACTTCTCTGCTGAAGGGGGGCAGTCTCTAAGACCCAGCTCTTATTTCTAAACACCATCCCCTGTTCATCTGCGTATGAATATGACCCCCCCAAGTAATGCCATGCCAGGCACCACTGACTGGGTGGGCACTCAGGTCACCCACCTGAGCCAGGGAGCATCTGCAGGACCCTTGCCTCGGCTGGTGCACAGCCTGCTCAGATCTGTTTGTGTATTTATACGAAAGCAGAGTTTCCCTCACCTGGTGCTGTGGAAGGCCTCTGTGCTAGCCTGAGCCCTATTGAACTCAGGCTCCCATTGGGACAGAGCTGACTGGTGTGACTGGCAGACCTTTGCTCCAACTTCCAGTGCAAATCTGCGCTTGACCAGTTGTCATCTTGTCCTCACAGTCCTTCAGAGCAGCTCCGCAGGACAGCCATGACCATCATACCAGATACCAGAAGGACATTTCACTGTGAAATACTTCATAGAGGAGAAGGATACAGACACTTTCCTTTAGAGGATGGGACACAAGTCACACATGGGGGGGGGGAGGTGACCAGTTCCAGCTCATGCTGCTGGCTCCTCAGAAAGCTCCAGCCTTTCCCCAGCACTTATTGCTTCTCCTCCTGCAAACCTGGGGCTGAAGGGATGTGATAGCCTTTCAAGGAGACCTAGCCACACAAATGTAATAAAAATAGCAAGCTACCCTCTCGAAAACAGTCTCATGGGGGACTCTGTACTTCCCCATTTAGGGTTAGAGTGTGTGTGTCTGTGTGTGTGTGTGTGTGTGTGTGTGTGTGTGTGTCTGTGTCTGTGTCTGTGTGTGTGTGTGTGTGTGTGTGTGTCTGTGTCTGTGTCTGTGTCTGTGTCTGTGTGTGTGTGTGTGTCTGGGTGTGGGTGTGGGTGTGGGTGTGGGTGGGTGTGTGTGGGTGTGTGTGTGTGGTAGTGCCCTTCCAGCCTACTGCTAGTAACGCAGGTGGTGCTTGGATGAGCGAAGAAGGCAGAAGCATGCCTCAGGGTCCACAGTCAGGTGTCAAATCCAACCATCCCAAAAGTGCCCGCTTCCCTGCTGCTATCCCTGCCATCCACGCACTGGGCTGCGAGTGAAGTGCCACAGCCCCACACACCAGGGTAGCGGGTGTGTGAGCACACAGCCTTAGCAAGACTGTATATTTCCTCACTCACGTGTACATGGAAAGATACAGCATTGCAAAAGCAGTGTTTAATTGCAGAGCACAAATCCCTTCCAAAAGCAGAGCTTAACTTTTTTTTTTTTTTTCTCTGCCAAGAACATATGTATTTTGTATAGATTTAATTACATGATACAAGAAAGGAAAGAAGATTTGCCCAGATACTATGGTGATGAATGCCATAGAAATGCCTATAAATAAATAAAAACACAGAGCAAAACCAGACATCTGCAACAGAGTATGGGGGAAAAAAACCCAAACCCAAACCAAAAAAACAAACAAACAAAAAAAACCTGCCTGGAGTTTTCTACACAGTCCCTCATTTTAAAGAAAGAAAAGCTCACCACTGCCTCTTTCTAACATGGGACCCAATGCTCATTTGAACTCACTCCTTTTGTCACCCTCAAGAATCACAAGCTGGGCACATCTTTATTTGCATTCTCCAGTCTCTCCTTCCTGCTGCTGCTGTGAATCCTCATCACCTGAGAACTTGTTTGTGCATACTAAATAATGAGGATCTGGGGCGCTGGGAACCTTGTGAACTTTTATGTCATTTGAATTTGGAGAAAAAATTGAGCTTTCACACATGCCCCAAGTTGAAAATCCTGTCCATGTTATACGTTTTCTTCATTGCAATAAAGGAAATAAGATGAGGCCCTACAGGGGCGTGAATGGTGATGTGTGGCTTTTTCATTGCATCCAATAGACATGGAGAGCACCTGCCAAGCTGCTGAGTGAGGCCCCCTTGCCACTGAATTTCCTATTCTTTTTGTCATGTTTTTGAGCCTCGCATTTCAATTCCTCTGTCCAGCAATTCCTCTGTTCACTTAGGCCATGGGACTCCAAGGGCTGGATCTTCATGAACAGCACCCAGCCACGAAGTGAGAGCTCCGTCTCCCAAACAAAACTATTAGCTTGGCTCCACAGCACAACTGCAGATTCCCTTGCACTAAAGTGGTACGGTTAAATGCTGTCATTGCAAAGCATGGGGTGGGTGGGGGCGAGAGAGAGGAAAAAGAAAGAATTAATGAATGAGAGAAGGAAGGAAAGAGAGAAAAAAGGAAAAAGACAAGAAAAAGAGAAAGAGGAAGGAAGGAAGGAAGAGAAGAGAGCTGGAATAACAGCAGACCTAGTGTACTTCAGAGAATTATTATCTGCTCCAGCTCAAAACAGCTCTGGTTTTGATTCATTTATATATGAAGGGGGAGGAAATCAGAACAGCTGTCACTCCTTTATTCCCTCTAGCATTGGTGAGCCATTTTGGCTGTCTGCAAATTTTCCTCCTACCAGTCTCTCTCCTGTTTTCACATCCCTGTCTCAGGAGCTGTGCAGACAGCAGCAGAGTGCACCCAGAGCCTGGTGTGCGCCCAGCCATGAGCATCGTGCTGAGTGCTCGCTGTTAGTTCTGCCTGGGAAAAGAGAGACACGGGCACCGGCGCAGCGTCACTGCATTCGTCCTGGGAGGTTTGTCTTCCTGCTGTCACCTCACTCCCAGTAGCCTGCTAGTGCAAAGCAGTAGACAGTGAAAGACTGAAAAATCTGCAAAGTGACTTCCTTGGGCTACAGGAAACTCATATATCAAGTTTTATATATTATGTACATCTGTAGAGGAACAGATTTCATTTCTGTCTTGTGCTGCTGTGCTCCCTAGTGGGATGCATTCATGGACAGTCAGTATTTATTTAAATGATTAACTTGGGCAGAGTTATTAAATGTAAACTCTGGCACCTTATGTTTAGCACAAGATAAAATGCTGGGATAAGCTAGTCAGAGAAAACCTCTGGCTTACCCAGTGGTTTAGGCAATACTTAAATCGTTCCGCGGCTCTGTACTCTCCCATACCTCCCTTCCCCCTTCCTCCCTCCCCCCTCCTTTGCCTGCTTCACACACGTCTTCCAGTTTCAGACCCTGAAGATTCAGATCTTAAAATTTTTCAAAGTGCTACCTATTTTTATAATGCTTTGGATTTGCCTATGTGGTTCATTTGCGTAGCCCCAAATCAGCATAAACCCTAACCTCATCTCACCAAGGGGATTTACCTGTAACCAACCGAATTTGGTTTGCTAATGAAGTAGTCAGATTCCCAGACAGCTAAGATACACCTTGATCACTTCTTAGAAAGCGAATTCTCTCACCTGGAATGAATTTCAGTACCCAATACAAAGGGACACTGTTCTTTTGACACTTGGTCTTCAAAACCTAGGACACAACAACAGGGAAAGACGTGCAGAAAAAGGGTTTTGAAAGTGTAATCAAACATAAGAGGCTGGCATTAATCTCAGAAAGGTTAGATTTGGGCCAATAAACACTGCTGCGGTCAGTTTCCCTTTTCATGTAACAATAAATATAACAATAGCAAATATGCAAACCCAATGATTATTAACAGTGCCTTAGTAATAAATGTGTACAAATAAATAATGAGTAATTCCAACCCATGTGGATGTTTGGGTACATGAGGCGGAAAACGTTTTAACCAAGTGTTACATCTTGCTAAGATTCACAAATCCAAAGAAAATTCTGAAAAGCAGTTTTTTGTCTGTTTTGGATAAAATGTGAAGAAACACCCACCCTTAAACAAAAAACATTGATGGGTGAGGGCTTCTCAGGTGTTCCAGCAATTAAAAAACCAGTAAGCCAAAACATCTTTTAAATATTGACTGAAATATCGTATTACACTAAATTCTCCTGGCATTCTTCCTGTGTACAGTAGACTAGATTAACTCATCCATATGTAAAAATGCAAATATGTAAAAAGCTCATATTTACTTTCTCTTCCCAAATTCATTAAAAAAAACAACCAAAGTTGAATCTTTCCAGCCTTTGGCAGTAACAACAAAATCAAGGCTGATTTAGAGCAGGAGGTTAGATCCTTCCCTTCTCTGCAGTATGTAGGAAAGAGGAAATGGCAGGAATCTGGAAGGCAGCAGCCTCAGAAACTACAGAAAGGAAATACTTTCTTCTCCTCTACCCCCACCTCTATTTTTAGGTTACTTCATAATTAACCGCGGAACTCCTTGCCACAAGGTCTGTCTGAAGCCAGAAGCTCAGGAAGGCACCAAAGAGCATCAAATATTTATTGAGTAAGTGGAATCTGTAGAGCTACAGCATAAAATAAACACAGGTTGGAGAGGCATCTGTGCTCCTCAAGCTTCTGAGCTTGAACAAACTTGTAATCATCAGGGCTCGGAAGGGAGTTTTCCAGGTAGAGCAAGGTGGCATCACCACAGAGATGCCCATCACAGGGCTACTTGTGCCTTACAGTTACGTTTATGGTCAGTGGCTGCGGCAGAATACTGGTGGCCGGACTAAACTGGCCACCGCTCTGCCCTATGCTCCTCTGTTCCTCCACAGCAGAGTTAAAGGAAACCCAGTTGCCCCAACCATAACAAGTTGGTCTCTTTGCATATGAAGCCTTGCCAATAAGTTTTACACTGTGAACGTGGGAACTTTGTCAAAGCAAATGCTGGTTAGAAAGTGTTTACAGAAAGAAGGTAGTCAAACATCTTGTACAGGTGACAGAAGCATTATGATACTCTCTAAGGCTGAAGAGAGCACAAACAGTTACTGGGGAGGCAGGAAGGCTGAAAGCAGTGAACTCTTCTGCTTTCTACTGGAAAGCGTTTTGATATTTTGAAACAGAAATGATAATCTGTTGTACGGCCAACAAATTCAGCCATCCCTTGTCAGGCAGGGGAGCCTGTTGCTGAAATAGTGGGATGCGGGGACTGCGAAAGGACAGCCAAACCTGTAGTACCTCCCAGTGTAAAGACAAACACATCCCTTTGGGTAGCCTCCTTGAGTAGCCAACAGCATTATTGACTCAGTATGTTTGGAGCCTAAACACAGAAAAAAACCTTGTCCAGAGCTTAGAAAGTAAATTCCAACATGCTTCAGTAATCACCATCAATGTTGCCCCTAGGAGTTTATCAACATCTTAATGTACAATATTCATTTTTATCAGAAAAAAGGAACATAGCAATGATGGGCGCTAAGGCCCCAGGAGACCCCTCATGCTAGAAGACTCCAGCTGAGATCTGGACATCAAATGGTGCTGACGCCGTGGCGCCCTCCCAGAGGCCTGATGTGCAAATCAAACTCACGTAGGAACCTTGAGAAACAGTTTTTTGTATGTGTAAGCAAAGCCCTCTCTGCAGTATTTCTACACGGCAGGAAGCACGTGGTGGACTCAGTGGCAAAAGCCTGGGGAGGCAAGTTTTTCCACGTGGCAACTGCAAGCCCGCTTCCCCAGGCCAGCAAAATCGGATAGCCTTCCCACGCCTTTCTAGGAGTGGGAGGACAAAGCAGACCTGACACTCTGCTCCTGCCAATCATGAAGGCATCGACACTAGGACATGCCCAGACAGACATTGAACACTATCGAGGAGGCTCCCAGTAAATAAACCCCCGTGTGCTAGTGGTGCGACGTTGCCCGTCAGACCATTTCTAACTGCTGTGGCAGCAGGGGAAATCATTCTGAATAACTGCAGGATATCTGTTTCTAAAATTAAGGGTCTTCAGCCAACCAATACAGGGAAGCTGTATCATTTTGTTGAATAAAGCCTGAAAGTTTAATAGCAGAGAACTTGAATGGCAAGATTTAAGCAAGCCTTAGCTTGTGCTTGATAAACAAGCACACTGTACCCAAAGCAAAACCATGCAAAACTTTTCAGAGTTGCAGCAAGATGGCTGCGGTGATAGCAGCACATGATTACCCTTCTGCTCACCTAAGCTTCAGAGTGAAAGGAGCTTGGCATGTTCCCTAAAACTTCTTGTTAATAAGCGTGTCACAAGGCTGACCCCAAGCTGACCAGATCCCTGTGAAAATCACCATCTCAGTTACAAAAGGAGTCACAGCTCCAAGAGTCCAGAAAGCAACACTGCAGGGAAAAGGTCCCGCTGCCTAATACTCTTGTGAGCAGCTGCTAAGGCCACACGTCTTCTGTAAAACTCTGGGCACACATGCTTTAAATATAGCATAAGCATTAATAAAGCACAAGCCACTTTTTCCCCTCCTGTCTTTCACACCATTGAGATTCTAGCCTTGAGGGCTCACAGGTAAGTATCCAAAGGTGAAAAGGAGACTAACAGATACCTGTATGCAGACAGGGTGGAGAACAAGGCTGCGGAAACACCACCACCACCCACTTCCATGCCGCAAAGGCGACTTCTGCACTTGGTTGCAATGCCCTCAGCAGTAATGAAAACGTCCCCTGGTAAGTCACAGCAGGAGCGAAGGGCAGACGAAACGTGAGTCATTCAGGTGTGCAGCAGACAGGGGAATGTGGGTGTGTTACCCTGTGGCTCCAAGCCAATGTGACCTCAATTAAATTTCGGTGAATGATGGGCCTTCCCCTCTTTTATGCACATACTCATCTCCTTGGTCTCCAAAGATATACCCATTGAGCCTGCACACAGCTATTTAATCTGGGGAGCTCTCCTGGCAAGTATGAGTCAACAGGCAGCAGCGGCAGTGTTCCTCTTCCCCTCCATGTGAGTTTTGCTCACCGTACCTTGGGTTTACTTCCTCCGACAGGCACTCCTACCACATCCAGACCCTTGCCAGAGCCCTGCAGTGTAACTACTGCTCTGCCTGCCCGCGTTTGCAACCCATTCCTATTCTCCTGCTGCCTTAGAGCACACAACCCATTCACACTCAGGAAGAAGGAAAGCCCAGGGAGGAACACAGTTTGCAACTGGATTAATTTGGAAATTCTTGCACTCAAATGCCATTAAAATATTTGCTAGGGACTTCAGTGGAAGCAGGCTAGCTCTAATGTCTAGCACACTCCCACAGGAAACCTGTGTAAATTAATTCGGTTGAACCGTTAGCACTCGGGGTGATTAACCACAGGAGTCTCTGATCTCCCCTTATTAAAGAGAAGGAGAATGAAATTCACTGATTCATATCAGCTTAATATAAATCCTTGTGAGATTCGCAGTTGACTTCAGCAGTGGCAGGATCTGGTAACCTCCACGGGGGAAGAGCAACTCCCTTGCAATTACACCTTCATGTGGCAGGGGAAAGCTGAAAACGTTTGTACTGGATTACAATCAATGGCCAAGTCTGAAGTGTGCAAACTTCCAGCCTGTGGCGTGCAGCAGACAAGTGCACAGAAGCACTGCGGCTCTGGGAAGATTTTTATTCCAATGCCACTTTTGAATACTTGGCACTTGGTAGGCAGACATGTGCCATCTTGTTTTAAACAGCTCCATCTTCACAAGTTAAGTGTGCTCGAGAGAGATTTGGGCTAGGGGTGAGCAGGATTAAGGATGGCTGTAGTTTGACTGCAGAGATCATTCTCTGCCACGAGAGCTTTTTCCTTCTGTAGCTAAAATAGTGCTCCGGGGCAGCTCTGGAGGTGCTCACCCCATGTCAGAGAGGCCACCCCTAATAACCTCAAACCCTGTTTTTAGATGCCCCAGCCTGAGCAAAGTAGCACATGAATATAGCTTTAGTAACGCTAAACAAATCTCATTTTCCAAGACACCCTTACAAGATTGCTTGGTGCTTTACATATGTTTTACGAGATACGCTTTTTGATACATGTGTTGTTCCACTGCATCCGTGTACGATCTTGCACCTAAGTGCAACTCCAGGATACCAGACAATAAAATGGGTGGCGAATGCAACGTGCTGTTTCTAGCTCTACCTAACTTATCAGAGCACAACCAGCGCAACTGCTTATTTCAGTATTTCCCCCAGAGACCTCCTTAAGAACAAGGACTGCCTCTCATGGGCTGCAAGCTGTACAGCAAAAATCAAGTGTTGGCTCCTGTCCCAAAAGTATAGGAGTAGCATTTTGGAAATGGTTAAAGGAACAGCAGCATTTCTTTTTAAATACCAGGCTACAACTGTACCCGTTTAGGTCTGGAAAGAAAGTCATACATGAGAGCAGCTTGGTTAGGATGAGGAAAAAAAAAAATCAAGTGGTAGAAGAGAACAAAGCCCTGCTTCAAGAATGCCATTGTTCGTGCAACTATAAACCTAGGGTCTATAAAACCATCAAGCAGAAACTGAAGTTGGCTGATGCAGAAAATGCATTACTAAATGCTAGAGCATCTTACAGAATTCTTAAGACTGCATAATGACAGGACACTTGAAAAGCAAAAGAAAGAAGCTTCTCAGATTAAATCTTCAGATTTCAGTACTTACGGATTTGTTAGCACATAGACCCTGCACAGATGTAAAACGTTCTGCATGACAGCTGTACAGACCAAGGTGATCCTGCAGCTACCCAACCATGCCCCAGCGTTATCAAGATGGGACAACACACTATGTGCCAGTTGCCACACTGACCTTAGATCTCTCATCCAGAATCCACAGGCAGAATGGGGGAGGTAAAAAATGACTGGTTTAATTGTAAAAAGTTTTAACCTGAAAAAAGCTTCAGATAAAGGTCATAACTTCAGATGAGTCATAACTTTAATTTAGCTTTAAATACTTGCTATTTGCAAGCCAAACAAGACATAACCTACTCCCCATGTTAGCTATAAACCAAACCAACAAAGATAGCTTTCAGTTGAACAAAGCATGCCTAGGAGATAAAGCGTGAGAAATATTTTCTGCAACATTATGTTACTTACATGGACTTAGAAAGAAATGGCACCAGTCACCACCCAAAGACCACATCAAAATGTGAAATTTAATAGCATTCCTAAGGCACATTTGGGAACAAAAAAGTTGATATTGCCACTCCTGTTTTAGCTACTGCAAAAATATGAATGGCTCTTGCCTGTAATTTGTTCTCCATGCTCAGCTTTATCGAATGTTACATATATCCAAATTCCTAGCTGAACGACATTTTAAACCAGTGGAAGAGGAATCATTCCTTTCTGCTCTTTACAAAAAGTAGCAAGAAAAATAGGTCCTATTCATCAAGCATTCATGTTGAAATCATCTTATTGCTACACATTTGTCAAGAAACTAGAGCAATGAGGTCCCAAAGGACAACTACAACAAAAATGGTAACAACCTGAGGCAGGCAGCAGGCTCGCTGCATTTAACTGCAGCAAAGTAAGTGCAACTGGAGGTACGCCGGAGACCTTACGGCAACACACCTTGAACATACAGCTATACGGTTTGTAGCCTCTGCATGGCCAGCCTTCCCAAGTTAGGTATGCATACCAGGATTCCTACAGGAATTTTGGCTCTTCAGATACTGCCGAATTACTGAATTCCCACGACAGAGCAGGCTTCAAAAGAAACTCCAGGGAGGTTATTGTTAAAAGGTGTTTTATGCACGCACTCTTTATTCCTTGAGACAAGTTTATTCCTTGTGACATTACTCAGTTGGTTTTCCTTCATTCACGTGGAAGTGGTTACACCAGCTTATCTGAGAAGCCCAAGGAAATGAAGCTAGGAATTTTTCATGCCAGAAAGACGGTACAAAAAGAATTCTAGAATTTATCTTTGAACATGCAGTCTAATGTCCCCAACAGATGTATTTCCTCTAACAAATAATTGAAACTGAATTACCTTAAAAATGGTAAATTACAGTTTCATCATGCAGGTGAGATAAGTGGCAATTCGATATTCAGAGCAAAAATTCACAGTATACCTTTTTCCCTAAAAAGCTGTAACACATCAGCACTGCACTTACACAATCGTATCTTGAGTCTTGAGTCTATAAGCATTCACCACCAACCCCCCCCCCCTTGCCTTTGGAGACTCAGCCACTAACAAATACTGAATAAACTTTCTTTGGACGTATCCATGCACAGAAGAAAATTAGAGCAGCCATTCAAATAAAATATTATAGGTTTATTTAAAGCTTATTTCCCACTTGAATATGCAAAAAACAAATTCCAACAAAATGTTCATTTTTACTTCGTAGTTTACAAATATACAAAATAGAAGTTTGCTTAAACTTATATTACATATTTATTAAGTAAAGAACTAAATAGAAAACATTTGTTCTGCTTAAGGCATATTTGGGAATAAACCATTGTACAAACTATTGCACATCGAAACCACAGTGCATTACAGACTGTCTGCATAAAGTTATTTTCTCTAAAAAATATAAACCAGGCTTATTTACCTGATTTAGGTCATAATCGGTGATCGGAAGACAAAAATATTTCCTTGTCAGATATGCAGCAGTTTGAGAACTTTGGCTTCCTGTTTTTGGTACCTCTAGAACCAACAGTCACTAAGCACCATGAAATAGGCTTTTAAAATAAAATTCTGCACCTGAATTTTTCCTCCTCTTCTAACATTGTAATGGCTTTTAGAAGGAAAAAAAAGGAAAGTACATGATGACATTTACATCTAATATTGCATTGAAAGAAATTTAAGGGAATGTAATTTCCCTGTGTAATATCCCCACCCTCCGAACTACACACAGTCTGTTTAACCCTGATATCCGTGACTTCCAGTCACTCCTTGGCATTTTGTAGTCCGGAAATAATTCAAGTTCAATTTACAAATGGAATGATAGAAGATCCAGTAATTGACCCCAACGTTTTTGGTTCTCTTTTCTTTTAAAAGTATATATATATAAAAAAGTTGCAATGTCTGTATGCAATTATCCCTCTTTTCCACTCTTTGGAAGACTTCACCTTGATTATCTGTAGTGCTTAAAACTGCGTTCTCCCCATCTTGCGGAAGACAGTCCTTGTGCTGTAAATACTGTATCTCTACGGCAGTCGGGGAAAGATCCACTGCTTCCAATTAAAAGTGCCTCTTCATGTGTAAGGCGAGGTGGTCCGACCTGGAAAACGCTCTGTCACACCGCTGGCACTGGAAAGGGCGGTGGCCCGTGTGTTTTCTGTAGTGACGAGTAAGTTCATCGGATCGGGCAAACTTCCATCCACAGCCTTCCCAGTCACAGTGATAAGGTTTCTCACCTTTAAAAAAATAAAAAACCAAAACATGTCAGTTAGGGTTTTTTTCGTGGCTACTACTTCCAACACTTTTCTTTCAAGACGCACTGAGACATGTTGTCCTGGGTGAGAAAAAGGGCAATGTCAAAGAAAATGCAGCGAACTTCTTGAAGCAGTTGCAAGGAAACTAGAAAGCCTAACAAAATAAGACTGTCTTTTCAAGATGTACAGGTAAAGCGTTGGCATCACTGAAATCTTCACTAAAATGCTCATTTCCACTCTTTGCCTTGCACACAAGGCTTCAGAGCACACCAGTTCAGGTAATAATAGAGCATATTTTTGCCGGCTAATGTTATATGATAAAATAGCAACCATAAATCTCAGCAGACATAATGTACTTAGGTAATTGTAGGTCTTGAGAATTAAAGAACAGCTGGGAACTGTTTTCATTAGCTCAGCCTGATTAAGGACTCAGTCTTACCGTCTTCACTGTAACAAAACCACTGTTGACAGCAAGACTAGTTTCCCTGACAATTACAAACTCCGGGTCCCATGCATACTGGAGACTGTGCTGACCGGCTCAGGGAAGACAGGGAGTACTGTTCACTTGACTGATTTCCACCCCCCGCCTCCACTGCAATTAGCTGAAGATGTAACCCAGCTACTGCACTACCAGTAGTTTCTCTCTCTCCTGTCTCCTCTTTGGGAGAAAGTTTTCAATCAAGTACACAATCCAGGGATTTAAATTATGCAAATTCCCAGGTTATTTAATCACAGTTGCGGAACGCCAGCACTGGCGAAATCACGCACAATGTACCTGCTTTCACAAGCTCAGTTACTGCAACACCACATTCAGGTGCAAGGTTGAACTCGGGCTCAGATATACGCTTTGGCAGATTTTATCCGAATTGTAGCAGTAGCCAATCAACCATTAACCTCTGCCTCTTTGGTGCTAGCGCAGGGGAAGATGTGCTCCCACACATAAGCGAGGCACCCCATCTGCGCTGCTGACAGAGCTGAAAGACCCGCTCGCAGGGGGCCCATCGCAGTTTCCTCAGAAAGGGAACAGCAGCTTGCAGCAGTGCACAATCTCTTGCACTAGAGCAAGCCAAGACAAGAGGGGTGCGCATGTGCGAAGCATTTAACCACGAGCAAAGAAAGCAGTATCTTAGAGAGATCTGCTCCCTTCTCAGAAGTGGGCCAACACCATCTAAAGCAACAAATCCCAGCTGACTTCCAACTACCTGCTAATTAGCTAGCCACATAGCAAGAGAGGAGCAACAAACTTTGCCTTGGCAAGAAACCCACCCACTCCCACATCTGAGTCATTCCGAACCATTAAGCAAAGCACCGAGCCAATAAGCAAAGACTGCACAGGACTTCATGTAGCCAAGGGGGAGGAAAAAAAAAGCCCGGAAACCCAGCAGAGAAGGGTTATGACTTGCTACTTTTAGCCCTCTGCCTGCGCTCTGCCGGTCCCCCTCAGGCCGAGGCATCCTACTGACCCCGTGCTGGGACTGACCTGTGTGGGTTCTCAGATGCGCCTTGAGATGGGAGCTCTTGGTGTAGGTTTTGCCGCAGCCCGCATAGTCACAGGTGTGTGTGGCCGTCCTTTTCCTAGGCCATGACCGACGTCCCCTCTTGGGCTTGGTCTCCTCAGGCAGGCAGCTGCCGGGCGGCATCAGCTCTAGAGGCAGAGACAGGGAGGAGTGAGCACCGCTGCAGCCGGGCCCAAAGCGGGCGCCCCAGCGCACCCACCACCGCGGCACGGGGACTCACCTTGGTACTGGAGCGTGCCGGGCGGCAGCTGCTCGGGCAGGAAGGTGGGGTAACTGGGGGCCGGGGGGTACCCTGGGGGCAGTGGCAGCGGCGGGTGGCTCAGCCCCGGGGCGGCAGGAAGACAGTCTCTGCCACTCAGCATCTCCTCAGGCCCCAGCGAAGGCGTAGTCCGGGCAGGCAGCTGGTGACCAAGGGAGAAGTCGTGCTGGGGGGCTCCTCGGGGACCGCTCCCGTGCGGCGGTGGCGGCGGTGGGGCCAGCGTGCACGGTGGGGCGGCCTCCTGCTTGATTTTGGGGCACATCCGCGGCAGGGGGCTGTAGGGGGCCCCGGGGCCCTCGGTGCCGGGCGGCGGGGCGGCAGCCGGGGGGCCGCTCTTGGGGCTGAGCCCCGGGTGGCTGTATTCACCCACGGCCTTCACCACGAACTTGCCCTGCAGGCTGCCCAGCGGCGGCAGCGCCGCCGGCGTCGGCAGGTACACCGGGTCCAGGTCGGGCCGCATCAGCTCGGCCACGAAGCCTCCCGAGGGGGACACGTCGGTGATGTCGGCCAGGTTGAAGGGGGCGGCGGGGCCGGCGGCGGGGGCCCCGTCGCGGCTGCCGCCGCCGTAGAGGAGTCCGGCGGGCTCGGGCCGGGGCAGCGGGTAGGCGAAGGGCCCGGCGGGGCAGGGGCTGGAGGTGGGGGCCGGGGCGGCGGCGGGGGCCACCACCACGGCGGCGGTGGCGGGCTCCTGGTGCATGAGGGAGTTGGAGAGGATGAAGTCGAAGTCCAGCAGCTCGTTGAACTCCTCAGCGTCGCGGCGGGGCCCCAGGGCGGCGGCGGCGGCCTCCAGCTCCGACGGCTGCGCCTCCACGGGCCGCGCCGCCAGCGCCGGCGGCGGCCGCTTCAGCTGCGACAGCTCCTCCCGCCACCGCTGCGGGGAGACGGGCACGGCTCAGCCCCCGGCCCGCCGCCGCGCCGCGCCCGCCCCGGCCGGCCCCGCCGCCGCCGCCGCCCCCGCCCCGTCCCCGTCCCCGTCCCGGCCGCCGCCGCGACGCCGATACTCACGTTGCCGGGGCCCGCGGGCCGCGCCGCTTTCTCGCGGCCCGCGGCGCCCGCCGCGAAGGTGGCGATGGAGGGGAGGAGCGTGCCGCTGAGCGCCATCTCGCACTCGCCGGGGGGCTGCCTGCGGGCGGGGAGGGAGAGCGCGGCGGCGTCAGGCGCCGGCGGCGGGGCCGGGGCAGGGAGCGCCGGGGCGGGGGCCGCGCCTGGCACCCACCGCATCCGCGCCGGGGCGTCCCGCCGAGCCGCCGCCGCCGCCGTCCCGAGCGCCGCCGGGGAGGAGAGGGAGGAGGGGTGGCAGGGACGCGCCGTCCGTCCGGCCGCGGAGAGCCGGCCCGGCGCCGCCGGGGCGGTGCGGCGGGAGCGCCCTTCCTCGCTGCTTTACCGGAGCCGAAGGCGATCGGGACGCGGGGCGCTAGCGGCGCCGCGGGGAGGCGGCGGCCGCCGCCCGGTAACGCGGCTCCGGCAGGGGCAGGGCGGCGGCGCCAAGTGCTTCCCGGGGAGCCGCGGCCATGGGGGAGCCGGGCGGGACGGACGGGGCGCGGTGGTGCCAGCGGGGAGGGAGGGGCTGGGCCGGCCCGCGCTCTGCCGCCGCTGCCGCCGCCGCCGCCGCCGCCGCTGCTGCCGCTGCCGCCTCGCCCCGCTCGGCACTGCCCGCCACCCGCCGCCGCCGCCCTTCTTATAACCTCACCTCGCGCCCGCCCCGCCCACCGTCGCCGGAGCAACGGCGAAAACAAACTGACACGTGGGGAGAGGGGGCGGTGCGCGGGCGCGCGCGAGGCGGGCGGGGCGGGGCGGGGCGGGGCGGGGCGGGGGGGGGGAGAGGGCGACGGAGCTCCCGCCCCGCCCCCTCGCCCCGCCCCGTCGCCCCGCCCGCGAGCCGCTTGCTGCCGCGCGCGCCGCGTGACGCAGGCGGGGCGCTGACGTTAGTGCGCGGGGCGGGTGGCGGCGTCGGGGAGAAGCGCGGGGATGCCCGCGCGCCGCTGGGTCTCGCGCACCTTCGGCGGCGGCGGTGGGGGAAGGGAAGGGAAGGGAGGGCGCCGCAGCGGGCACCCCGCGTGCCCCGCCCCGCCCCGCCCCGCCCCGCCCCGCGTGTCCCGCGCGGCGCCGCGTGTCCCGCCGGGCGCGCCCGCCCGCCCGCTCGGGGAGCGGCGGCCTCCCGCGGAGCCCCGGCGCGCGCGGCCCGCTCTGCCCCGGGTCCTCCGTCGTCGCCTTCCTCTCCCCCTCCGCCTCCCCGCCTCCTTTTTTTTTTTTTTTTTTTTTTTTTTGTTTTTTTTTTTAATTTTTCTTTTTTTTCTCCATGTCTTCCCGCAGGGCGCCGGGCGGCGGGGCCCAGCACCCGGACCCGCCGCGCTTCGTGCGGGTCACGGGCAGTTTTTGGCTCCCGGGCCGCCTTTTCCTCGCAGGGCGCCTGCCGGCCCCGGGGCGGGGGGGCCGGCCGCGTGGGTGCAGCACCGTAGCTGCGGTGCTGGAAATCTTACGGGGAATAAGGGGGAAAAAAAAAAAAAAAAAAAAAAAAAAAAAAAAAAAAAAAAAAGTCAAGAAAATGGAGGAACAACCCCCAAACCCCACAGAAACCTGGAGGCCCGGGCCGGGCGCGCCGCCGGCAGCCCCCGGCGCCTCCAGAGGGCAATGGCGAGCCGGCGCCGCTCGCGGGGCGGTGGCAGACCCCGCGGGCCGCCCCCCCGGCCGTGCCCC